>VZTX01031045.1:470300-621962 GCA_013400915.1 Pardalotus punctatus | reverse complement strand
TCTGTTTGCCAAAAAAAATTTAACAGGAGAGAGAAAAAAAAAATTGGGAAAAAAAAAAAAAAAAAAAAAAAAAAAAGAGAGAAATAGCTACATATAATGCTGCTTGCTTGCCAGCATGTTAAGTATTTCTGTGAGATTTCCTCCTGAAGTGACCATATATATCTATATATATCTATATATATCTATATATATCTATATATATCTATATATATCTATATATATATCTACATTTAGGTAACTTCCTTGTTTTAACCTATTTTTGTAATAAATGAGTCAATCTTGTTACTTGAAATGTAGCAGTGAGTTTTTAAAAATGCCACGGAATATAGAAAAGCAAGTTTTCTCATGAAGAACACAAAATTTGTGTAGTTGTGGGGTTTCTCTTTTGATTACAGGCTATCTACACCTGACAATAACTTAACTTTCAACACCCAGTGACATTAATTTCACTTGACTTCCTGTCTTAAGGTCAAAAACATTAATCAGCACTTCTATCATTAGCTCAGTTTCCTTTTCTATTAAGCGATTATGATCACTTACTATTAATGAGTCGTGAAGTTTTAATAAATTTTTGCTAGTGTGAAATTGCTAAACAGTAATTATGGCATATACTGTATGGATGGTTTGCTCCACAATGTACATTTTACTTAATGTTGGTTAGAAACATCTACAAAAAACAACAGAAAGTAATTAACTAGTTATGGCTGAGGGTGCAGAATGGCCTTTTTCACCACAGTTATAGTCAATAAAAAGACAAAGCAGGTAATTTTTTTTTTTGTCATTCTTGGAATTATTGTATTTCTGGACCTTGTGACTTTGCTGTTCTTTATATGAAATGACACTACCAAGGCTGCTTACTAAACAGGGGATGAAAGAAAATATCACATCTTTTAAGAGCTATTGTTTTAACTTGGGTTATATTTCTACTGTTCTGGCATTGAAACAACAAGGTTAAAAAACAAAAGCCAGACCCTCTCCGTTAATACAGAAGATAAATAACACAACAAATCCCATTTCCAAAAACTGATGTCTGAATACTGGCTTGGCTTTCCTGTAGCTTGGCATTACTCACAGGCACATCCAAACAACCAAAGCCAGATGCTCGTTCAGAGCTTGGCTCAGGTTTTTATTGGTTAACTGACTTTTTTAAACACCCAACAGCCAGGAGCTGGACTAATGGTGACTGACGAACTGGAGGGTAGCTCTGAGCACAGGACATATCAAGAGGGTATATTAAAGAAAACAAAGGAGGTTGCAGTGAAAACATTTTCTCTGCTAACTTCCCCCTGTTCCCAATTTTCTGGTTTACTGATATCTGAGAAAGCTGTATCTGGTAAAGTCACTGCAAATGTACTCCCTTTTGTACTGAACCGTATTTTCTGGACCAACCAAATGGAGGAATAGGGTCAACTCAGACACACTGGCTTTTCTGAGAACTTCTGTGGCATTGAACCCATCTCACAGCAGTCAGGTACTTAAAAATATAAGATTAAATACTTTTAAAGCTCGTTTCTATATTTATAGTAACACACATGAAATAGAAGCGTTGCCACTTTGGATGCACTGGGTGGGAAGCCATCTGGGTCAGTGCTGTCCTTTTTCAGTAAATCTTATCAAACTGGTGCTGAAAAATTGGAGATGATTCCAAGAAGAGCCAAGAGGGTGATGCTAAGTGTCTGTGAAAAGCATGGCTAATAGTACATCCCTAACAGTGCAATCTCATCACAAACCCACTGTGTATTGTCATGAACACTGACTGTGGGAACCTAACAAGGACCAGAAATTAGAAAATAAATAGAAAGTTTTCCATCCATAGACAAAGCTTTAACAAGGCTGGCTGGCTGTTAAATCTAGAGCAGTTCAGCATCGAAAAGTGGCGTATTTTTAACAGAGGATGTAAGTAAACATAGGAACAAGTAAACAAGATTTGTACTGTGTTCTCCACCATTGAACAAAATCTTTAAAACCAGACAAGGTGTTTTTCCCAGAGAAAAGCTGCATTCAAGGAATGATTCAGGGAAGTTCAGCACCTTGCACAGTGCCAGAAGACAGCCTCTTAATCTATTAAACCTATTTCTCTAGGATATAGTTCTTTAGCATTTGGGGTCTCTGCTTTGAGGTGTTGAAACAGAGACTTTGCACTGTCGTTGGAGAATCTTTGTATTCTAAAATGTGAGAACAAGACATTATTCTGGCTATTTTGACCATGGAAGAATCACAGCAGATCTTGGCTGGCAGCACACATGGATGTGTGGGAAGGCTGGCATGGTGCAGGTCTGCAGAATGTCTCATAGTGGTTGGCTCCTGTACGGGAGAAGGAGAACACGAGCACGGTGCAGTGAGAGATGCTGTTTCCACAAGTTTCCTGTGCTGGCCCTGTAGAACCTGGGGCCTGATTCACAGCTGGGTTTCAGTTCAAATCTGGGGCTAGTCTGAAATGGAACAGGGCTTTGCTTTCCATTATGAAAATGGTGTATCAGTACAAAGGAACATCTTGCATAGGATAGGATTAAATAGAAGTAAAAATAATCTAATGAGCTTCCTATGCCTTCAGCAAAAGCTGTGGCACTGTAAACAGCAGTTCTGTCCAAAGTACACAATTGCACCATCGTGCTGGGACAAGGTCAAAATTTTATTGGTAGCTGAGTGTCCATCTGTCTCTGCAGACCCTGAGCACCATCTCCTTGGAGGGTTATAAAGCAATATCTGACCATACTGGAGGAGCTGCAGTGCTCACCAGCAGTTACTGGGATCCTTGCCTGTATGACTTGTACTGATCTGAGGAAGATTATTAAAACATTAATTCATACCTCTTGTCTTCATCTTCCTGGCCTGACTCTCACAATGTTCATTACTAGGTAATGTGCAGTTATAACATCTTAGTTTTACAACTCTCTGAGGATACTTTGGGTCAAAAATGAGCTTGAGATTCCAGGGCACAAGAGAAATATAATTTGTATCTGAAGCAACAACATCGTGTAGAGAGAATTATGACCAGCAAAAGTCATCAAAGCCAAGTATCTACTGAAAGCAATTTTATTTTAAGTGCACCTGAAACTGACAATTCCTGAATATGTAGAAAGGACAGTAATTGCTTTGCAGGGATTTGCAAGAAGCCATTGAAAGGTGCCTTGGATACAGACACAGCATAGGATTACTGGGAAAGCCCAGCCATGCATAAAAGTTAACCTAAAACACACAGTAACTGCTATAATCAAATTTGTTGAATAATCACCCAGTGATCTCGAGGATGAGCAGCTGATTGGATCATTAGCATCTGTCCCCCGTTTGTTCAGGGTGGCAGGACTCCTTGGGCAGCGTGAGTGTCACCGTGCAGCGGGTCCCTTGTTCCCTGCTAGGGCTGCACGACACAACATCCACATTCGTGTAGCCATGCCCTGAAAATGCCCCTTGCAGAAGTGGGCAGCCAAAGCAGCTGTGAGGCTTGAATCAACTGCACTGTGACATTTCCAGCACTGTCAAGAGCTGAGCCCTAAGCCTCTCCAAAACCCACCCGCAGTTCTTAGGGACTGCTGGACGTGCAGGCTCAATCCCATTTTCAGAGCTGCCTGAGGCTGACCAAAGGTTCAAAACACTAAAACAGGGCTTGGAAAGTTATAGCAGCAAGGATGGGGATGAGTCCATACATACGTCTTTTAAAGGAGGAGCAAAAACCTCTTGGGCTCAGTGGACAGGTCACAGCACTCCTTTTTATCCACATGTAAAATGAGATGATAAACACCACAGGCCTTTAATTGAAAGTTGTCACTGGCCATATGGTGACATCTGGCTGGGGGGTGAGATCATTCGACCAAGCAAGTGGTGCTAAGGCAAAGTCAGAACTTGTTTCAAAGCTCATTCCTCACAGTTGACAAGGGTTTGTGTTGCCAGCTTCATTGTTTCCTCTCTGTACCTTCATTTCTTTGTACTATTTTCATGGCTTTGTACTCAATTACTGGGTGGCACAGTATCTCTAGCTTTAAAATATCAGTATATAAATGCTGTAAATTCACATTTTAGAACGGATTTCAAGTTATAATATTCCTTACACTTTCTCAGAGAAAAAGCTCTATATTTTAATCCCTTTCAGTTTTGAAACACTTTCAGTCCATTAGAGCCACATAAATACAAAGCACAAAACAATAACAGGCTACAAATCAATACATTTGCACAGCCAGCTCTAAATAAATATGATCCAATTGCTGACTTGGAAAACTGAGAACAGTCCAAAGTTTTCAGAGTGAAATGCTGGTGGTGAAATAACATTCAACTGCATGCAGGAAACCCTGTCCCTTTTGTCAGGCAGTGCACTCAGTCCGAGGTATAAGAAGGTATTTACCAACAAGGAAGGTCAGTGTAATGATAAAGTAATGGAACAGTTAAAATATATCCCTCTGGGAGGTGTGTTCAGCATTGTTGTGGACAGTGTGCTGATAAAGTGGGTTGTTAAGTGGAATGAGACAGGTTCAGCTCAAATATTCAACAGTCATCTCTCGTGAAGCAAGCATTAGGCCTGGCAGGAACTTTATAAATAATACACAATAAAATCATAGTCTTCAGCTTGGAAATTGGTACTAAGCATCCAGACAGAATCGTACTCACTGTAATCACACACGATTGGAATCGCTGAAAGGGAACCTCAGCAATCCTACAGGAAGAGACAAACCAGAAAGGATGACAATCTCTATTCATTTTGCCTTGTACATCTCACACGTTTCAGCTCTGCAGGTGCTTTTGGGATAAAAAATCCAAAAAATCATATTTCAAACACCTGAGGAAAAAACAAACAAACAAACCAAAACCAAACAAACATTCTGTTAAAAAGTAGATGCGGCCATGTTTCACACCAGTCAAAGTCTACAAGCACATATCATAGTGTTATAATTAATGGATTTGGATTAAATGATTTGTGTACAAAACACGGATTTATTTTTTTTCCTTCTCTCATTCGACTTTCTCTTTGTGTGGAATTATTCCATCACTTTTGGGGTCCAAAGACAAAAGGCAGCAATCTGAGACATCAGGTCTCTCTCTAGTGCTCCCTAGTGCTCTCTCTGACTCTACTAGACACTTCTTACTCTGAAAAAAAAAAGATAAAATAAAAAAAATTATACAATCATTCCTCAAGGTGAAAATGTTGGACTGCTCGATGCATATTTATACATGCACCTTTACATTTGATGGATTCTGGCCCCACTGTTTCCTACAAAAATTATAAAGGTTTCCACTGAAAAAAACCCTCATAAGTGACCTTAGAGATTCAATTATTTTCAGCAAAATAAAGAAAAGCCCCTGTATCATTTTAATCTAGATGATTCTCATTTACAGTATTCATAAGAGCTCATTAGTGCTAAGGCACACATCTTTGTGTGCTTACCCAGCTGCCTTGAAAGGCAGGAAAATGCTGTTAAATCCATTTTATGGATGAGAACATAAAGATTCAAGCAGTCTAAATAGGGATTAAATTGAAGTTAGGAGCCAGCCTCTCAGATGGTGATGTACAGTATTTACTCTTTACACTGTGTAGTCCCAAAGATGATTTAATTCAGTGAGCACCTTCATCCTGGGCTCCAGGACTCATTAAGCACTTTTGCATGCTGGAAATCTCCCTGGGTGGAGTAGAAAGGCGCCTGTCTCCAACTAAAGTGTATCACACTTCAGGGTTAGATGGAAAACACCTCAGCTCTGCCCAGGTTCTTGGTGGAAAGCAATGCTGGCACGGGGTACTGAGCCAGTGCTGCCTCCAGTGACTCATTTCCATTTCTTGAAGACATCTGCAAAAGGTGGGAAACCCAGAGATCAGGCCCTGCTTGGTCCAAAAGGGTTCAAATTCATGCTGTGCCCTTCAGAGGAGCACAAACCCCACAGGGCTGTAGCCAAAGCCAGGCTGGGACATGTTGTGCTTCCGTGCTGAAGCAATGTTGCCTGAGCTGTCTTTTCCTTGTAGCTGGCAACCCTCCATGAATTCCTCATCTGAGGGGTTCAGAATTCCCAGAAGGCCCATGGAATTTCCACTGAAATTAGGCCAAACATGAACAAGTGTTAATCAGTGCTGTAAGTGTTGTACAAGCTACAGCAAGATCAGAACCACTGCCTTTTTGCCTTCTCCTGGGAGAAAGAATTCAGAGACATTTAAAGTCTACTGACGCCTTCATTTTTACCTTGTTTTATTTCATTTTGCATGACTACACATAAGAGCTGGTTTGTCCGCCGTGAATTGTGTCTCTAAAAGATTCCCAGAGTGGCTATATCCTACACAAGATGTAGTTAAAGTGTATTCTAAAATGATAGTCCAGACAAAGAGCACAACTGTCTTTGGTGTGTACAGCAACCACTTTAGGAAAATTATCTGGTAGCACATAACTCATGTTATGTGACAGCATTTTGAAAAGGACAAGATAAAAGGTTCACTCATGAAAATCCATTATTAACAGCCCTTTTTTTTTGACTGCTCTCAGAGTCTGACCTGGTGACAGATAGGTTCTCTCCTTTCTTCTAAGCTTTATACATCCTGTGCTCTCCCAGTTTCGTCTTACCTTCTAGATACAATAGAATGAACCCGACCCTATCTGAATAATAATTTGAAAATCTTCACAAGACTACATGTCTTTCATCAAGGCAATGGCTGATGGCATCACTTAGGAAGTCCCACTGTGTTTATTGATTGGTGTACAGCCACAATTCCTCAGTGCTCTTGGAAAAAACTGTACTGAATTCTCAACAAAATGCACAAAAATATTGCATTTTCTTGTACAAATAATCTCTTAATGAATCTCTTAGACTTGAGATGCACTAGAATTCTGCCTCTATGTCTATGATCTTTGTGGAGAAATCATCCCATTTCTAGTGAGCCATTGTTACCACACTGGATAATCCCCACTGTGACCAGAGAAGGGCACTGTGTTTAGTAGTGGAACTCATCTTAATTCCAGCAAAGAAGAGGTGTAGCAGCATGTCCAAACCATCCACTTAATTCTACAGAAAACAATGCATTACAGTTCTAGGAAGTTCTCAGTGTTGTGTGAGGCTGTACTTTAATTCACTATCCCTCTCCTCTTCAACACACAAGGTTTTTAGAACAATTTCCCCTCTGTTCTTTTAATGAAACCACTCATCAGGAATAATTTGCTACAAATCCATACTTTGAACTCTCAAATTGGGAAAAGAAAGGAATTCCAAGTAGTTTAGCACTCTCAGGAAATGAGGCGAGATGAAAGGACCACAGGCACGATATGGAAATGCATTGTTAAAGGACCTGTGGGACAAATGAAGTCATCAGCCCAAAGAGAGGAGAACAATCAATGAGCAAACTTCAGACTGAAGATAATTTTGGCTTAGGTTTGAGACATATTAAATGCTTCTAAATCTTCAGAGGTTAGACATTCAAAGCTAGCTGGAAGCCAGATCTTCTTCTAGGCCCTCTCTTATCATTAGTCGGTTCTGAGAATCCAGCCTTGTTCTGCTCTTTTCTCCTGGACTTTGATTCTGTCACTTCAAGTCCCCATGTTCCACCTGTGAGATTCCAGCTGGGTGTTATGCACACCATTTGTCAGAAAGCTGAGCAGTTTTTCTACCCAAGAAAAGCATAGATACTCACATTTTCAAATAGATTCTGAAAGTTAGTCTATTCACAATAGTCAAATCAAGCCTAGAAACCTAGGATTAATGACATAACTGACAAAAAGTTCTTCC
Source organism: Pardalotus punctatus (assembly GCA_013400915.1). Taxonomy (NCBI): domain Eukaryota; kingdom Metazoa; phylum Chordata; class Aves; order Passeriformes; family Pardalotidae; genus Pardalotus; species Pardalotus punctatus. The sequence continues at coordinate 614,270 of VZTX01031045.1, read as the reverse complement.
TACCCTTGCTAATGGAAGGAACTAGATAAATAGGCATACAATTCTGTATAATTTGTAAGAGATCAAATGCTTTCTTAAAATTTGCAACTAAGAAAGAATATTAATACAAGGAGAAGCAGAAACAGAAGGCTGTTAATGGGCTTATCTCCACAATTTTTGTAGGGAAGGTTAAATTTAGCAATATTCTCCTTGTGAATTTACTTCCTCCCTCTGATAGTAATTTTCATAGCGTATATCCCTAGGCATGGCTTTTTTTTCCTGATTAAAAAAAGTGCTTGCTGGCATTGGCCAATCTGTTGATCAATAGGTGCATCCTTAGCAGCTTAATGATGACTTTCCCTGCATGGAAACTGAGGTTCCATTATCCAGCCATTCATTCTGATTCCAAGCAGCCCCAAATCTCAACCTGTTTGCCTATGGATACAGAACAAATGGATCGAAAAAGATGTGACCTTCATATATCAAAACAGCTGCCATCTGGAAACCATAAATGCTCTGCTTCTACCTAGCATAGGCTTCTGCACAAGCATGCAAATTGAAGACAATTTTGGTAACTCGGGTGCAATGAGGTTCAACAGTGTTTTGGTAAGATCACTGTTAAAATTGTGTCTTACAAGCCGGAAAGTGAGCCACCATCCCCATTCATTCACCCCCTAAAGAGGAACAAAAGGAAAACTCATGAAAACTTATCTCATATAGTTTTTCTGGTTTGATTCCCCTGACTATGATTTCTCAGTGGTCTGTGTTAAATGCCCCCATTATCACAGTGTGTCACAAGTTTTATATTTCACAGCACTGACTCCAACTCCTACATACTGCGAGGCGAACATTTGAATTAGCACATTCTCCCAAGGAATGCTGTGCCATGAACAACCTCAGGAATTCACTGCGCACCCAGCTTCTCAGGGAAGCATATCCACTCATTCCTGTGCAGAGAACAGGACATGGGGCTGCCTGCAGTGACACTTGGGTCATTCCCCTGCACCCTGGCACAGCAGCAAGCCCAGCCTCGCCAGTCCCCAGCTGCACATCCCCTCCTGACCCCACATCCAAAACGCCTTGCTTGTGCCACCAGGACTGTGGGGCTGAGCCACAGCCTGGATTCCTGAAATGAACCGTCTGAAAATAATGTTAATAATACACTGTTGTATCAACACAGCTGAAGGGTGATGAACTCAACAAGGAGGTGGGATTTGGCCAGGGGGAAAACTCATCTTTGGCCAGCTTTTCTGCGGAAATCCACATCTCTCTGATTGCTCCTCTCGGTTACAGCAGGGGTGTGAGAGAAGCAACATTGACACGATATTAAGAAGCTGGTTCGTGGGGCCATTTAAACATTTTGCTGCTGTTACTGCTGTGAATTTAAATAGCATACTCTTTTCTGCTGCATCTTCCTACAGTACCTGTGAGGGACACAGGGAATGCAATGCCAGATCAGCCTCTGATCCCTGTAGTCCTGTGCCTTGTTGTAAACACTGGCCAGAAAGTCTTTCCTAAATAAAGTCCTTACCCAAAGCCGCAGTTGCAAGTGAACCTGCTGCTGGGAAGATTCTTCCCATCTTCAGTGGTCTGAAAGTGGCTTATCACAAATACCTGCTCCGTATGAATGGGCTCATAGCTAGTTTGGTATTTTAAAATCACAGTTTTTAATGGATTAAGGATACAAATAAGAAAAGAAATCAGCAACAGAGAGCAGATAAACTGTGCTGATTTAACCTTACATATTTGCATTCCTGTCATTATGCTTTGAGAGCCGTAGGTGTGGCTGTGTTTGCATCCACACCTAAGGCCAAGGCTTAAAGAGCTGACAAGTAGACTGGAAAAAGGCAAAGAAATACACTTACCCTTATTTTATAGATAGAGATCTATGAGGAAAGAAATGAAGGACCTACCTCAGGTCATACAGGGAGTCAATAGCACAAATTGAAAAAAGGTTGTCTGAATCCTGCCCAGCGCACTAATACCTTGACCTTTATTCCAAGGCATTTCCACTTCCAAAGGAAAGAGCTGTAGAGATGGCTGAGGGAAAGCAGTGTACAGACAATTAATTACATTTTACCTGCCTTTTTTTTCCTTCCCTCCAGTTACCTCCTGGCCCTACAGCCTGAATCATGAATTCTTGAAGAATTTGGTTCATTCAGGGAATCTATACATAGATGATAAATAGAAGCTGGAGGAAAAATACCAAGATGATAGAGCAGGTGGAGAAGGTTTTCTGTGTTCTTAATGTATTTCAATATACTTCTCCCTGAGCTTTCTGCAGCTACTCTGAAGAAAGAAAGAAAAGGTCTGAATACTTGGCTTTTTACTCTAGGTGACAACTGCAGACAGTAGGCATGAGAGAGTATGCCAGCTCTTTAAAGAAGGACTAATAAAGAGTTTTATTGAAAATAACAGGAGAAGAAAGACCCTCTACTTTATTTCTTGCCCTGAAAACTTCCAGGAATTTCCTGCAGGTGCAAAGGATTCCAGGTGACATTGGCAGTGGTAACTACAATGGTTGAGAGGGCCAATGAGGATTTATATTTTTTTTAAAGCACTGAGGGGATTTAAGAGCAGAAGTCCCACTGACAAATACGACTGTCCTTAGCTTTGCCTGAAATGCCACACCGCAATTAACACCTGTAACAGCAGATTTTCTGCATTATCCTTCATAACTGCAGGTGATGTTGGACTAGATTTAATTTTTCATTACACTAAGAGTCTCTTTAGTCCTGCTGGGAATTAAATTCTGCTCGGTCACCTCTTCAGAGTCCTGGCCTCATGTTTCTGAGGGCTCTTGGGCTCTGAAACATTCCTGTGACTTGAACCATTCTGTCACAAGAAACTCACACTTCCAGCCTTCTTCTGTATTTTCTCTCCCTGATGATACCATCCCTCCAGTGTCTCCTCAAAAGACATTGAACTGAAAAACAACACATTTAGCCCTCAGTACTCGGTGTGCTGAATTGTGTTGGGTGCCGCTTTTTGCTTCACATCTTTGCGTAAAGAAATTCAGTGTGAGTTTCAGCCTGGACAATCTCTTTGTGTGCTCCCACTTGTGTGGAGGGAAACCAGGAGATACACAAAGGCAATCACAGGTGCCCCTGGCTCGAATAGCTTGTTAGAAAGTTTACATCTGGCACCGAGGCACGCGTGCAAACCGTGCTCTCTGCTCCTTGCACAAAGCACGCTTGGGAACGGAGAATGGAACAGAAGAGTGAGAGCTTAGTCTGCCTTGCCCTTCCCACAGGGAGCCACGTCTCCCTCCTGCCAGCAGTCATCTGCACGCTGGGGAAAGCCTTGAACGGCTACAGCCCAGACACTGATCCTGCTAATCCCGTGCCCTGGTGTGTTCCATTAGCCTGGGAGAGATTCGAACTCCCCCAACGAGTGGCTCTCCACGCTTCAGAAGGGCGGCTCACACCTCCTCAGACCCAGCCAGACGGGGAGCAGCAAACGTTGCAGCCAAAGAGCCGCACAGCCGCTGTGCCAAGCCATAAAAAAAGGTCCTTGGAGTCCCATGGAAGATGGTGTGGTTTGTATCCACACAGCAAAAGTCACTGTGGGTCTCTGTGCATCAGGTGTGGCCTCCACTTTAGTCCCACTGGTTTCAGCAACAGCTTTTGCACACAGCCGGCGTGGACCAGGTACAGCAGTTATGGTAATGGAGTGAGAAACACATTTTTATTTCTCTTTTGGCCCTCAATCAGCACTGCAAAGCACAAGGATGTATTGCCTTAGCCCACAAATACTTCAAGCTTTCAATTAAAGATGGCAACATCCATGTGGGAATAGTAACTGAAAGAATCCTCTAATCCTACGGAAACTTGTAGGTAGCTAAAATAAGTGAAAAGATGTTGTGTGTGGATGCGTGTGAGTATGGCTGAGGAAAGGCACTCTTCGTACCGATAAACTTTAAAATATGATTTACGCTGTGCAGGCAGCAGCCTCAGACATCAAAGCTTCAGACTTAGTACAGTGTCAAAAAACCATGAAGCTTTAAGGCTCGACCAAGCATCAACCCCAAGCTGAGGCAGAAGCTTTTACTCTTGAGACCGCTGACTGAATGGATTAGATTTGAAAAAAACTAAAAAAATAAAAAATTCACAAACCCCACAGCTCTAAAACTGCTGGCAGAAAAATAAATTACTAAATGTGTGTTTGCTCAAGTATGTCTTTATTTATCCTGCTGTATTCTACATGCAATACTTAAACTCCCTGCATTTTAAATGGAGGCTAAAACCAGCTGTATATGCACAAGTCAATGAACTAACGATAACAAATGCATCCGGCAGAGACAAAGGGATGCTTTTAATCAGAGAAATGAAACAAGGACCGAGGTCATTCTGTATTAGGCATTTTAAAAAGTGAGAAAGTGAGAAGAAAAAAGAGAAAGTGTTTGTTGTCAGTGCTGTGGCAGATCCAGGTGACTCAAGGACTACAGACAGCTTAGGCCTGTCCAGAGAGTAGAGCTGTGCCTAAAACTACTGTGGTGCCAAAAGATGGGATCTGCTTGTGCTGGAAAAAGCTCATTCAGCAAGGAATATTTAGATCTAAACAGGGAAAAAACCCTGGAAGTTTTATAATTTCTCTTTTGTATATCAAAAATACATCATGACAGAACTCCTAAAAGGTTATTTAAGGCCTCTCCCTTAATTTCAGTGGGATTTCCATACCTGAGTGGCTCACAGAAACTGTACCAGGTACCCACCAAGCCTTTCACATGGTCTGTGAGAGAGGGGAAATGACTACAAAGCCCACCTGTGGGATTAAGGTCCTATATTCTCCCTAAAGCCATGTGGTTTCATCGTCAGATTTTGCCATGCCTGAGGAGGACACAACTGAGCAGTTCAGCTTTTTGAACCTGTGGCACCCTCTCCTCCTGCTATTCCCGTCGAGAAGGGCACGAAGCCGGCTTTCCCTGGGTGCCATCCTCTGGTGTGAGGAGGTGCCTGAAGGGCTCTGGGGGACGCTGCCTCACTCTGCACAGCGCCCTGGGATTTACAAACACCTGCACCAGCTGGTGGGGCTGCAGCTGAAATGATGGTTGGCATCAACGCTGCTTGCACAGCTTACCTGCAGGTCTGCTTCGAGAGGATTTTGTTGTTTGGACTCGGATCAGACTCCTAGTGTTCTGCACAGGAAAGGATTTCCTTCTTTCCATCAAGGTTTCACAGACTGATTTCATGTGAAGGGATCCTGGTTGCTGTTTCCCACAGTTTTGTTCCCCTCTCCGTGTGCTCACAGATACCAGCCTGTTTCTGTGTATTTTTGTGGCAAATTTGCACACTTCAGAGCTCCTCACCTCCAGCCTGCCTAGGGGAAATTGGCAAGAACAATAAAAGGCAAACAACAAAAACAACAACAACAACAACAACAGTTGTTTTGCTACAATACAAAAGAAAACTGAATCTGTTCCTGTTGGTATCTAAGCCCTGCTGCTGACAAACAAGATGGAAGGGAAAACAAAGGGAAAGATGAAGGATAGAATGAAGGTCCCAGGTAGGAGGCTGAGAGTCTGCAAAACTCCCTCTCCTCTGCCACTTGTAAACACCAAGACCATTTAAGGAGCACTGCTTTGATATTTCTGAAACAGGGCAGCAAACCAAGTTTAGTGACATGGAACAAGTTGTCAATAGGCCTCCAGATCTGCAGGAGGACTTTAATTGGGTGAGAACACATCTCAGGAGGTGGGGGAGGCTGAATTATTTTTATTAGCAAATGATGTTACTAAGCATGGTAGCTTTTGAGAAGGAAAAAACTTTCATTCCTTTTGTCTCTTTTATCATAAAAATCTACTAAACCACAAACTGTTCAGCTTTGCAATGAGAGTGCCTTTTGTGTCATTTATATTACCCTACTGTGCTCTTATTATTAAAAAAGTCTTGTGCTTAAGAACAGCACTTGGAAAAACATGTTCTTAAGAGCTTGAAAACACTCCCTGCAATGCTTTCTTCCTTTACTCCCACCCCAGAATCCCAATCAACAAGTGGATTTTGTATTCAGGCTCCCCCCTCCACCCACCCAACCACTATTGTGAAATATTGATTCCTTCTCAGGTTCCAAAAAAACCCCACAAAAAACAACCAAACCAAAACCAAAAAAACAACCTATTGAAAAACAGCTTGAGACACTTTATTCCCTCCTGGAAATGCCATCCAAGACCCTTTGGGTATCTGGAGAGCAGGAAGGTTACAGGGTGAGAGGCAGGAAAAGCTACTGCCCTTCATAAAGGAATGATGAATCAGAGAGAGAGTCAAGAAAAACCTGTCAGGACATGCAAATTCACCTCAGTACACTGAAATCTCTGAGAGGTGTGGAGACCATGGCAATCCTGACTCTTTTCGGAGAGGAGGAGCTTGCCTGAGCCTGTGTTTGAGTTCACAGATTCTGTGCAGCTGAGCAGTGTAAGCTTTCACAATCTCCAGACTGGAACAGCCATCAGACCACTATCCTGCTACATGCAATAAGAAGCACCTCTTCTCTGCTTTTTTTTTTCTTTTCTTTTTTGTCCCCCCTAAATTAAATTATTTTCATCAGTGAAAAGTGCTGGACTATCTGAGCATCATGGGACAGACCAAATTTGGGAGATCTACCCTAGCCCAAGCAATAGTGGGGGAAGAAGGGCCAGAACTGGCAATTAATTAATGATCTCTACCTATCTGAAATACAAGCAATAACAGTAGAACGTTTTCCATTGCCATCCTACAAAGTGCTCATGAGCAAAACTGCTTAGTTCAGTAAAGCAGGGCAGTTCTGTGCTGCTTCAGTCTGTGAAGTTTTGATGCATGAAAGCTCCAGAACTTTAGGAGGCAGCTGAATGTGAGGCTCTGGTCCGGTCACGGACTGGCCATGTGGCCACCACTGAGGATGTGATGGTCTGCACCAACAACAAGGCCTTTAGAGAGCTTTTAATAATGTGCCTGGGGAGAATTCCAACCTGGGAGACCACATAGACAACATCCAAATCAAAGCCTTTGAGCTGCATAGGGTGTAGAGCTCTTGGCTCACCTGAGCCTGAGTGTGCCTGATGGATCCTCCGACTGACCTGTCCCAAGGATGACGAGTCATCGTTGTACCTGAGGCCACGGCAATTCTGCTGCGGCAGAGAGGAAGCCTGAAAAAGGATTAAAGGACTGTTTAGTCTCCATGGGTATTTTTCAGAATACAAATAGGGAAGACAGATGCCTCCTGTGCCACTTGAGACACTGAGGAGCAGTGGGTCTTGCCATGGTCTCCTCAGATGGACTGAACTTCTCGTCTGCCAGAAATTAATGCAAGCATATGAAAGTAGGATGAGCTAAAAGAACTTCAGTGAAAAGAGAATGGGCAAAGGATTGATGTCTTGGGGATCTCTCTTCTGATACTGTCCATCTCTCACTGAGAGTTCCATAGCAAATGATTTTTAATTTCCCAGATGTACACTCATTTCCCCTGAGAGTATCTTTTCAGAGACTTAGATAATACAAGCTCCCATGTATGTCTGGGTAATATTTTGCCCTTTTTAGAAAGGACTTTGGACATGCAGATCTGAAGTCAAAATTGCATGCAACTGATCAATGTTCATGGTCAAATATAATCAAACAAGACATTTCTCCTCTGATTAATTTCAAGTGCATTGTCAAAGGTGGTACAGATAATATCAAATTCATGTTGCAAGTCGAAGGAGGCAGCACAATGTCTCCATACTTTTCAGCTGTCTGGTTTGATGAGAGGGTAAGGATTGCTCCACTCTTGGCAGGGAGGAGAACATCTCACAAACCCAGAAAAAAAGGAGGTGGTTTTCTTCATGGTTCACCAATAGGGGACAGCCTTCTGCATATTCGTCAGATTAATATATTCTCGGATGGCATTTCCCAAGGGGAATAAAGTGTCTCAAGTTGTTTTTCAAGCTCCTGTGCACTGTCTGAACAGATAGTTATGAAATTGCATTGCTAATGCTTCCAGTGGAGAGGCTTTCTATTCCCTGCTGCAGTGAAAACATTCAAGACATTGCTACACGTAGTCGCTGTCTCTAAAGGTAGAGAGCAGCTTGCTGTGTCCTAAGTAGAATGCCGTGCAGTTAAATGATGGGGCAGCAACCAGAGAATATTTCATGTGATGGAGGAGTCAAATTTCATTGTGAAAGCTCATGCCAGCTCACCTCAGCCAAACTGGTTATGGTGCACTTTACTTACAGCACATCAGCAATATATCTGCTCCGTCTCTTCTAGAAATTTTCAAATCACCATCTCTGTTCCCCTCCCAGCTCATCTTCTCTGTTTCCTTCCTCCCTCCTTAAATGCTGCTTCCCAGTCTTTTGCCAAGTATTGTAGTTCTGTACCCAGAGAAACAGAAACTTTTTAGTCTCCCCAAAACCACCCCCTCTCCCCCTGCTGCTTTTTTCCCCCATCCTATTGGTATTTATGAAGGGGGGAAAAAGACTTAAGGTGGTGATATTAAAACATGTCTACTTGGTTTCCACACATTTAATCTGTCCCAAACTCAGAAGCTAATAATGTTACAAAGGTGTACTATTTACCAGACCAAGCTACTCACAGGACAATTTCTCCTTCCCCCTTCCTCCAGCAGTGTAGATATGTCCAGGTTTCCTGTTTGTCATTCCTTGGTAACATGGCTCTTTCATTATAGCCATCAGTTTCTATTTCTGAGTGAGTTTGTTCTGAGATCTGCTTACAGGCTCAAAGTGAATATAAAGGGACAAGGCTTAGTGCTTCAGTTTAGTATATATTTTTATGAAACCCATATGTCAGTAACAGTTGTTGTTTTGACTGATTAGACAGTGTCTAAATAAAATGATTAAATATGAATAACACAGGATATTTATTCAGACTTAATCTCCCTCTCTCAATCCTCAAGACATTATCTGTTGAGAGTTGCTAATGCAGAAAATGTTGCTCCTATCATCCAGATAGCAATATGAGCCATCCCATGTAAAATTTGATGGATATACTTCCTCACAGTGAGGTGGGAGGTGGGCAGAAGGCAGGGTTTCCAAAGAGCAGGTTTGAAACCCCATGCATCAGAGTTGTCAGCTAACTGCGTATCAGATTTACTAACAAGCCTTACCAGGGCAGGGATTGCTAATTTATCACTGTCTTACACTGGAAGGAATGCTTAAAATACACGGCTATTTTAGGTAAGGCCTGCAAATTAGTATCCATCTTCTTGCATCCCCCAGATTTTTACAGTGAAAACACCTGCAATATCTGAGGGTGACAAAAAGCTGCCTGTCTCAGATCTGAAAATAGCAAATAGAAACATCCTGCTCCATTAGTTCAAACCTACCTTAATTTCTTAATAAAAAATGGCCTGAATTTTGAATAGTAAGTACCCACATCCATGACAGGTCTCTGCTACACTTTTCAATGTAGCTCAGTTCAGCACCCACCATTCCATTTCTCAGACAAAAATTTTTACCATTCTCTTTGCCTAAAGGCTTCTTACAGCAGGGTGGAAACTGTTACCCAGAAAACTCCTTCTGGCCAGAAGTTTTGTCCCATCTGTAAAAAGCTGATTTCACAGCTTCTCACTGACTCTCCTTCATCAAAAACCTGGGGCTGGCTGATGTGCGTTCAGGGTTTTGCGGACACTTGCTTCCTTCCAGCCCCCAAACACATCCATCAGAATATTCACTGATAGAAACACAGCAAAGATGGCCCCCAAACACCCCAAATGCCTCTAAGTTATGTTCAAATTCTTCCCCTGAGGGTATTAGATGAGACTCGAGCTCTAAGCACAGCACAAGTGCCAGGTCTCCTGTTCCTTCTCACTGCGTTTCAGCAGCAGAGCTTGGTGTTTGATCTCTTGTTGAGTGATCGAAGGCAGAAACAGTGTGGTCACCCTCATGTTATTTAATGCTGTTTTTCCTCAGTTAAGCAATTAGCACAGTCACTGAGCTGTTTTACAGCAGGTGTTACTACTCTGAATTGTTCTGCAGCTGCGCAGGATCAAAGAGTCACAAAGGGAGCCCAGTGTGAAGACCTGCCACATGTTCCTTTAACTCGGCTTTTCTTGATATTAATAGTTCTGACTGTGGTCATTAACTTTCTTTCTCTATAAGATTTTTTATTTCTTGCAAGATATCTGAGAGCTTTGTTCCAGACCAGCAAGCTGTGACAGTGAGCCAGGGAAGATGAGACTGATGGAATGTAGCCAAGGCTGTGGCACTGTCCTGCAGAAATATTTTAGCCAAGAAAGGAAAGATCTCTCCCTGCTTCAGTTAACATTATCACTAGTGTACTTAAGGGCCCTTAAGGATGTGTTGCTTGTTTTCAAAAGTCTAAATATGACTACATAGCTAGGGAGCCTTAAGAATTATAGTTTTATAATATATCCTCAGGAAGCATTAACAGAACCAGCCCAATAAGGAGAAAACAAGTCAAAACTGAAACTGTCATCTGAGAAAAACAATAAAAGCCTCCTCTTTCCTCCCAAAAATATAATAGCCATACTTGTTCCCATGTTGCTCAAGTTTAAAATTTCCTTCTGTAATAATGGTTTAGCATCAGTAGCTCTATCTCAAATTGGTGTAAACTTTCAAAGCCAACAATGATAGATTTGACATCCCAATAGCTTTGGCAAAGGGCATTCCAGACTTTATGAGCAGGTGCTGCTGCTTGTCTCTCACAACCAGGACTCCAAAACATAACACACTCCAGCGTATGGTGAGAAACAGGGAGGAACAGAATGCAAAGCTGAAGGGAGAGAGAGGGGAAGGAGAGGAAAACAGAGCCCCCAGCTACAAAAGGGACCAAAAGTGGGAGAGGGGTGGTTTGACAGCACCAGCACACAGGGAGGGTAAAGAAAATACACTAAAGTTGCATAAGAAAATATGCAGCAGATACTGTGTGTGTACAGCCCTGAGCTACTGCTTTAATTGTTTTGTTTTGTCAACACAACAATGAATACATATTTTACCCACTTCAATGGCACTATTAAAACTTCACAGAATTCAGGCCTTCCTCAATTAACCCCATCAGGCAATATGCATTCCTACAGCAGCTTCAAAGGTATGGATTTCCACTCTATTAAACTCTATTAAGCTTTTACAGGTCATAAAACTGTAAACCTGACAACCTGATGATAGTTCATTTTATTTTTCTCCTTCCCCTAAGCCACTATTCTTTTGCACCTGTGTTTTGCCACTTGACATGATAGGCTTTGTTCTCTTACTTCAAGGGCTGAGTTACTTTTTAAAGACATTCTATTGTCCTGAACATCTTCATAAGATTGGGAAGCCCAAAGTCTGTGACTGGGACTCAAAGACAGAAAGTGTCTCCTCGCAGTCTGTCTTCTCTTGCAGCTCGTGAGGCATCTTTCATTGAGAAACAATTTCTTTAAACCTGAACAGTAATGAGCACAAAAAAGGGTTGAGGGTTTTCTGGGAGTGGTGTAAAATTCTCCCAGCAGTAAGACAGAGTGCAAATTAGCAATTTTAGGGATAAATGTTCTTTGGTTTAGGAAGGTTGTTTCTTGTTTCTGCTTTCTCCCACTATTTCTCCTGCAGAGCACTCTAACAGTGAGACTCATGCCTTCCTTGGGGATAACTTGTCAAAGAGGATATGGATAGGGATCCTATCATTTTTCCTCACTGTAAGGACAGATGTTTGCTCTGACTGGCAGATCTAAAGAATGAATTATTTTTCTCTCTGCTGAGATAGATATACTCCCTAGATAAATTTGAGCATGATCAACAGATATCTTCTTTAGAAGACTGACACACTGACAAAATTTGAAAAATGATGCACATGTCCCCTAGCAGGAACATCTTCTCTGAAAAGCAGTGACATAGAACTAGAAAAAAAATGATCTGTGCTCCTTTCATATTCCATCATTTTATTCTGTGCTCTACACCTCTATCAAGGCAATCATAAGATGAAGGCCTGAGACAAAGTAAAAGTATGGTATATTGCCAAATAATTTTTAATCGTATTTTTGGCTTCTCCATTGTCCACTATTCCTTAGAAAGAACTTTATTCCTTGGCAACTGGATGTTGAGTGTTACTTCCATGCTCTACAGGGAATTAAGGTTTTTGTTTGTAACCTCTTCTTAACTCCACAGATTTAGGATAGCTCAGGGAATAGTGTTTCTTATATTGTAGAAACACCAGAGGAAGATGAAAAGTGGGCCAAATCCTGCTGTGCTACCTATCAGCCAGGAGACCTTGCCAGAGCTCCACAGCCTGCCCCGGTTCTGCTCCTGAGTAGAAGAAATCATCTGCGAAAGGAACAGACCTGGGGCTCTTCCATGGTCACCATCGTCCACCAAAGAGGAGATGGCCAAGAATTACACAGGAAATGTCACTTCAGCCCCTCCTTCCAGCCTAAATAGGACAGAACTCCCCCCTCCCATCACTAGAGGAAGGAAGGAGAGGTATTGAATGAAAGCCAAAAAAAACCAAAACCAAGACATAGCAAAGACTCCACAAAATCCTCTCAAGGCTGCAGCAGTGGACAATGCCCTTCCTGAGCTGAGGGACCCTGAACTGGACACAGCGCTCCAGGTGTGGCCTCACCATTGCTGGGTTCAGGGGAGGAATCACTTCCCTGGTCCTGCTGGCCACACTATTCCTGATCCAAGCCAGGAGCCATTGGCCTCCTTGGCCACCTGAGCACGCACACTGGCTCATGTTCAGCTGCTGGGGCCACTTTCCAGCCACTGGAGCGGTGAAGCAGCAGTGCCACAGCAACCTGCACACCTACAGCAGTCTCACTGAAGCGTTGGAGTACCACCAAAACCCCGACTTTACAACCTCTCTCTTGTATTTAATTTGGTCATCATTTCCACTCACCATGATCTATTGCAATTCATACTGTAAATAGTTCTGAACATAAACTGTCTTTATTTGTTTCCAACACTCACTGGGTGCCCAGCACTAATGATCACCACAGCCATTAATGACTCAGAGGATTCTGAGTTCTGGCTGTACTTAAAAGGACCTCTAATACCTCAAAGCATGGAAATTGATAGTTGGGGCTTTCAAAATACTAATTAATATCTATCCCACTGCTAACCCCTAACTTACCATCTTCATCCATTCCCACTTACTTTTTAAGGTGTGTTTATTCTCTCCAAGAGTTACTTTGCTTTGGTTGTGCTGGAAGGCTGCAGCAATACACCAAGGATATATTCCACGCAGAAAAGCCACTGTAGTTGTACCAATTACTTGCGCACCACAGAGCTTCCCTTTTATAATTGACTTCATACATTCATGTCTTCAATGCTAAGTGTGTAGCTTCATCACTGCACTAAGCTTTGTTCTGCTCAGAAGGCAAGTGCAATAATTTCCTGATCTGGGCCCGGGAGGTTTATTTGTGCAGACATACTGAGTCCTGAAGCTAATGACATTTGTATAATTGGGGGCCCATGCAGAGGGAGCATTGCAGTTGCCAGAGCCCTGCACGGTGGCTGAGGCACGAGCTCCTCTCTGCCTCACCGTTCACAGGGCTTTCCAACTTAGCATGGAGATTCCAATTCTCCCTCCTCCATGACTAGAAAGCCTCAGGAGTCACCCCAACATCTCCCCCTCATTCTGCTCTGTACAAAGTCTGACAGGGAAGCAAAGTTTGCTGAGCCTGCTACTCTCCTGATTGTGAACATGGAGTATACATCACCTATTTTTCTTTGTTCTGAATCTGGCCATAAAGAAAATTAAGGTTGGCAGAACTCTACTACAAGATTTAAAGTAAGTCACTGGTAAAACAAACCTGTTTGTAATGGAAATATGAGATTTAAAGTACATCACTGATAGATAAAATAAGTCTGTTTGTAATGGAGATAAAAGCTATTTATATTGCTGTGGTACAGGGTAAACATATTTTTTTTCCAGTCAATAATAAACTCACCAATAAATGCATTTTCTCTTGTCCAGAAGCTATTCCTGAATTCAGGTCAAATTTCTTGATGGTTCCATCTGAGGGAAAAAAAAAAAAAAAAAAAAAAATTGAGCCAGGACTCTCAGAAGAGCTGGTAGATGGTTTTGTTACCTTTGGCCCAAGAGTTTCATGCAGACTCACCCAATTAATTTTTACTGAGGTCCACTTCCTTTATGCAGAAAGCATGGAACTAAATAAATTACTGCATTTTATAAATTTTGATGATTTCTCACATCATTTGGGTCAATATTTCAATTTTGATTTTTATGCCTGAAACAACCCTACATTGCACTCATCATGACTTATTACTTCAATTTATACGGGGCTAGATGAATTACAGAGATGCTTTTAACAGCAATTTTCACACTTCCAGGGTCTAAATTTTGGAAGTATTCCCGATAATTAGCCTTACCTTTGAATTTTCTGGTCTTACTGATAGCTGGAAGCATAAAAAACCCAAACCGTATAAAATCTGAGAAGTGTTTTTAAAATAATCTTGTCAGAAGGAACATCATATTCTAGAGGGACTGCTAGGACAAGTTACAGGGTTATGGCTTCTCAGTCTCCATGAGTTATCTGGGATTCCTCTCACCTGTTCTCCAGTTCCATTACCAGCATGTCTGCTTGTAAATGTGAAGAGCTGCTGCTAAGGTAACATCTCAAGAAGAGGCTGGGAAAAAAAATAACAAAACCAAAACAACAAACCAAAACAAAACTAAAAAAAACAAACAAAAAACAAAAACCAAACCAAACAAAAAACCAACCAAACAAACAAACAAAAAAAAACCCCAAAAAACCCAAAAACAACAACAACAACAAAAAAAAAAAAACTGAAAAACCAAAAACCTGCTAACCAAATCCACTCACCTGTGCTGACCAGACTTAGAAAAAGTTTTGGTCTCCCTTTTCAGTGAATTGTTCCAAAGTGTGTTTACTTGACACATTTCTCCCAGCTTTGATCAAGTGCCTAAAAATGGAGAGGCTGAGGACTGAGACAGGCAGAGAGAGCACAAGAATGCCTAACTTTGCCTTTGCAGGTTTAAGCACTATTAAGTAAGGATGTTTCCAGAGAGCCTGAGTGGTCATCTGAGATCTAAGGCTATGCTGAACAGCAGCCACACAACTAAACCCTTTGAGACCATTAGCCTGAAGCTGTAAATGAAGAACACACTCAGCTAAACACTCACCTCAGTGAAATGGGAGGGAAAAGTCCCTTTTCCCTCTGAAGGGGAACAGGCAGATTGCAGGAGTTCACCCAGGATATTGTATTGCCTGTGGTCTTGGGATGGGAGGCCCCCTTTTTTTTAAGGCCAATGTGCAACAGTTGAAATTGAGCTGGCAGAACCTGCCTGGGGAACAAACTCACCTTTTATTAAAACAAAATAAAACTTGCCAGAGCTGCTAGGCTCAACACAGCTTGATTAAAGACATTGGGGAATTTACCAATCAAGGAAAGGGCAGAGCACGGAAAAAATAAGAAGTGCTAGATCAGTTAAAAGTAGCTAGAGAAAACCCTGAGGCTCTGCAGCTGGTCATTACTGATGCAAGAGATAGACTGCCTCATGGAGAAGGGCTATAATGGGAGAAGAGGAACACATTAATCTGCAGAGCTCAGCATTTGGGCTGACAAATCACACACAGCACTGGCAGCTGGAGAGCACAGACCCCATCTCAGAACAGGGGCTTTGCTGTAGATCCCTGTCAGCCATGGGAACACGGGGTACCATGTCTGTAAGCCTTGGGCAGTGCAGCTCTCTCCCACCCTGCCCTGCCAGAGGAAATTGGTGGGAAAGGGAACTCCAAAGTGTGTCCCCACCAGTGCAAACTGAAGGTGCTGCAGCGAGCTGCGCTGCTAGAGCAGTGTGTCATCCTTCTGCAGCAGGAGATCACCAGCCCTGCTGGAAATCATCACTGGAGAGGCTGCAGCTAAAAAACCCTTCTAAAGGCACTTTAGTGCAACAAGGTTAATTGCTGATTGTGATTCCCTGCCTCCTACGAGACAGCGGGAGGGTGAAGAGGAGGATGCATAAAGTGAGATCCCTCGGGCAGGTGAGCAACAGGTGTGTGTGTGTGTGTATTCACCCAGACACAGATAAAGGAATAAAACATGCCTAAGTTCTTTTCACATTCTCATCAGTAGCACTGGGATAAGGAATCCAAGGTTTCACCACACAGAATCCATTTCCACCTTATTGAAGAACTGCCTGGCTCACGTTCAGGCAATAAAGAAACCAATTAATAACAGGATTTAGGGCACAGGACCGCATACCAGACCAGACCACAGAGTTTCACCAGGCTCCTGTACTTGCTGTATGAGAGAGAAGGAACTGAGATTCACCAGGGTCTCATTTCACCCAGTCCCTGTCCATGCCTCACATGAAGACAGCTGTACAGTGTGTAGGTGTGATTTCAGGCCTGATCTCTGCTGCCAGAAAGAGCAGGCACCAAGCTCAGTGTAACCTGCCTCCCACTCACAGCCAAGAAACTCGGTACCTGTGTGAGAAAACAATTAATTCCTATTTGCCAGTGTGTAACAATACAAAAAATGGCAACAAATCTTTCTTGCCCTGCTGTATTTCAGAGTTTTGCACAAAATTTTCTCCCCCCTCCACCTCTCCTGTCTGCCCTGAGAAGTGTCAGAAGATGCCAGATTCCAGTGCCCAAATTAAATGTAGTAATCTGATCAGAATGAAATGCCAAATGAATCACCTCCTGCAGCAGCCTCTGTGCCACCTGTCCTTTGCTCTGCCTCTTAGCTTTCATAGTCTGCTGCTCAATACAGTGTCCAAGATAATATAAAATGGCCCTGATAGAAAGGAGCTAATGGATAAAAACACCAAGAGAGTTTTCAGGTAGAAGACTGCACTATAAACAGATATAAGTGATGACATTTGTAGGGGGCCTGCCCTATACTCTTCCTTTTTGATGGAAACAGTGATGTTGATAGAGTAATTCTGAATTTTTCACCTCTCTTCTAAATGGCACATCAGTGAGAGAGTGACAGCGTTCCTACCATTAAACCTGACAGAGAAGTGTGTGTTCCCTGATTCCAGAAGGCTGCAATAATGTAAAAAGTGCTATGAATCTGAACCGGGTGACCTGGTGGGGACCTGGACACAGAACAGTGTGGTACCAATAGCTTTTAATACAATTCCTGAATCTGGCACCAGTTCTTGTTCCTGAAAATCAAAGAAGAAACTAACTTAAAGAAGATATCTGCTGCTTTTGTTTGGTTTTGTTTTGCTTTTGGTTCTTAAAGAAAAGTTAACAACATACCCATAAACTCTGAGCTTGTGTCCTGCCTGGAAAACAGAAGGAAAAGTTCAGAAAATTATCTGCAATCTATAATTCCTTCTCATTCTCATTCCATCAGCAAGCCAAAAGAAATCAGTTCTGTTCTAAAATTTAAGAAAACTCAAAAATAGGCTCCACCCCAACCCCCTACACACCTGCTAATTCTCTTTGGTTAAATTCAGTGGTAAATTCATATTTTAGTGTGAATTACTTTCCTAAACTATGACACTTCAGTAAGACACCATCTTGCCTCCCAAGCTATCCTAAAAAGCAGATGTCTTTTGAAAGATTCTTCTTCTAAAGCAAGAAATACCCAAAATAAAACAACCAAAACAAGCTTCCAGTTCCTCCCCTTTTAAACACTGGAGTTTTCTGCTTCACATACCTGTTCCCCATGCACCCTCAAGTTCTCAAGTCACACAGCCAACACCTTCCATGCCAATCAGATTTTATCTGCAATAACTATTTGCTGCTACCAAGGGTAAGAAAAAAGACAAAACAAGAGGAAGACTGGATGGTGGGAAAGCCTGTTGAAAGAAAAGATCGATACAGTAGAAAAATGGGTCATGTTAGGGGAAGATGAGCTTTCACACTGCACACAGCAGTTTACACTCTCTGTATTCTTTGTCCTTTTCCTATATCTGGCTGGCTTCCTAAGGCTTAAAACATCTGATAGCAGGAAGGTAAAACTGTCCTAAATGTCTTCAGAAATCTGCTTGCCTATTAGTAATTCCCTAGAGAAAATGTAAAGAAAATCAAACACCAGACTTCACATTCTGAGCAAGCCTGGTTATGCATATTTAATAAAATGAAACATACTATAAGATAAAAATGAGTGTCCATGGAAACAGCATATTTATCTTTAAAAAAAACCCAAACAACAAACAGCACCCCACATTAAATTTTACATATGATTTTCTTTCACATACCGTCTCCCTCTACCACTTTTGGTGTTATGTATTGGCTGTCAGAGATCCTCACTGGCTGCCTGTTACTTTGGCGTCTCCAGGATGCTCCCAGCACTGCTCAGCTCTGAGATCTGTCATGTTCCACACACAGCTCGGGCTGCACGCAGGCTTTTCTGCACCAGGCAAACATGTGAGCACAGTGCCTTGCCCCTAGGAGTAAGAGCTCTTCAGTAACTTTTGAATGGGTTTGAGGATGGGGAAACCAAACAAAATGAAACAAAATGGTACAAGGAAGCCAGGTGCAGCCCGTGCTTGGTGGCAAAGAGAGAAGGAGGAGCTGTGCTCTGTGCTCTGGTCCCTGTCCTCACACTCTGCAGGTACAGGGGACAGACAGGAAATATGGATCTACATCACAGGGACACGAGGGCCATCCAGGGGTTATTTTCAGCACCTACCCTGAGCCCATGGTGCTGCAGCAGCTCAAAGCTACAACCAGCAGCTGCCCTGGTGCTTTCTGCAGGGGAGCTGGGCTGCAGCTCTGAGAGCTCAGGGTCACACTCAGGACAGAGCACTGAGCACACACGTGTGGGGGATCAACAAACACTGAATCCTCTTGTGGCTCTCAGCTCCATCTCCCAGAGCAGTGCTGAGCACCAAGCAGTGCTCAGTGAGCCTCTGTTCCCAGCACCAGCTGCTGGGACTGGGACGAGCGCTGCAGCGAGCAGAGGTTTGCAAGAGATGTGTGTGTAGAGAGAGACAGACAGCAGGAGAGCAGTGTCACAGTCAGCACAGGGTGCACAACCAAAATTGTATCAAAATGAAAGCAAAAGTTGGCTTCTTCAACATTTTACCTTTAATAAACAGGTAAATATGCCAAGTCTATCAGCTGGCACTGCTGCAGCTCTGGGAAAACTGTGAGCTGTACACACTGGGGACACAGTGGGGGATACTCAAAGGCACCACCTACTTCATGGTGACAGCAAAGGCCACCATGGAATACTTGACATCTTCCAAACAGTTTCCATATGGATTCAACTGCATAAATTACCTTAGCATTCAGCAGCTTTGAGAATCAGGGCTTTACCACAGAAAAGCAGTATCCTGAGCTATCACCTTATTACTGTTTCTTCCAATAGTCGTGATTTTCTCCTCTTCAGGAACCAGGGAATTAGATCCAGTCCCTACAGCAATTTTAATAGCAGTAAGAACATCCACAGTGGGATCAGACATTTAAACAAAGAGCACGGGTTTCCCACCTCACTCCACAGAACACTGACAAACCCAACCTCTACTCTCCTCATCCTCCTCTTCAAGTCTCTGCACACATTCTTCCTGTAGCTGCTGCCTTTCATTTAACTTGCTCTTAAGGAAAGACATCCCAGAGGTTTTAGTCATCCAATTTTTAGACAAACATAACCACACACAGCTAAATGCTGCAAAGAGATTCCCTTCTACATGCAGTACACTTACTTCAGGCTTCACCATGCATTCATAAACAAATTTGGTTTCTTCCCTCCTTCCTTTCTGTGTTCATCTTGAATGAGAGAGAAGTTTTACCCTGTTCTCCTGTTACCATGCCAGGCATCCATAAATTCATTCCAGGACTTGATTCTCCTTACATTCCTGAAACTGGGCACCTGCAAAGTCTGCATGCTGAGGGTGCCCTGCTGCCACTCAGGTGGAGCCTTTGAGGAGCAGACCTGCAGGCTCAGCAGCAGGGAGAGGCTCCCTGGCACTGCCCGTGCAGCCCTGCTGCAGTGCTCCCACTTGTGCTGCTCAGATCTCTGATTTCCCACACTTTCTTAACACTGCTCTGAAGTTTTTCTGGAAAGTGCTCTGCCCAGTGTGTCCTTGGTAGAGAAGATGGCCTGGCCAAGAAAACTGCGTGGGAAATCTGCCTGTTCCACACCCCAAGGATTTCATGTCTGGTATCCAGCATCATATACAGACAAGGCTGATTGATAAGGGCTGCACAGTCAAGGCACAAACTTGTAGGTGCTCCCATGCTTTAGGAGTGGGACCACCCCTGGGCCATCCACAGTGGCCTGTTCCAGGACTTGATGAGTCCTGGCAGCCTGGGGAAAACAGGGGATCAAACACTTCAACGCAGCAATACCAGATATGCTCGAGTAAACGTGGTAGTTGAGGAGGATGGGCGGCAGGAGGGAGGGAAGAACTGGGCTACGTGGCCAGCAGCAAGGACACAACGACACACAGGAAGCTGCTGGGAATCCAGAAAATTGGACTATGGGCTGGCAGACACCTCATTCCACTCATTATTCCATTTGCGATTTTTTTGGTCATCTGTTTTGTTCCAGGGACTGAGTTGTTTCTATGTGACACACCAAGGATATATTCTAAATATGTTTCTTCCTGTAAGGGTAAGAAATGGGTTAAGTTAGCTTAGAAATAGGTTCTCCAACCAGCATCCATGTGCCCTAATAAAGTCAGATAACTGTATTACTGGGGTAGCTTGAAAACAGACAAAATCTGCTTTCTGTTTTTGCTAAATCCACAGCTAAATGATTTTTGAGGGGGATGTTTTCATGGGAGATAAAAGACTAAAATCAATGATAGGGCTGTCTGAAGACTGAAGTTTCATTTTATCTCCACAAAAAAATCAAGAGTCAGCTATTCCAGTCACTCTCTATTAAGTTTTGGTTCAAAAATGTCACTTGTACTCACAGCAGTGCTGAAAAGAGTATTTATCTGAATTCAACTGTAGCATAAAGATTCTCTTGGAATCTTTTGTTTATTGAATGAGATAAGCATACCTAAGTAATGCCATTCATTACAAAACAAGCACTTGTAGGTGATACAAAACTGAAACTGTGATATGTGACAAAAATTAATAATAGTAATCATAAATGGTTATGAGAATGGTGTGAAGTCTAAAGATAACACAAGAATACACTTAGATATCAATCTGTGATTTAGGGAATTTAGGAGAAAAGTACCTGACAGTTCAAAAAGGAAAATTATCATCTCTTCCAAACATTTTTCAAGAACAGCAACCAGAGTTCAATGTTCTAAATGATGAACTTTGCTGTTATAGCATAATGATGGGTCTGTAGCACATTTAAATCTGAGTAAGAACCCTGAGAAGTGAGAGAGCCATACAAGATGAAAGATTTCACAGCCTAAGGGGTTGCATGTTACACAGTTTCACCTTCTTGACTTTACAATACTGTGACATTTTTTCCAGAAATACAAGTTTCTTTAAAATGGCCCAAAAACTTAGTTTTGGCTCAGGTAGCCAGGCAGAGGTTCTTCAGTTCTGTATCCATGTGGCCGCTGTACCCTGAGAAGAGTTAACAAGATTTAGGGAACATTGCTGTCCTCAGTAACTGGGTGAGTGGAATAGATGGGCCTTGATGTGCCAGTCCTAAAATCCTAATTTTCTGATCAGTCTTCTTTTGCAGCTGGCTCTGTCTAGAGACTCCTGCGAGAGGAATTAGGATTAAATATCTTTTTTCTAGACATTATTCCCTTTAAACACAGATCTAGCTGTAAAGCGCAACTAAGTAGAAACAAACCCTTGCTCATTTTCTCTTTGCAACTAACTTCTTCTTTATAAAGAGCTTAGTCTCCAGTTCAGCTAAGCCTTTAATTGTGTGCTTAACTTTAAGTATGTGCTTAATGTCAGTGGGACATATGGGTAAGTATGAAACTGTGTGTTTCATTGAATAGACTAACTTACCTCAAATACTTTAATGTTTCTGCTGAACTGAGGCCCTGGCAAATAGAACAAGAAAAAGCATTTAATGGGATATAGAAAAGTTTCCTAGTATCAGTTGGTAAAACTAGTATTTAAAGTTTTTTTCTCCTCCATGGTATAATTACATCAATAACTCATTTCGGTTCAGCCTAGAAGGAAAGATTTCTTTGAACGTTAATTGAAACGTGGGAGCTTAAACCAAGTAACTGAACTCTCTCCTTTTGGGTGCCTTTGATCAGAATGTCAGAGATGTTTGGATAGTTATTGCTATTACATCAGTGCTCACGACCTTGCCATTAAAACATATATACATATCCTCTCTTACTCACTGCATTTCTAGGATTACTCCATCCCTGTAGATATTCAGCCAGAAAAGTGACTGAGTATCACACGTAAGAATGCCATAAACCCAAGGCTTGCACTCCCCAGGATTTCAGAGCTGCTGTGATGGCACCCTGCTGAGATCCGTGCCCCTGATTTATGTACATTCTCGTTACTGAGCACTGTTAATAGAGGCTCTAAAGCAACAGAGAGGTATGAAATGATGAACATCCTCTCATTGCTGCTCCTGTTCTTGAGTCCAGGAAATTTATCTTTCACGAGTCTCTGTACTTAAGTACTTTCTTTCACAAGTAGTTCAGTCATCGCATTTAGCATCGTTTGCTCCAAAACAGACGCTACCCTGAATCAACTGAGGTGAGCAGTTTTTGAAAAGCTATACCTGGCAGACAAAAGCAGTCTGCCTTTTGGCAGCTCTCTTTCCTTTCCTGTCCCTGAGCTCACCCTGAAGCAGAATGAGGTGTTACCCTGTAAAAAAGAATAAATGCTATATGCAGGAAGAGTGTTTCTCTTCTCTCTTGCCTTATCCAAATGTGTCCTGCTCTTGTCTGTCCTATTGCTATTGCATCATATTCAGCCTCAACTTGTCCTCTAAATCTTGCCAGAACCTACATTTTGCTCTTCAACTGAAATTAATGACCACACCTATTCATCCTTCTGACATGTCTGTTCTCATTACTCCTTCATCCTTTGACCCTTCCTGGTGTCATTACCATACTAATATCTTTTACCTTGTGTGTCTTCAGCGACGGGAGCCGTTCTTTCGCATGACTTAGTACAGAGCAGTACCAGAGAGTCAAACATTTTCTAATGGCTCAGTAATATTTTTCTTCATTTCTTTCCCATGACAGGCCACAGAAATATAGAGCAGTTATACCAATATTTCAAAAAAGTCTCAGCAAAACTCTTTCATCTAATGGCTATGGTTTTATTTCACAATCTTGGCTACATTTCGATGAAAAGAGAAAGTCAGTGGCAAGTTAAAAAGGACGATAAACAAGACTTATTATAAGCAATATGCCAATAATTATGCTACTACTGCATTCAGTTTTTAGTGCCATGCCTTCCCAGCTTGTTTCCCTCAGCATTTTGGGACAGCTTACACAGTTAGCAGAAACTCATGTCACTGCTCCTCTGGTTTCTCTTTTAAATTCTGATACATAATATTTGTGTTGCAGCTATCACTAGAGGTTTCTTGGTTC
This sequence comes from Pardalotus punctatus, assembly GCA_013400915.1. Classification (NCBI taxonomy): domain Eukaryota; kingdom Metazoa; phylum Chordata; class Aves; order Passeriformes; family Pardalotidae; genus Pardalotus; species Pardalotus punctatus. The sequence goes on along the minus strand of VZTX01031045.1, from coordinate 590,949 downwards.
TTTTAAACACTTCTCTCAGAGATTTAAAATGAATGAAGCACATATTCCTACAGGTCTTTCATTTTGTAAACATTTTCTCCTTCAAACAAAAATTTGCATTCTGGGTCATATTTGGAGATTTGTAATGTCTCTTTAATGGATTGTAAAACCAAAGGGATCGTTACGATAATCTATTTTAAATTAACTTCTGTTTAAACAATAGTACATTTTTCAAAAAGATATTCAGAGGGGGAAAATACATCCTGTTACTAGATAAATTGTTTTGGTAATCAATTACCCTGACTTTTAAAACACTGTGGTTTTTTAAAGTCTGTATTTGTTTAGCTGCAGCTTCTATCCACTAGATACTCTTAATCTTTTTAGTGATGTATTCACACATACTCAGGATTGTGAAACAGGTATTTTATGTAGATATTGAAGACTGGTATCAATTCACCTATTAACACACTCTTAGATAAATTGGATAGATGAATTTTCTTAAATCACAGGTTACTGGAATTTCTTTTCCACAGGCTTAGAATAATTCCTTTGTTCTTCTCTGAACCTTTTATCGTTTTATTTTTTTCCCCCAGATTTTTTTCTTCATGTGTGCAAACAAGATCTGGACAGAGAATGTTAGCAATTATCTCAGCCATGCCATGAACTCATCTCCCTCCTGCTTGACATTCACTGCTTACCCATTCAAAGCTAATGTTTTTCTCTCAGCCATTATATTGTACAGGGAGCTCACATTCACCACCTATCACAAACTCTAAATCTTCATCACTATCACTGTATTTCAAGGGTACTTTTCTGCTACTCTGTACATGTGACTGGAATTCTTTGTTCCCAGGCATATGACTTTGTATTTGTCTGTATTAAAATGCATATTGTTCAGATGAGCTTACCTTATGAAATGATGCAAATCCAGAACACAGAAATGATATTTCCTGTCATTATTCACCACTCCACTAATTTTTATGTCACCTGCAATATTTACTAGCAGAGATTTTGTATGTTCTTGCAGGTTAATACAGAAGAATAACTGCATTAGGCCAAGAACAGATGACTGCAATAGGATGCAGATTTTCAACCACAGTACTTGTGAAATCCATCTACTAAATACATCTTTCAGCCAAAGCATAAAATGGCTTGGAATGAGCTCTATATACTCTATAAAATGGTAGGGAAAGGTTAAGGTGTTTTAAACAATAAAAATCCAGCTGACCAGGCAATAGATTGCAAGCTATTGTTGCCATCTAATAACATTTTAGACTATCCAGTCATAAAGTTTGAATATCATCATGGGAATAAAGACAAAACCACATTGTGCAATTAGAAGAAATCCACTCCCTTAGAAATAATAAAAGACAGCTTTCTTCTTCAAATGCATTAATCTGAGTAGCTCTGTGATAAATGGGACTTGATAATATTCAGTTAAAAAACTTTTAAAAATCCTGTTTATTGGGTATAGAGAGGCATCTGCCTACTCTGACCCCCAAAATGCAAGCAAAACTTGGAGAATGCTTTGACTCTGGAAGGGAGGCGCAGAGGCAGCACCAAATATGCATCTCTCATCTCAGGAATGGCCGAACAGATATGGCAGCATCACAATAACCTAATTCTGTCCTTTCTTTTTCTTAGTCAGCACAGCACACAGTAATCTCACATGAGCCTGCATCTTGCAAGTTATGCAGGGTTTTGGCAGAACTGTCACTTCCCTTACAATACAATGCATTTGGGGCTTGCGTTCATTATTAAAGAAATAGTATTTGTCTAGGATTAGTCAGTCCAAATGCAACACTTTAGGTTTAATTTTTAGTGATATATCTGGGTCATATATCAGTATGTGATATACAACAAAACTGTATATTTATCTAATCTTGTAGTAGGAGGGATACAATTATTGTGATGTCAGAATAACTCTTAGAAATTGTTTCCTCTGGCTTCGACACAGATGTTTAGGAATAATAATCAGTTGGAAAAAATAATTGCCAAAGGTTTCATATGGATTTCAGAACTGCTTGCCAAGAAAGTCCTCTATTTCCACTCCTCCAGCCTTTTAGGCCTGAGACTCCAGTCTTATCTTATTACCCAGGAAAGTCAAATACCCTGGATTCTTATTGCCTTCTATTTTCATCACTTCAAATGGACAAATAAATATTATTTCCCTTTCTGGCTTTGCAGAAGTTTAGTCAAATAGCTGTGGTCTGTCTTGCTTGTTACTGTGATCCACATGCCACGATCCAGACAAATCAATCTGCTCCCATGGTGCTGTTACAAGAGAGGTCACAACTTGCTCTTTGTCTTAGTCATCTGCATTGATGTAGGACCTGTCATAATGCATTTCAAACGGGGATTGAAGAGCTAGGCCTTTGTACCCTACCACCTTAGCTTTGTTCACAGACTCCCAAAGTCCTAACCGGTTAGATACATGCAGTATTTCTTCCCTCTTCTATTTTTACTTGGTGTTACAGGATTCAGCTACTAATCTGTATGATAAAAGGGGAAATACAGCATTCGTCACAGCTCTTTCCTTCCCATATAAAACACACCTAAAGAAAATTAATATCATGAATAAAAACGTTTGAAATATGACTTGAAAATCTCCTGGTCTGAAAAATGACAGACTTTCTTACTGCCAATAACACGACGTAGGTATTTAAGTATTCTTCAACTTTACAAGCTTTTACTATGTTAAATATTTTTGCTTAAAGCATAATATATGCTTTAACAGCTTCAGCATGTGTGAACCCTTTTATAGCCCAGAGCTTCATGGAAGTAATAGAGGTTTAAAGGTAATAAGTCTCATCTATTTTATGAAGGGGGCGAGCTACCCTGACACACTTACATTTTGCAGGTAACTAGAGTTTCCAGGTGCAAACAGAATTAGACAGATGGGGTAGAACTGTTAAGAAAACGGAGTTTAGTCACGTGAATTGGATTTTCTAAAAGTGGAAACATAAAATCACTCTTTCATTATCCTTGCATCTGACAAAATACATTATCATATGCTTTTGCTTGAACAGTGTAAAGACCGTTCAAAACAGATACAATTGCAAATCAGGAAAGATCACACTTATGTGGAGCCCTGACAACGTGATCTCATCAAGCTAGAACTTGAAATTGCAAGTGTCACTTCAGATAAGATCAGAGAACATTTCCTGTCCCAATGATGTGACATTATCAGGTTTGAGACTGTAGCAAAGGCACATGCACAATTTTGTGAACTAACAAGGCAGATTGAGAACACACTGGTTGGCAGGATATTTTAGATCCTGAGATTGCCTTGAGCTGGGCATAATTACAGCTCATTTTTTGCACATGGGAGAGCCATCTCGAAGAGGAAAAGAGCAGGGTATTCACTGAGGAAAGAAAAATGTTGATCTTTCAATTAGCATAAGTTCAAACATCTGAACTGTGTTTCACAGTGTACAGACAGCTTTTGGTGAAAAAAGCCACCTTCTGTAAGGCAACTCTTTGGTGGCTGTGCTTCCATTTGTACAGGAATCATTTAACATATAGAATTTTGCTTTTAACTGTTGTATATTTAAGTTTGCTTGCAAAAAAACACCACCAACAAACAAACAAACCCCTGCTACTATTAAACTGCTTAAAATTCATCCTTAAGATATGTCATTAGGAATTTATTAGGAAGACTTCTCTGTTCATTTGGACTTCTGAACTACAAAATAAACATACTATTGACAGCCTTAAAGAAAGAAGGGCAAGGAAGCCAGTGAAATTCCTTGTCTCTCTGCCTGTTTCTGGCATTGTTTGAACTTAGCACCCAGCACTTCCCCAGGGACTGATTCAGATCTAGAAGGGAGGTACCAGTCCAAAACAGGTTTCATGCATTAAAAAGCACTGATAGGGAGGATGCTGGAGGTTGCATAAGAATTAATAATATGAAAATGTTTCCCAACACTAAAAACCTCAAAGCCATTAAAGGCCTCTCCCAATCTGGAAATTACTTAGCACCTACAATTTGCTTTTAATTGAACAGTTGCTAAATTACTGCTTTTTCAGGAAGATTTATTTTTTGGATTAAGTGTCCTCCATGGATTTAACTCTGTTACATGGCTAAAGACCCCTGGAAGTCAAGGCTTGGGAGCACCTCCAGTCTGTGAAGCCGTGGGAGAACATACACATTGGTATTTCCATGATGGGAGAAACAAAGTCTATCGTGGTAAAGCAGCTGGAGGAGACAGAACTGTGAAGTGCTTTTGCCTCACAGTTATAAATAAATGTACTTAGGAATAAAACATTATTTTATCAAGCATATACATGGTCTACTCAGAAACCACGTGATTTCATGTAGCATGGGCTGCAACATTTGAAATACTAATTCCATGGGCAGAAGTTCACAGTAGGTTATTTTACCCAATGCGTGCATGTAGTGTGATACCAAAATAATTTTAAAATTAACATTTAAATGGAGGGTATCCAATCCCCCCACAAAACCAGTAATTTTTTCCAGTGACTCCCCAGCATATTGAGACCACAATGATTGACAACTTCCTATATAACATTTGACAAAACAGGAAACTATCACTTTAGTGCAGAACTAAAATGTAGTGGTGAATGTGTTTTAACATCGTGGCTTTTGTTCCAGCTACTCATTTTTGCACAAATGCTCATGTCAGATGAAGAAAAAAACACCATGCATTCTTCATATCAACAAACTTTCTTGCACTGATTAATGCAACATTTTATGAGACCTGAAAGAACAAAGTTAAATGAACGAGAAGTGAAAACTTATGATGGATGTGTCCCTCATAGCATTTAGATCTTTTCCACTTGATTAAAAATTCCTAGTTCCTCTTCACTGAATTGTTTAGTTTTTTAGCAGTCTCTGTCCTGATTAAAACAAATTAGCATCAAAGATCCCCAGCTGAATGAGGAATCATTAATTGAGAAACATGCAATGCTCCTTAATTACCTTAGAACAGTCAGAGAACAAATAATCTTGGGTTTCAAAGGGGTTTGCACGCACTGTGCACCGTGGGCTTATTCTCTGTGTCTGCTGGAATAAAAGTAGACTTGCCTATACCGTGGAGGGATATCAGTACAAGCCTCAGTAAACACATTGTAGATTGTTTATCTAAAGTGGAGAAAAAAAAGATGAGGAAGTGGCTGACTGGAAGAGATAGATGTTTCAGTTTATTATGTTGACCATAGCTTTTGATTTGCTTTGCATATTCCAGCATTGACTGAGAAAGAATGAGAGCTGTTTGTTATTGATACGAATTGAAGTAATTTTGGAGCTGGAGCAGGAGTGCTTTACCCAGAAGTACCTAACAAAATGTCAGACATGAAGGTGTAGAGGGTAACCACGCACTTTGAAAGAGCAGAAAAAGAAGACAAAAAAAACTTCATAGAACCTGGCTCAAAAGGAATCTGAGGATTATTTGCTATGCCTTGGTCACTTGTTCTTCGGCACACAGTTCTTCTGATTGTTTTTTAAGCTATGACTCAGGTCAGTTAGTGCCAGCCTTAGCGCCAGAGGAGTAACTGACTTTTTAGGGGCACAATATACTTACTAATATGAATATCTTAACATTTGTTTTGCTTCACCAGCTCATAGAAGAAGTCCTGCAGGAAAATGCCACTCAATAGCACGAAGTGTACTCCTGCAGTGGGGCTGTTATTTACACTGCTTTGGCTCTAAGGCTAATCCAGCAAATGTTACTAACCTCAAAACTGGACAAGAAAATTAAATGCTGTGCAGAGCTACCTGAGCTTGCTGGGAACAAGCTGGCTTGTCCCAGTGCCAGGTTCCTGTGCTCTCTCGTGGAGCTGATTAGCAATACAGAGCAGTGAGCTATTAGCAGGGGTGTAGGACAGTGCTGATGCAGCTATGCCCTTCTGGTACCCAGACCTAGAATTAGCTGGAGAGATTTGCACCATAACACTTATCCTATGTAACAGTATCCTTACAATCAAAGAGAAAACAAAAAACAAAGGGAAACAAAACCCTGATGCAATGGAATACAAGGTTTGCAGCTGACGTAACCAGATGATCCCAGTAAATAATAGTTATGCATTTTAAAAAAGAGTCCCTACATCACAGGAAAGGTTTGGGCTTGCTCCCAGATTCTATAAATATGTGCCACTACTCTGGATTTTACAACAAATTTTTTGCTGACAAACCTCAGAAGGGTGATTTTAAGATCAAGAACTTGATCTAAATGTCACATCCTGCCATTAGTGCTCTAGAACCTGAGGGACAGGGGTGGCACATCCAGCCACTTATGCTACAACCACTGTGCTTGATCTCTTTTCAGTCCACAGCCATGAAATTTCTGTCTAACTGAAAGCCTGAAGATCTCAAAGATTTCACTGGGGCTCATTCTTCTCCCTGATAAGGATGGTATCCACTCATAAAGCAAAACTCCCTTTTAGCCAGTCTATGTAAAACCAGAAAGGAAAGCCAGAAAACTCCTGAAGCCTCTAGAACACAGTGCACTCTTTATGCAGAGATATCTTACATATTTGCAAGACCACTGACCTGGAGCCAAACCAATATTTCTACAGGTGAGATCCATATATATATTTATGTGTGTGCGCTTCTGTGTGAGCACAAATGTACCATTTGGAGTAAATATGAGTTAGATAAGCACTTTGTTTTGTCTCTCCTCCTGTGAAACAGACCTTCACTCCTAACAGCTAAGGGAGAAATCAGAAAGCTAAGTATCGTTTTGTTCCCTGGTTTTACTTATTTAGGATTTAGTGATGCTGGTTTTGTTGTTGAAGTCATAATCTTAATGGGTACATCTACTGATGCCCTTCCTGTTGGCCTTCATTTTTAGAGACTATAAACTGAACAAGTTGATATTCCCAGACAGCAAAACTATTGTTTGCACATTGCACTGTCACAGGAACACAAATAAAGAAACCTTTGCAATTCTATGTTGTTTGCCTTCAAAGCAAGGCTTAAGATCTGGCAAAAGCCAACCAAGCCTCAAAGCACTCCTTTTTGGTAATTCTTCTAAAAAAGGCAGTTTGTTGTAACAGAAGATTGAACAATGACAAGGTAAATGGCAAGTGTGTTCTGAGTGCTTCAATTTTGAGCTACCATTAAGCTGCACAGTTTTAAAGGCCGCTTTTGAAAAATGGATTAGTTTATTAAATAAACTGAGTGCTAACATAGTCTACCATTAGCAACAGCAGTGGCTGAGTTATGAAGAGAACATAAAGCTCTATGTTTTCCTTTTTATTGGGACTGGGAGAGGCACAGTGAGAGGCAAACCCTAAGAAATGGCAATCTGGTTAAGTAATAAAAGAACACCTTTACAGCAATATGAATCATTGACTTAAAATATTTAAATTTCTCAGACATTCCCCTCTAACCCTCCAAATATTACAGAAAAAACCACCTAGATCTATTGCACCACAGAAATTAGGCAATGATTTAGCACACTAGCTATAGCTAGAGTCGCTTGGACCCTGGCATAAAACAACACCTTGGACACACATTTGACCCCTAAAGCTCTGCTGACTGTAAAAACCTGGGCAGGCTAAAGGAGTGGGGTTATATTAAAGTAAGATTACTTGGATTTCAAGGCCTTTGCTTCATAAAGAAGCACAAATTCTTAGAAAACACTTGAATAAATCTTGGGAAGGCAGATAAAGCCAGAGAGGTCTAAGGAAAGAATGGACCCTGAGGTCATGGAACATTTTGAGTGCATATGGCACAAGAGAAACCCCAAAAAGGGGAACAGGTGGCTGGATATTAGAACTTTAAAGGTCTCTACAGGAGACAGCCTTGTCCCAGCAGAGACAAGTTAAACATATATGCTACAAGTAAAACGTACTTCTGAGCAATTAAAGAAACACTGAATAGCAACTAAGGGCAGGTTTGAAGAGTTCTGTTTGAAGTGTGCAGATGATGCTGATGCTAAGTGTAAGACGACTGGAGATACTTTAGGAGAACTGCTAAAGAAGCCAACAACATACTCCCAAGAGGAAAGATCAAAGATTTTGGAAAGGAATCAGGACCAGGATGTGGCAAGGACAGCATGCCTTCAGAACCTGGACCAGGTTCATGATGAGATTGAATCAAAAGGAAATGCCAAGAGAGAAAGCCACCTCAGAACACTTGAAGGGCATGGTGGGGATGATGGGGCAGAGAAGGAGCGTTAAAGCCTGAGAAGAAAGCAGAACATTCACCTGGAGGAAAGAGCATCATTCTTTTGCCAATCTGATAAACAATGAAAACCCTTTCTTTTCAAAGTTAAAATGCGATGGACCTGAGCTGTCTGTGGAGATCCAAGAGACAATTACAACTCTTTGGAAAGAACTTGGCACCACGTGTGGACAGGGTTGCCATTAAATTATTAAAAGCAGGAAGTAAACGAAGCCAAAGGCTGTACAGAATAATTCTGTTGATTTCAGATAGCTGAAAAGGGGTCAGAGCAATGGAAGATGGTTTGCAGGAATGCAATGTAAAAGCCAGCACAGTGAGTGACTGTTTTTCTGAAAGCCTATAAAGCTTTTTCAGAAGAGTACATTTACTGGGGGTTATTTTTATGGGTTTGTTTGTTTGTTTGTTTGTTTTTTAATAGAGCAGGAACATTGCAGTAACACCAACTGGGATTCGGGAAAAGAGTTCTCCCAAATATTAAATTATCATGATATATTTGAAGATAAATAACACTATAGTAAGAAAGAATACATGCACTTCTAGATTTAAAAAAAATCTTACAACGCTTTATCGTGGCCTCTGAGCAACTTAGGAGGAATTTGTAACTCCATAAGAAATTTTTTAACAGCCATGGTCACAATTTGCAATGGAGAAGATGGAGCATGAAGGTGTAAAATCTCTGGTCGATTTAATAAAAATGAGGGATTAAGGCATGGAAATGCATTATCCCTGATATTCCTCAACATGGTTAAAATGTTACACTCACTGACATTTTCAGACTACAGTGGACAGAATAGTGGAGCACCTTTGGGATCCTGTGGTCTGGGCAACTGAGAATGAAGAAGAAGGTGCGGTATGAAAAACAGCTACTTGAAGAAAAAAAAACAAAGAAAAATAATATAAAATCAGACATCTAATAAGCCTGAATAACCAAAAATATCAGTAAATTGAATATATTAGTAAAAATTTTAGCAAGAAAAGGAAAATTACATCAATAGGGAAAATCAGGAGCAAATTCTGTGTCTGCTGTTATATGAAAAGACACAGAGTATGAATATCTGCCAGCAAATGGTTTGTTGTTTTTTTTAAAATTGTGTCTCAAGTTGTGGTATAAAAAACTAACATCCAGCACTACAAAATGAACCTGATACTAAATAACTTAATAACTAAGATATACTCAGCACTCTTACAGTGACTCTTATTTTTAGATCAGTAAAGAGCTCTGAGTACTCTCTATGCATCAATTAATTAATCAATCTTAAACATTCCCACGTCATTACTAAGGTTAATTTTATAATGCCTAAGCATTCAATTAGAAAACTTTTTGTCATATTTCAACCATCTATTTAGAAGCAGAAACAAAATTACCTGTATTAATACATTTAAAAGATTTTTATACCTGACCATTTGGCTCTTAGTGCTTTGGGAAGGGATGGGGAAAAAGAGACATGCAGGAGTATTGACAGATTTCATGTCTGAGAGAAAGCTTTAGGAAACAGACAATTTGTGTAGAGCTCTTTCATGAAAACATCCATACTGGTTATCCTAACCATTGTGTTCCAAAACGATGTTTATTTTTTCTCAATTATATTTTATAATTGAATGTCTTAAGAGAACTCCAGGACTTCACATGAAAAAATAAATTTGGCTTCATATTAATCCCTAAAAATCATGTAAAAACAATGACTTTTGATAAATACTGACCTGAAAATAATGGTTAAAAGGACCCAGACTCTCAGTAGAATAAGTTGTTTCTGGTGTCTTCTAGGTCTTGAAGTGCATTTGAAGAGCTCCATCTTACTTTTTTCTTGTTTCTTGTCTAATGAAAGATCTTTTAGGAAAATGCATTTGCTAAAATTGGAAATACATAGCTAAGCATTGTTTTGATAATATCATAGAAAAAGAAACAGTTACTGTTAAGTGAGTAGCAATTCTGTCAAAAATCATATTCTTTCTGTATTATTAACTCTGGTCTTAGCATGTAAGAAATGCTACTGGAAAATGTACTAAAAAATGAATGCTGCAAAAGGACAGGAGACACCTCACATTCTGCACTCAGTCTTGGACACACTGAAAATACTGATACCCAATTGATAATCATTAATAACAACTCATAATTGATAAGATTTTCTATACAGTGTTTCAAGCATACATCTATGCCCTCACTCAGAAGGAGAAATACATTTAAGATTTTATTTCTGTAGAAATGGCTGTTATTATGTACATAAACAGTCACTGAGTTAGTCTTCATATTATTCAATATATGTGAGAATATGTGAGGAAACTGAGAGAGTGTTGTGATTTAGATCAGCTGTGAAACCAACTACATAATCCTATATATATACATATATATCAATATATATATATCTCTATATATATATATACATACACACACATATATGCACACACACAAACATACTTGAACACGCATGCTTTAAAAATAATTGTTTGGTTTGTCCATCAGTCCTACCCTTGATTTCTCATTTGAGAAAAATGCAGATTTTAACATATCAGCTTGGGCACAGAAATGTTTTGTTCCAAGACACGAACGAGCTCTAGCATACATGACCAAGCCTCAGGTAATATTAGTCCCTTTTCAGCCTCCCCAATAAATTTCAGAGAGCCACTAGAATTTCAACTATATATACAAGACGATGATTTTTAAAATCAGAAATACCTGTAGCCATAGAAATGGCTACACGTGGCCATATAGGCAGTCATACAGAAATATAAACATTCATTCTGAGAGTAAAATTGCATTAAATAAGGAAAAGCTGAAATGACATAAGGCCCTGAGTTACACAAGCCCAGATTCTGCAAGGCCTGTTTTTGCTAGCTTTGTCCTTCTTCTTCAGTATTTAATGAAGTACAACCAAAGAAAATATGGGAAGTTCTGGCCACCTGTAGACATCACTAGGATTGTTATTATTTGTTATAAGCACCTAAAACAGCCTTAGGTATTCCATACTTTATTCTAGATCTGAAATAAATATGAGCAAACTACAGTTTTTCAGGTAATGCTGTACCTTAGAGACTGGAAAAAATACAGTTAATTTATTTTATTTTCCCCAGTAATGTTAAACATTCTGAACAGGACGACTTTGCTTATAAAAAAGAGGGATTGTTAATTACCTTTAACAGATAATTTTTCTTTATTGTCAAGAAAGCTTTCAGATGCTTTTTAAAAAACTGGTAATGAAATTAGGTACATAATGATTTTGTAATTTATACGAATACTAGGAAAGTTATTATGCATGAAGATTGAACATCTGTTAAAGTGATCCCAAACTAAAATTCTTACCATCAGGATTCCAGCCTCTACGTTAGATTATTTAGAAAATAATTATTGCTGCAGATTTTACACATAACAAATTCCACGCCCCAATCTGAAACTGTCGAAATGTTTTTGATTTGGGAAGATGAGAGGAAACTCTATGTATAAAAAGAGCAGTCAGCTATGAAAATTCTCAGATCAGATGAAGGAGAATGGTCCTTATTAATGGTATATTCATGCCTTAACATGTCAAGAATTCGACCTTTTTCAATAAATAATTTTAGTAGAGGCAACATACAGATAACCTTTTTTTTTCTTTTTTGTATAGGTGAACAAACATTTCATTACATTTCATAGGAATGTAATGAATGGAAGCAAATATTCTGAAGTATGCACAAATTCGATTTTAGTAGTTCCAGGAGTTTATATAAATATAGAAGTACAAAGAAGAACTGGAGTAGTAAACCCATGTTACCATGGACAGTCTATCTCATATTTGGAACAGTAATTCTGAGCTGCTGAGTTTCCCGCAGCAGAATCCAGGGACTGAGGTTGAATCCTGACAATCAGAACTTCACTGGGGCTTCCTTAACAGAACAGCACTTACTCATTTATTTTTCATCCAATATAAATCACATTAAAACAGGCCATTCAACATTTCCTGACTCCAAGAAAGGGTTCCAAAGATAAATTGGAGAACAGCGGTCATTACCAAAAAGTTTGCACTTGTCAACAACTAACAAAATGTAGTTATCAGACATTTATGCTATTTATACCTTCCAAAAAGAAAGCTTTGGTATAAGACGTGTTTGCAAACCTCTTGTATTTAAGTGTGGCCATTATATAAGTATTTTTATTTACTTAATTATTATATGAATTTACTAATTTGCATGCAATCAGGGATCCTGGGAGAAGAAAGATACTTTAGAAAAAAAATTCTCAGAGTGAAGGGAAATGCTGAATGATCCCATGACAAACATGCTTTTCTTGTACAATAAAATAACATTTTTACCTGAAAACACAGTAAAATGGCTGATCGCTATTTGCCTATCTTCAGAGCCGCAATAAAATATTTAAATCCCTTTAAAACTCACACCTGATTTTCAAGTATTTTTCAAACTCAGGTTCACATACAGAGGAAAGTAATCCTGTACGAGTGAGCACGGTCAGAACTCTCCCACAGGACTGGATGGTCTTTCTGTGGATGGGGTTTCCAGTACATTCATGAAACACACGCTGTATATTTCCTATGTGAAATGTTTAGGTTGAGGATAATAGAGTTTGGAATATATTCCAGACAAGCGGCTCTTTCTTTTCCCTAAGTGTATGCATCATGTAAAGCAGTCCCGTTGGTTTATATTCACTCGAACAGACTGACTTTAGAACTGGCAGAAAGGGTTGTTTTCAAAGGACAATTTTTTTTCACTGTGCTAAGTAGCATTGGTTCAAAGTTCCCAACAGAACCTTTAAAAATGAATTTTTAAAGTTTTAAGTTATATGAGGTCAGAATAGGCAATAAAAGTCACAAGATTGTGATGGCATTATTTTAAGATAATAATCTTATTTTAAGATATGAAAATATTGAAACAATCATGCCAGTATAAGAAATAATTATACCATAATTCATAAGTGCATAATTTATCAAAACAATAGAGCAGTCATGGTTAGATGCAACCTAATACTCCTGTATAAGATATAACTACATACTGTACAATTGTTCCTTTTTTATAATTATTTTTACATTTAGTCCTCATCCAAATTAAGCTGAGTACTTCTATGTATGAATGGCTTTAGGAAATAAACACAACTCACAACAGGGCTTTATTACCGCTACTGCACCACCATGGCATGCAAGTAACTATGTAGTCAACTATAAACAGTAAAATGTCACCATCTTCCTGAAATAAAAAGAACATAAAAAATACAGATATAGTAGTAAACATCAATTATCTTTTTATATCTTTCGTATTTACCGAAAGTCTATCATTACATGAGACATTTATACCTCTGTATCACTCTCCTGTACTAGGATGGTGGCAAATTTGGAGTTGAGAAACTACGCTTTCAACAAGCTTGTACAAAACTACTGGTTTCATATTACACTCTGTCAGTGTGTAATGCATAAATGAGAATATGACACATCTGCTGCCTGCCCCTTAGCATTCTCTTACTCTTTTATATGGTCATGAATTTTGAGCAAATAAAAAGACCGAGGGCCATTAAAGCTGGTTGCCAGGTTCTCTGTTGTGGTTACTGAGCCCCCAAAAGACTGAAGTCCTTTAGAAAGGAAACTCTTTCATCTGCTTTTTGTTGTTGAGCACTGATTGTGCGAGGTTCCACACTGGTTGTTGGATTTGAGAACTAATGTTGGAAGCAAGTTGGATTTCTAAACATTTATTAATTTGTTTATATAGGGTGATTCCTTAACAGGTGCTAAAGTGACATTGAGGTGAAATTCTGCAGTTGTGAGGAAAAAAAAATAAATTCATACTTTATTATAAAAACAAGAGCCAAAGTGCTGACTGGGATTCATTTCTTCTGCTTGGAGGTCAGGACAATATATAGATACTAACAAATTTCAATATTGAAATGGGAGCATGTTGAAGAACAGCATGTTCAACTCTCCTTAGATTTCCTATCTTGGACACTCTCTTGGGAAAAAAAAAGGAAATTTTACTGCAAAAGCAGCTTTTCCATGCTCAATTAATTTTGCTAATCACTTAGCTGGCATGGAGGACCCTCTTTGTATATCATCCCTAATTCAGGACAAACTCTGAGGTACAGAAACATGAAAACCCACCCATCACTCTTCTGCAGCCCAAATTATGTTTATGTGTTTCCTTCAATGTAAAGAAAAATCATAATGAAATGCTGAAATCACAGTATTTAATGGAATTACCTTTCAAAAATTACACGTGGTGTTCTTGGGTTACACCTTTGCTAAATCCAAAAGTCGCCTACCTGTTTTGGGCAATGATAAAAGAACACCTGAATCCAAAGGATCCTCTTTAGTTTCTGCTTGCTGGAAAGAAATCCTAATGCCGATTAAAAGGAAAGAACTGTACAATTCCCATTGTTACATTACACTATACAAAAATTTCCTTTAGTTTCTTGGAATTTGCTCAGTTTTCAATTACAGTTTGCTTCTACATTACAAAAAAAAGGCAAAACTTTCCCTACATATGTTCAAGGATTTGCCCTGCTCTGATATGTTCAGGATTAAGAATACCGGGTATTTTATTTCATATTTTGTTGATTCCAGGATCCACTCTTTTTTTTTTTTTAAAGCTCATCCAGCATACTCACACCTACCACAAATTTGTTCTGCTTTGGGGGGTAGCAGGCTGTGTGACTATTACAGAGCACAGTACCTCATACGTCCATTCATAGATTTGCCTCCATAAAAACTGAGGCTGTAGTATAGCTTTCAATGGAAGCCATTTAAAAAGAAAACATTACAGAATATACAATTGTAGGTTTTGAATCTCAGACACAAGTTCCTTGACGTGTTGAAAGGTGATGCTTTCGATTTCTGACTCCTGAACTCTTATCTTTACAGTCCGCAGGCTTCTGTTGTGAAATGTCTATCAGAGCACTTGCAATTGCAAGACCTGTAAGAAAAATAAAGGAAAAACAAAATTTAATGCTCAGCTTTCCTGAGAAGAATTCCAGATGGTTTCTTTCAGGCCAAGTTTTTGTACTTTCCCAGAAGTGATTAGTTTTATTTTGAAGTCAGATAACAAATTCTCACTTTCTTAAATTCTACCTCTAACAGTGAAGAAATGGTGGAAGGAAAAAAGTGCAGTTAAGAAACCTGGAGTTAAGAAATCAGGAGAACCGAGTTCCATTTATGGCTCTAATTGATTTGCTGTGTGATTTTAGCATGACCTCTGTTTATCACCATTTTCTATGTGGACTAACAGCTTTCTGACATAGATTTTCTCATATTAAATGAGCATTGCAATTATAAATGGATAAAGCTATCAATCAGAAAAAAAGAGAGAAACAGAAAATGCATTTAGGTACCCCTGAATATTTGCCTTTGCTACTCCTTGTTTTGCTTTTCCTCTAGATCTAAAAACTTAATAGTTTTAAGAATTTACTCATTTATTTGCTTGCTACTGCATACTTTTAGAAATTACTGACTTCTGAAATGCTGTGATTAACAACACTCTTACTACATGGTAGTTCCAAGCTTTCAGATTCACACAGGTGATATTGCAATCAAATAAATTAGAAGTATTCACATCATTCATATGCTCTACTGCAACATTATCACAAAAAACACATCTACATCAACCCAAAATGTAGGTCAGGATTGTGCTGGTTCTCCATGCTGCCCAAAACATCTCATTCTCCAACCATGAACAGCACCACTCTCCAAGGAAACCTTTGAAAATACTTTTCACCACGTCTAACAGGCAGTCTACTTTTCTATCTCAGCAAATATCAAACTCAATTTATCTGTTACACAGAATCCGATTATGCAATACTTTTCACGCAATCCCTCATTACAGCACTTATCTACTAGGAAACTGTTATAAAATTGTTTTTCGCTACCACGTGTTGCTACAGTCTTCTTCCTTAGTACATAGTACACCGTCAGATTCAGTTCAGGTTTCCAATATCCTGAACAAATCTGTGCTATTGCACACTGTAACATAACCTTTATTAACTCACAAAAAAGTTGCAAAAATTAATTAATGTGTATCCAGCTTCTTAAAAATGCACGATACTGTAAAATGCTAAGTACAATTATCATTGATACATTTCAGGATATGTTAGGGCCAAGATTAATCAAGTTGTTTTTTCTCGCACAGATATTTCTTGGCATGAGCCAGCGATGCCTTAAATTGGACTTTGACAAATTAAATTGTTGGAATCTTTGAGGCACCTTTACAGTTTAAGCACTATCTGGTATTAGCAAATTCAGGGATAAAACCTCAAGAACATTTTGATGATTGCTTACATGCGATCCCATCTTCAACAGCTAGGCTTAGGGACTATGTTAAACAGAAGGAGTATTACAGATAAACAGATTTTCCAATTTCATAAGCTATTTCAAAATATATTTGGATCCATTATGCTAACTTCACCTGATATAACAATTAACAAAAAGGAATCCTTAGGTCTAACACTGCATACTGGGATGTACTGGCATGTTGATAGAGTTCCATTAAAATCAGGTTGCTACAGAAGATCATTTTTCAAAATGTCACACAAATCATCTGATGAAATTCATTTATTATGTTCTCAGCATAGTTCCTTGTTATCAAAGCAATACAATTAACTGGGGGGAACAATTCATTATTTCAGACTGGCAGTCCAAAGGAATTTCATTTACCAAGTCAAGCTTGTGCACAGACACTTCGAGCGAGGAGAATTTACATCAAAATAAAACAGAAGAAAATACTGTGGCTTAAATATTCATTAAAAGAAAAAACCCAAAACATTCCCTTGATTTTGCAGGTTTTTTATCTGAATAGCAAATGTGAATACATTTACAGTCATTGAAGTTGGAACTGTAAATTGTACAGTGCTCTGTATGTGTTACCTCAATTCCTAAGTTATTTTGTTTACTTTTCTGAATGCTGCTATTTAAATATCCTACCTAACACCCAAACTGCTATTTTCCAAATCACTCCATGGTCTCTGGC
This sequence comes from Pardalotus punctatus, assembly GCA_013400915.1. Classification (NCBI taxonomy): domain Eukaryota; kingdom Metazoa; phylum Chordata; class Aves; order Passeriformes; family Pardalotidae; genus Pardalotus; species Pardalotus punctatus. Next base: position 573,893 of record VZTX01031045.1, on the reverse strand, counting down.
TCCTTCTGACTCTTGAGCAGTGTGGCAGAAAGGAACAGTGGAATCAGTAAGGATCCCACATGGAGAATCAATGGGTCACCTCCAACAGGCTAATTTCTGGAAATTCAAGCTTAGTTGCAGAACCAGACCTATTTTTAAATTTAGTTTATTTTTCTACTAAATGTTATAGAAATAACCTGACCTAGTTCCATGCAGCTCAAACAACTTCTAGCTTGTTTTAAGGATATGTATGCATAGGTCATTAAGAAATGAGCCAGTCAAATCATAAGTGGAAAGTTTATTTTTGTAAGAGATAATTGCATCCACAATGAGGAAAACACCAGAGAAAGCAATACGAACTTGGTTATCTTTAGCAGAACTATTGTCTTTCCTAATGGAAGTTAAATGGTAACAGTTTATTCTCAGGAAGTGTCTAATCATAAAATTACTGGGGTGTGAATTTTTTCCTTTTTTTTAAAATTTTTTTTTTTTTACAATATTGCAAAGCTATTAATAAGTAGAGGGATAAAATACAGCAAATCAAATGAGATTACCTTGAAAAGTGCATTCCCGATTTATATACAAACAGCACTTTAATTCTGCATTTGAACAAGAGCATCTGAAAAAGTAATTCATTTTGAGATGCTCTCCTCCCAGTCTCTGTAAAATCAGGCAGTACTATATATTTTAATTTTGCAGCAAAACAGCTTCATTAGGCGTGAAAGGTTAATTGCAGGTTTAAGTGCAGTTCGGGGAACGGTGCACGGGGCTGTGGTGAATAGCACAGTCTGCTACAGGAAGGCTGAGCGCTATAAACTGTTTGCCCTGCTGAAATGTTTTACTACCTCATTTACTAACTGTCTTCTTTTACTGCTTGTATTTGTAGTTCTTCTAAACCTTTAATAGCTACAGTTTTATTTCACTGTAATCAGATTTAAATGGAAATACCCATGCTGGGATGTTTAAACATTTTTCCTCTGATTGTATACAACTACATTTGAACTGATGTGAGGCTACACTATCTCTAAAAGTAGGAAAAAACCCCTACATTGAAAAAATTAGTCTTACGTGCTGGTGTGCATATTTAAAACTTTTTTTTTCTTCCTCTATTGTTCATTTTAATGAGAAATGTATTGGGTTCTTACTATCTCCTTTGTTGAAAGTGAGGGAACAAAGAATGACCTCAGAATTGTGGTTAGGCAGGTAACTGGAAATATTTCCTTTCAAGTTAAATATGCATTATTAAGACATAACATCTGGATAGATGTCTTCATTTGATTAAATTTCTACAAGTCATTGTTATGCAGAATCAGAACATTCAGAAACCTGAAGACAATAAAATAACGACGAGTCAGGTAGATCAATTAGATTTGTTTGACATTTTAACCAAAATTATAGTCATTGTTTAAGGTGACTTTAAGCAACAAAAATAAAATGCCAGCTGCCATACAGAGAGACTTAAGCAGAAAAGACTGAGTAAACACTACATTATTAAAGTCACAGCTTCACCCTTCAGTACCCAAAAGTCTTTGTGTTCCTTCCATTTGTTGATTCTTTAAAGACTGGCATTATGCACATGCTCACCTCACAGTGGACAGAGTCCTTTTATCATAAAGGATCTACTACTTGAAAATTTTCCATTGTAGAAGATTTATTGCCCCTGGAAATCTCTAGAAATGGATGTGAGCCGTTTGAAGATACCCTGAGTGATCGGAACCTGTGGTGCCTCATGAAGATGACCACAGCATACAGTGAAGGCAAAGAACACAACTTCATGTTTATCAATAAAACTGCCAGTTATAATGTAGGGAAGTTTAATGAGTTCTGTCATTTATCAACATTTCAAGCCTATAAAAATACTTTTTGATAAATACACAATGTATATTATGTGTGTGTAACTCATATAGATATAGATACAAAAACCATGTAATAATGTAGCATATATTTCATGTAATACTAATATGTAATAACTGTGTGTATATATAATTATATACAACCCCCCCAATTAATAATGAAGTTTTGTATTACCTATTTCTTAATTTGGAGAAACAGATCACATTCACCATAACATTTATGGATTGCATACATTTATTCATCATCGAAAAAAATACGTCCATTGTAATGCCTGTAATAGTGGGGGAACATAACATTCTAGAAGGAACATAATATTCTAGAACATTGTTACTAGGCAGTGTTTCTGAGTACCCATGGAAAAAATTCTCTCACTTTCTATGAGACACTGTGCTAGAAATAGTCATATTCAATTTAGTTGTTTGATAATAGTTTCACGATTTTCTGGTTGTTCCTGTGTTCTCGACCAAACTGTCTCCAAGCAGACCAGCTCATGCTTAATTTTCATGACAGGAAAGGCCAGCCTGTTCTCTGTGCTGCATATTCCTCTGCTATGGATCAAGTCCAAAAGGCACATAAAATGGAACCGGAACAAAATTTGGTATTTAAAAGTGTGATCCACACAACCCCTCCAAAGCAAGTACAAACCTGATATTCAAGTGCCTACTTTCCAGGAGAAAAACTAAGAGTCATCTGAAGTTCAAGACTGTACATGGCTAGAAGAACACAACAGATCTAAGTTCATTTCAAAGTCAGAAAATAGTCAAATCCTTCATGTGTATCCGAGTTTCCTGATCTGGCAGGTGTGCCTAGACAGTATCCAGAGATCGCAGACTTAGTCATAGAGAAAAATAATCATAAGCATCTGCCAAGAAGAATAAGTATCTTCACAGCCTGTCATATTGAATGTTTTTTTATTTGAATTAGATTTTTTAAAAAAAGACAAGCTGACAGCACCTCAAATTCACAGCCTTTTTATGGGCTTCTCTTCCTGTTTGGTGCATGAATGTGTATTTTAAGTTGACACCACTCTTACTTTCAGAGAGATATATTAAACAAACTAAACTAACTAGGAAATTACTTTGGGCAAGTAACCCCATCATTTTTTTTCAGTGATAATTTTTGCTAGATTGGAAGACAGCCAACAGGCCAGGAGGTATGTTTTCTTTTTCTTTTGCATATAACTTAATTAAATAAGTAAAATACGAGACAGAGCTTAAACCATAACAATAATAAACTAAATAACAATAGTGTGGAATTAAATAGCCACACACAAGTAGAGAGAAGATGTCATGCTCCTTTTTATTACACCTTTGCTATTTAGTAACAAGAGCTATCTGTAAGGGACTAAGAAACTCTTATTCCCAGAATAGACTTATAAATTACCTGCTGTCAGTTTGTGGGAAATGCAGACTATACAATAAAGGCTCTTTGAAGAAACATTCAGCCTTTCCCAAATTTTCTCATTTTGAAAAGGAAATGGCCCTACATATTTGTGTGAAATATTTGTGTTCCATGGGGCCAGTAGTGATTTTTTAATTTTTTTTTAATGCAGTCAGGCAGCTCTCCTTCCCTTTCAGTGTGAGATATCCGTAGTTTAGTCTGAAATCCAGGTCTGTACAACATCTGGTTCCTTTAAAGTATCCAGACTGCCAGGGACTACGAGGGAGCATGGCTTGTTTGGCCTCTCTGGACATGGACAAGGGGAAGGTGACAACACAATTTGGGATGCCTCAAAGAGTGTCCAGATAAAGTGAACCTAGTGGGGAGCTGGACACACTGCAGTAGTGGGACTGGGGCAAGCTAATACTGATTAACTGAACCTTTTTTTCCCACCCTCTCTTATCAACTCAAGCCCTCCTGGAACACAAGAATCACAGGATCATTAAATTGTTTAGCTTGGAAAAGACCTTTAAGACCATGAAGTCCAACCATTAAGTTAACACTGCAAAGTCCACCGATAAAACATGTCCCTAAGTGCCACATACATGACTTTTAAATCCCTCCACAATGGTGGTTTCACCGCTTCCCCGGGCAGCCCATTGCAGCGCCTGACCACCCTTTTGGTGAAGAAGTTTTTCCTAAGAGCCAATCTAAACCTCCCCTGGTGCAACTTGAGGCCAAGTCTTTTTGTCATATTGTTTTTAACTGACTGATATTAAACACACCTAAAAAGGAATAATCTACTTAGAACATGTGCAAACCTCATGCAGATTAATTCCTTGCTGCTCTGCCACTGTGTATTACACATCATGCGTTAAAATGCAAGTAATTACACTTTTTTCTACAATGGACAGTAATATTTGAAACATTTGGATTACATTTTCAGTTTGATTACATCTCTTTTCCATTGAATCATTTATCCACATGTTATGAAAAACATCTCTATTCTTGTGATGTTGTGCAGCCGTTTAATTTGTTTTCAAGAAAATCACTATAAACTAATTTGCTACTCTGCAAGAATTTGGTGAGATGCATTAATCATGCCAGAATCTAATTTGGTCTACTAAACCTATTTCTGTAGAAGAGAAAAAAGTATACTCGGAGTACTGAAGAAGCTCTGTTTTCACTTACTTTTTGCAATACCTGGTTTAATACAAACAAAATCATAATTGGTTTTGTTTAGAAGTCAGTATCACAGTTATGGCCCAGGTGGGGTTTGTTTATGAACCTCTCTAGAGTAATTAGACACGTCTGGATTGCAAAAGTCTGGCACACTCGAGGTTACCTGTACAGCATTATCTTACTTTTTGTCTCTATGTACAGCAAACTCTATTTGGATCACGGATGCAAATCAGAGCAAAATGAAGACATGAAAGCTGTAAAAAATGGTGAGCTTGAGTTACAACACTTTCAAAGCTTCTTCCCCAAATCCATTCATGCAATTGGATGCTTTAACCACTGTGATGAAAGTTAAAGCCTTACTATGAGTGGGATGAACACCTGTGGGACAGAGATTTATCATCCATATAAACAGTGTGATTGGCCATTATCACAGTGCTGAACTATATTTCACGCAGTTAAATAATCCGAATATCTGCACGTGTGTGTGTGAATATCTGGGAAACAGAGCAGGCTGGAACACAACTGAGCAATCAGGAGAACACTTAGGAGAACAAGCAGCAGTAGTCACCGGGGGTTGCTTCCCTCCAGAGGGGCCCTTCTTGCAGGGGGTGATTTAAAGCAGATTTCTTTCTGTCTGTAGAGGAAATCTGGGGTGATAAACCTCGCTAGGTGAAATTCAGTTTTTATGAATACTTCCCTAATGTTCCATCTGGGTGATAACATATACTGTCAGATTTGCAGCTTTACTACTCTCCTCCTCAAGACAAAACACACCACCTTAAAGACAATAGCTTTAAGGGCCCAGGAGGGGCCAATTCTGCCCACGCTGGAGATAAAACAATACTACTTACATTACCATTTGCTTTTAAGGAAGAAGATTAGAACAATAATCCTCTAAGATCCCTTTTCCCTCCCTTGCACCTTTATGTTGCAGGTGCCAGCTTTTTTTCCCCTGTCAAAAATTTTATTTAAACCGGGAAGTATTGAATAGGTTCATGCAAAAAAATTATTGTAGTTCACCAGAAATTCAATAGGCTTGCAGCTTGATCAGTAGTGGGGCATGAGATCTGCAGTGCTTTTCCATATAGAATTCCCATCTAAAAGTTTTGCTTTCAAAGGTTTATGAAAGACTGGACTTGTTTTCCATTTCCAACTCTATATATTGTTACTCTAACCACTGTTTTGACAGTAATTTGGTTCTGGCCAAATGGCAATGCCAGGTTTTCAGAATTGTGCTGATTTCCACAATTAGACATTAGAACATCCCCAGCTACATAGCCAGGAGTCACTCTGACAAAACAAACGATCTTGGGAGGGTAACAGGGAATTAAGTCAACAGGACAGAAAGCGTGCTGAGAATTTTGAACCATATTTTGAAATACCACTGAAGTGACAACTTAAGTATCCTCAGGATCTCTAACATAAGGCTATTTCTAGTTTCAGTACTATTAATGCTTGAGAACAATGAAAAAGAAAAGCAAAAGAGAAAAAAGAGACACAAATGCCCTGCTGTCAGTATTAGGTGGCTCCATCAGCAAATCTAGCATCAGCTTATACAGAAAATTCATTTTTATTAATTTCAGTAGAAAAACTTGGTAAAAGGCTGAGAAGTTAACACCAACCCCCACATCTTAACCTCCAAATATTTTATACAAACAGCCCTACCACAATTATGGTCTGCACTGAAAGAGAATAATTCTGAATGGGGCTCCAGTATAGACAGGTAAGGTACACAGCTCCTCGTTCACTCTTTACTGAATCTTCCATTTTACATTGAAAACACTATGTTATGACTATAACAGGCAAAATTACACACTTAGACTTGTCAAACTGTATGGAAATAGGTTTCCATTTTAAACACTTCATTACATACACTTACTTGGTCCTGAGCAGTCAATATAGATAAATATCAGTAAAATGACAGTAGAAGAGCATAATTTCTGCTTGTGTGACATATGTAGGTACAGCAAACGCCTGAAACCGAGAGATAGTAATGCAACAACTGCACATCACTGTAAATATATCATATGCCCTAGACATGTGTCCTAGTTTGGAGAGAAGAACTGGAAAACTGATATTCCATGGTCACAGCTTGCCACCTACCTCTATGTGTACCCACAATACAACAAACAGCACTCATTGTCTCATTCACCCAGTAAATCAACTAAAATTTCTGAAAAAAGCCCCAACACACAGCAACAAAAAACCCCGACTATTCTGGTAAAAAAATTACCAAATTATGACTTTTGCCATTTAAAATGTTTCTCTAAATGCTTGTGGAAAAAAACAGAAAAAGATTCTCCTGACATGCCAAGTTCAGGTTCCACATTTCTCCTTTGAGGATCAACATCCTCCAGAGATACAGGAGCTGCGAAATATTCCTCTTGGGATTTGATTTGGCAGAAATCTCAGCCTGATTCGCACACCTCCTTTTCGTACAACAAAATAAGATCTCTAACTCATGGCCCGTTGCACAGGACCCACACTACTAAATGGATATGGAAAAAAAAGGTAGAAAGCAACTGAAAGACACAGTCCAGAAAACCTCACAAAGCCCACTTCCCAACAATGCCAGCTCCATGAAGATGCACTCAATGAAAATACACTTTCTGACACTAAAGAGTTACTGCAGCACCTCATTCTCATCACTAGTCATGGCAGCAAGAAATGACAGAAATGAAACCAGGGACAAGAAGATGTGGTGAAAGATACAGATTGCTTGGAGTTTTCCAATGTCAGGATTGTTGTTTTGGACAAAAATCAGAGCAATTCTGTGCATTGTTCCCAATATTTTTATTAAAAATTGGTGTTCTATACAAAGTGTCATACTGTCTTTGTATTTCCAGGATGTAATTAGGAGCTAGTTTTCATTTAAGCATTTTCAAAAAAGCTTTTACTATGTGATGAAGGAGAAACAAACCTTCAGCAAGACATTAGGACTCCCTCACGGCAATTTTGCTAAATCTCCCATCTGTTTTTTAAAAGCAGAAATTGCATTGAGGCTTCTATTTGCTATTTAACTGATGACCTTTCCCCCCCCTCTATTTTTCCCATATGCTTTTTGATCGCATGTGAAAAACTTAGCTTTGGTTCCCTTATTTCCTGATTTTCTACATTTCAATCAGACTTTAATGGCCAGGTATACCGTGATAACGATCCAAGAGTGTTTTGAATGAAATCTGTTTTGTACTTCCCAGCTTCTGAGAACTGCTATTTGAGAAACTTTCTTCTGTAGCCCCTGAAGTGCCTTCTATAACATAATAATATAATAAACCATGAATCTGCTCTCCCTTTGCACTGCAATACACCATTCTGTTTCCCACAGTCTGCTGCATTATGATTTGCAACTATAAATAATTATCCTGAGTTATAAAGACGTAATATAAAACTATAAAGCGATACCATTAGACATCATACACTTGAGACTCTGAAGCAGCCATAAGAAAACACTGTTTTTCATAAGGAATAGAAAAAAAGGTGACAATGAAAATCATAGTTCACGCTTAGGATTAGTTCATTAAAAATTTGCTGCAATTTTGGGTGCAAAGAATGAAAATAGCAGGTAATCAGTGGCAAACCACCTTTTTTCTAAAAGGTGGGACACCACATTTTATGACATGGTCAGAGGAAGACTAAAGTTGTGGTGGGAATGGGACTTGACAATGTGTGAAGTTCAGAATTATAAGGTATTATCCCCCAAAAGGGGAAGAACCAAAGACAAGAGGGATTCATATAAACCTCTGTAAGTTTTGGGTCCAGATGTGTGACCCTGCCAGTTGATTTTTGTTTGCTCTGTCTGGTCTGGACAATATAACAAGAGGAATATGTAGGATTTCTGGCTTTTTCCTACACTACTTTCCAATACCTTCCTTCCAAACAGCCCTTCTTTTTCCATTCTTATTTTTGCTGCTTCTTTTTCTGTCGCACTTCAGTCAGCACACCATTTAACTGCCTTTACAAAGGACTTAGTGTGTAGATTTCCAATAATCAGGAATTCTCTTTGTGAACCTGATGTTAGCTACTAAGACTACTCTAATTTCCTTCCACTTTCTTTCATCTCTCTGCATTGCACTAGTGTGAGAAGGTGCTATGGTAGTTTTAAAAGTTAAAAACATCCTAAAAATAATTTATATTATTTGTCCTTCTCCTGACTTCTCATTTTAGTGGGCAATTCTTTTCCAAGAAAAATACACACATTCACTACTTGCAAAGAGATATAAAAACCTGTTCACATTTGAACTATGACCTAATTATTTAAGAGCAATGAAGTAGATTGTGAACAATCTAAATGCAGGCAGCCTTTTTTCATTATTTGAGTCCCACAAGTTCTTTAAGAACAATATTTACATTCAAGATTTTAAAAACTGTGTGCTAACCAGTGCACCTTTCTCATGCACTGTTTCCTCCTTGATGTGTTTAACGGTGGTTTCTCTACTCACATTGGAAAAGGGACAAAAATGTGTTTTGCTCACTGGGATGGCCCCAAGGATACAGCTACCCTTTGTGCCAGTGCACGGAGCTGCTTCATGTCCACAGAGGCTGAAGTGGGGTTTAAGTCCTCTCCAGATCCACTGGGATGGGGTTCAAGGGGCAGGAAGTGGGGCCAGGAGGCTCTTGCAGGAAGAAAGGGCCTCCAGAGTGAGGTGCATCATTACAGAGACTGTTCAGAGATCTAAAGCTTGGTAGGAGAAATCTGAGCCCCAAAATCCATGGTCTGACTTAAGTTGAATTTTCACACTTTTTTTCCTCCCCCCAAACATTAGCTCTTTCAAGTCCTATTTTAGAGCTTTCATTTACAAAATCAATGTTTAGTGACCTTTTCATAGTGGTTTAAAAATGAAGACAAGAGACGTGTCCAGGGAAGAGAAACTGTATGAAAATATTGAGCTTGTTATCTCCAAAGTGCTACACACAAATTAACTAATACATGCTAAAATAATGATTAGCTACTTTGCCTAGGTTTAGTGAAATGGCTGTGTTTCCTAAAGCCATCATTGAACGAGAGATGGGGGGGCATCACACCATAGCCAACAGCTCTCCTTAAAACATGATGTGCTTTAACCTTTGTGTATTCCCCTCTGAAAACAATATAAGTCTATTTAAAGTACTGACATTATTTGCAAAAAAACACATTTTGAAATCAAGATATGTTTTGAGTTATTGAAATACTGCAGTACTAGACAAAACCAGGATGGGTTGTTTTTGGCTGGCTGGGATGAGGATGGAGCTACAGACATTTCACCTGGAATGACTCCTGTGTTCTGCACAAACCTCACAGGCGATGGCCCCTCACGGCATCTTCTCAAGAGCAAAGAGCACAGAAAGTACTCAAAAACATTAGAGGAAAGTTCTGTCCCCTCCACAGGGCTGTCCATAGGCCCCCTCCTCCTTTGTGGAAAACCACAACGGACCAAACAGGCTTTGCCTGGTATTTCCCAGAGGATCACACTCCATGGACACTCGATTTGCATGCCCAGGCTAGATTAGGTACACGCTTGTGCACCTCTCAACAAAATGAAGTCCCAGACACAGCAAGGTCTCTAAAACCTTGAGAATAGAAATAATAAAATAATCCAGTCATAAACAGAAATAAAACTGGTAACACCACAGGTACCCGTGGAGATTTGAAATAACCACAAGAAAGCTGGCACGGTATCTCTGGCATGATCTATTCTGAACCAGATTGGAAAAAGCAACCTGGAAAAAAACCAGTATGATAATAATGAATGAGCCTTTATTCCACATATCAAAGTGCTTCTGATGCTGACAAAAGGAGGTACAATATTTATCATTCTAGGATCTAAGGGGACAAAACAACAATATTAAATCATGAAAGGTTTTGTTTGTGAATTGACATTGTTTTCTGTCCTTGTGTTACCAGAATGATAAATGCTTTCCTTTGTGTAGGAAAGAAAAGATACTGGATATTTATTATACATATATTTATGCCATAATTTTTGGTGATGGTTGGTTAGATTCTCATTAATACAAATGTTTATATTAAAGGTGCTAATAAACATTTGGGGGTGGGGGTGGTTTCCTCCTCCACAGTTTTATTTGAGACTCTCCTTCATAATATATTAGTTTCTAGGACAGATGAAACAAGATTCAGTTATCACAGTTCTTAGGATAACTGGTGGGAATATTCCAGAAGCACAATGCGATCAAAGTGGATGGAAAAGCAATATCCAGATGACTAAAGGCAAAACTGTGCCAGTCCCAGAATTACAGAAAGAGCTGATATGTATGAGACATACTAAACACTTGCATTTGAATTTTTAATATGGAAAATAAATGTCACAGCATTTTCATGAAGAATCTATTAGTGTTGAATGCAGCTCATCTGCTCCTCATTGCTATGGTTTATACTTTTTACTTTTTATCCATCTTTAACTCCTGCTGAACACTCAGCACTTGCAAGGTCTGACAGGAGGTTATGGATTTTTTCATATTATCATATTTTTCTTACATTTTACCTTTTCAGAGGCTAGCACAGAACATTCCAGTGATCACATGAGATTTTAACACACTTTGTTGCCAATATTTTCAAATGCAAGCAGTATCTCCTGGTTTGCACAGCTCAGGATGAATATGGTGCATCACTGTGCCATCTAATGTGACTCAGCTCTGAGAGCTTCAGGGCTTGGCTCTGCCTTCGCTGCCCTGAGAACACAGGGCTGAATTTTTCAGACGGTGAATACTGAACATGTAAATAAATACATAACCAGTAATCTGGTCTCCAAAGATATATCTGAGCATGACTCCAAGAAAGGATTACTTTTAAATGGCATAATTCTGTGCATGCTCTGAGTGCTGGGCAAAAGTTCCTAGAGCACAGCCAATTTTACTGCACAGCTTTCAATTGCTAGGTTAGATGCACTTCAGAAAAAAAATTACACAGAAATGTGCTGTATGTCTGCTAGATATTACAGCATGCATGGATAGAATGGCTCTTCAGAAGAGCATGACGATTTTCATTTTCTTTTTGGGTGTAACTGCTGTTCCTGTTACACAGCCATCTCCCTGTAACCTCCATCAGGGTACAGCTTCACTGTGTTGAGTGCAATATGTGAGCACTGCACCAGAGAGCTCACAACACCAACACCTTCTCACTGCACTTAAGTGTTCATGTGAAGAGAAACATCCTCTCACACCTCCTTAACCCACAGGCTTTTAAATTCAGGTTGAACACGAAAACTTAGTTGGACTTTTATGCAATAATGGACTAAGCAATAAAAGTTCTGCAAGTCACTACCAGCTCTGTTCCACTGTGTAGTTCAGAGGCTCCAGGTGATATTTCTGACATCCTGCTCCACAGCTATCAGCAGCCCTTTGTGAATTGCTGCATTAATGGTGTGCAAGAAAGAACACCATCTACCTCACCGCCGCCTATCCACATCGGCCTTGCAGCTCTAACACAAGTAAAAATGATGCTGTTTGATATTAAAAACTGTCAATATAAATACTTCGTAGATCTATGGAGCAGTAAGACTGCATTAATCAACTGGTTTGGATTGACTGGTTTTTTTTTTTTTTTGTTTTGTTTTGACAGAGAGAACTGGGCTAAATTATTTTGAAAACTAATACATGAGTAAGCCACAGAATTCAATTACTTTAATTACCACAAAATTTCCAGGAAACTTTCAGCATATGTACAAACAAAGTTTTGTGTAGAAAATAACATGTACAGATGTTACAACAAAATGTCAGGAAGTTTCCAGATTTTGATAGATTTCAGGTTGGATGTGTCAAAAGATAATCCCTGATGCTGGCAGGCAGTCTCCCTTGAAAATTTAGATTCCACATACAGAGATCTTCAGGTAAACCAATTTTTACTTTCACCTCTGCCTCCAAGTGCTGGTCTCAAAGGACTTCATTTCAGCCAAGACCTGTCAAACCCCCAAATGCTTTTCATTACTGAATTCCTTCTGTATGTTCTGTCAGCTGTGTTAAAATAATAAATTCACAAGCAATTGATTTTTGAAAAGGGAGAGAACCACTTGAACTCATCTCCTGATTTTGTTATTTCAGCATGTAAATTTTTTCTTTGCATTAAAATTGTAGTTTGAAGTCTTTTTTTCTATGCCCTTTCTGGGGTTTAAAGTAGCAACAGGTTCAGAGAACTTGTAATAGAAAAAACCTTCTCGGTAGAATGACTCTGAGACATCAGGGGTGTACTCCAGTCAATGCATATTCTCTCAAAACATTAATATTAATGATAATTCACTGACAAACATCCAGCACATACTAGGGGCCCTGGTGATCTTAATTGGTGCTATGAAATAATAAAATGATTTCTTACATTCTGATGTATGTGGGGAGAAATTCAGGACATTTCTAAAATTCCTTGGAGAGGTGATTTTGTACAGTTTTTGTCGTTATCAAGGGAGGATAACATACAAAAGCCATAGTGATGAATTAAGAAAGCAACAATGGCAGAAAAGTATTTTCAAATTGTGTGTGTGTGGAAAAGGAGCTTAGTTTGGATGAAGCAGTTGCAAGAACACCTTAATGGGGGACAAGAAAGCAATTAACAATGAAAAGTCACTGATGCAAAAGATAGTCCTAGAGATTAAAATCTTATTGAAACAAATGCTTCTCCATTTGATCATAATGAATTGAGCTGAAAGATCTGCAAAACCAGTTCACTGAACATGAGAAGAAAATAATAATTTGTTACCCAATTATAGTACAAAGCTTTCTGCCCAACATACTGCTCCTACAGCACTAGTTAAACAGAATGTAACTCGACAACACAATAGGAGAATTAGGCATAATATTTGAAACTGCAGTGTGGTAACTATGAACATATATACAGATACATCAATTTTTACAGAACTTTAAAAGCACAGGAAGAATATGCTCTATCCCAAATGGAAAACCAAATATTCAAGGGAATGAGACATGAAATGGGCATAGCAGGGACAGGTGAAGCCAATAGTGCAGAGAAGGAAAGAGCAGTGGTTGAGCTAAGTTGAGCATGGGGCAACAAGGGAATAGTCTGAAATGAGATAAATTGCAGAGAAGTGTGAAAGGTAGGGCGAGAACATTAAGTGAAGATTGAGAGAAGTGCATTAGAGTGCGGGAACAGATTGCTTAAATTAGAGAAACCCATCAGATCAAGGAAGATTGGGTTTTTGTGATGGGGACAAAGATCTCAAATTCATCCCATCTGACTTTAGGCACATAGCCAAGACATCTAAATCTGCAAGGTTTCCTGTCAAGATGTGAAAAATCAGCCTATCCAAAGAGAAATCAAGCCTCCAGGTGGGTTCAACTGCTCTTTGACAGAAGTGTTAAGAAAGGATAGGAGAGATCACATTAGCAACACATCTAAAATAATATGCACAGATTATGAGAAACATTTGGATTAGATGGGACTACTATAAAAGAGATTGAAGCAGGACAAAATAAACAGAAATATTGGCAAAAACAGCTGTCACAGGAATTGTTACTGAATAGGTTTTTTTACAGTGCCCCCTAACAGGTCCATATTTTTCAACATTGCCATTTATGGGAAAATGTGGAAATGATGGGGTGGGCACAACAGAACAGTCAGCAGTGGTGAGGATGGCATCCATAGGAAGAAAAATCTCTTAAGATTCCATTTTCTTACAAGCTTTGCCACTGGAACAAAATATGAAGTTACACATCTGCGACAAAAATGTGAGATATACCAAAATCAAAGCAATGGCTTCAGAAAGGCTCTCCACTGTAGTCAGGGAAGAGGAAGGGATTTGATCACATTTTGGAAGTTCTAAGGAAGGAAAAGATCATGTGCTAAAAAGGCTCTTTCACCCTTTCAGCAAGACAGACTTAACACACATGTCTAAAGTCTGAACTCAGGAGACTTAAAGGACAGGAGCTTACAGGAACTTCGATAAACAAATCATCAGAGGAGGTAAGTTAAAAATTTCCATCTTAAACTTTGTGAAAATAAGGAATCAAGCAGAGAACCTGTAAGGTCAACAGACTTGGAGTCAGTCTGTCAGAAAAAGCATGACAGAAAGGCACTGAAAGGAACATACATAGGCATGAGCAATTACAAAACCCAAATATCTGAAAATATGCATTTCTTCATTGTCTAGTAAATAAAATCATTTTAGCAAATGAAACAAAGAAGCTTCTAGATGAGAAAAACAAAACTGAAATCATCAGACTGTCTATATATTTTGAGTTTGTTGGTCTGTAAACAACCAACACAAATCCCATCTGTAATTAAGCTGTAATAACCATATTTTTTCAGATCATCATCTACTTGAATTTCAGTAACAAAAACTTTGAAGAAACTTAGTTGAGTGTTCCCACTGCAACATTTTCTAATACTCCTAGTGATGTGCTGAAAGCTGTGTGTAATTAGGCCTGACAAACCTTGTCCCTTAATAGGAACAAACCCAATGATTAAAACTTAAATATGAACAAAAGACAGGGCAAAAGGAAGCAGAAAGTGTATTGCCTACAGAAAGGTCTTCCTAGATTCGAAATTATGGATGAAAGTTTAAGTGCATCAAAAAATGTAAAAAACCCAAAACAACTGTAATTCGTGTTTAAAATAAAAAAACACCATAAAACTGCAGCCCTTCGGAGATGCCTTACCTTACTGAGTGTTCTGCTGTGAACAAAGCCCTGTTCTCATGCCAGGAGTGTACAAACCCTGCACAGGAACCAGACAGTGAACATATAGTCGGACACCGTGGTTCTTACTGCCATAATGAAATTATGCTTTGCACAATTTCTGCATGACTAATCTCTCTTGATTACATTTTGAAGCTTTGTGGTGAGTAGTTAATTAAGGATGCACAAGGCCTCCTCTTGGTGCTTCTGCTGTCTCCGGTACAGAAGCATTGCTGGACTTTGATGCACAACTTGCCTGTCTCCACTCAGCCCTTTAGATCGATCCCACTATTCCCTTGGAGAGATGGGATAGATCCAGTGAACCTCCACACTGGGCTCAGTGCCCTGCAGAGCCCCACCAGGCAAGCTCCATTTCCACCCTTAAACAGGGAGCTTTGAGGGGAACTGGCTCTGTCCCGGGATAACACCATCCACAACCTGCCAGACCAACCATGGAAGAGAACTGGATTTTCAGCACTGAAGGAAAGGACAGGTCTGTGTGGATTTCCTACCTCTCGGACTTTTCCCTCTTGATTTCCAAAATATTCCTCATATTGCTAAACTTTTTTTGGAGGTATCCACACACATGCTTACCCTCATGTCAATGCACCCACTCCAGACTTCAATTTCTACTCAGAACCTCACAGAGACCCATCCTGTCAACGGGGAAGGGTCATCCCTTAATGGAAGCATCTAGTAACACCCTCAGCAGCTTCAGGTGACTTTTTCCTTCCCCACAGTTGTCTTCCACAAAACTATTTGTGGAAAGAAAAGATGTGCTCACAGGTTTCAGGACACTTAACAGCAGGACTGCAGAAAGGCTCTCAAACAGAGCAGGCACCACTTCAAACCAATTTTCCATCAGCCTTAATGCAACTGCACAAACGAAACATTCTCTTTGCAAATCTCTTTCCCAATCTGAGGCTAATACCTGTAGCATCTAGACCAGAGATGCAGGACAAGGATGTGAAGCTCTTTATAAAATCTGACTGACGGGAAATCAATATTACAAACAAACCCATAACAAGGGATCCATTACTGCTACAATATATAAACCAGCTCTGTGCCATTCAGCAAACACTTGCAAAGTATGTGTCAGCAGCGGGAAATCCTTTTTTCAACTCTCTGGGAATATACAGTGACACAATATCCCTGAAACTGGGAAATATTGTAAATAAACCCATATGCTCATAACCTTAAACCGAGTTATCCACCACAGTATATTCTCCTGTGCTTTGGTCCCACTATGGCAAGGTTTACTTCAGTCTTTTAATCTGATCATGCATACCCCTAATTGTTTAAACTATAATTATAGATGTAAAGTCGTTTTGCCTTCTACAAAAAATATGCTTTGGAGAGACCAAAACAGAAATTAAATGAATGTAGAATAATAGAACTATTTCAATGGCACTAATTGCAAAACAGTTTAAGAAAGCATCTTTTGATGAAATAATTGTTTTAATTATACAGTATACTTAGGTTTACCAACTATAAACACTTCAGCTTTCAGCATTAGGATAATTTCATGTATACTGTTTTGCCACACTTTATTTCAGAGCACAAATAAACTAGAAATAGAAATCACTGTAAAAGAAGATCCAAGCAAAACAGAAGGAAAAGCAGTGATTTCTCTACAAATGAGAGTTGCCTACCATAGTATATTGTCAATGGATATAGCTAAATGCAAATAATCAATTCATGAGTTGCCCAGGAGAGACCTTTATACTGGGGCAGTCGTAGGGGAGATCACACCTTAGGTCTTTCAGAAATGGTCTCTGCCCATGGAGGGTCCCTCTCATTGTAGGATTGCACCAAGGCAGCTCTTCTGCCAGGGCATTTCCCAAGTGGAAATCTTTGCAAGGACAAGGTTCCCATGGCTGCCTGCCTTAAACTCACGGATTCATAGATGGTTCCTTTCAAAACCAAAATGAGATGCTTCTTGACTGCACACTGTGGCAGACCATAAATTCACCATGGTACATTATCCACCATCTCAAGAAAAAATAAATTCAATAATTCTTATCCACATGGCAGCAATTTTCCACCGGGTTGGTATTAAAGCTTTCTTTGACAGGAAGGCACCTAGAAAAGGTGCTAAAAATCAAATAATATTGTAGGCAAAATTTATTAAAAAACATTACTATTAAAGGTAATTAAGTTATATCCCCAGACAAAACCCTCAAATTTGTTGTTGTTATTATTGTCAAGGGGATATAGACAGAGTAAATGTATTCTGACATTTGGCAGGAATGGGAGGAGAAATATTTGTGATATGGAATGGATGTGGAACGGAGATGTAAGTGATGCATTGCACATGTAGACATGCTCTGGCAGAATGGCAAAGATTTTTACAGCTATAAAACACTCAAATCTCTCCTCAGTTTAAAAATATGCCTGTAAACAAGTACTTTATATCATTCTGTGAAACAATGACAGCAAGAACTGCTTGTACTCTGCCTGCAAACCTAGCAGTGAAGGGGTTCCTGCTTCAGTAAAAATCACAGTACTACTCTTATGAAATTTCAGAATTATTGGTCCTTCGCAAGACAAAGAAAAACCCTTGCGTGCGCTGACTGCGGGATCAGGGTAAATAGAACAAAACCAGCAGAACTGCTTGGCAGGAGTTTAAGTAGCCTCTTATCTCTACACTGCAGTTCTGCTTGTACTGCACCTCAGTACATGCACAAGACTTTTGTGTTGGTCTTGCTCTCACCTTGTAATCCACCAATCAAACTGGTTGAAGGCTGCCAGAAACTTAACATATCTGTTTAAACTCCTCCACCTAGTAATTGCATTTCAATTTTTTTCTGGCTTAAAAATCCATCTCATTGATGCTATTTTAAATAGCATTACTGATTAATTCATATTTTCAACTCAATGAATTTCCACACTGCCCTCTAAATTTGTTCCATTATAAGGAAACATATTTTACTTTCAAAGATAATGGAGAAGCCTTCACAGGAGCTGTGTGTCATATCTTCAGCTGGTATTAATGAATGATCTCTTCCACATGCAATGGGTTAATCAAAAATTTGGCTAGCTGGGGTTCTGGTTCTCTTTTTGCCTGGCTAACAAATTAATTAAATCCTGATTGATGTTGCTTACAGTATGTTGGTATTAGAACTATAAATGCACATATATATGGACTAAATTTTGATAAGAAAATATATTATTGCTATCTTTTACCCATTTTCTTTAAGGATTATAATCCCAGAGAATTCATACCCCACAGCTCTTTTACTTTCTTTCCATTGTTTTTCAAATATTCCTTTTCCAGAATTATGCAACACTGGTCAAAACCACGCAGCAAAAAAGTTTGAAAATAAAAAACGTCATAAGGCTGATACAATGTCTTTGCATAGACAGAGGCATCTGATCATTATGGGGCACGTTTTCCCCACTAACAAAAGTTTATTGGCTGTATCTTTAAAACTGACAGTGTCTTTCAGGATCTATCAAATGTATCATAACATAAGCTATCAAAATAAATAAAATATAAAGTGCATACTTCTTAGGGACATAATTTCCAAGTACATAAACTTTTATCTTACTTTTGAAAAAATGTCAAATCACTCGGAGCAGCACTTTAAAAAATATGATTTATGGAAGAGGCTTCTTTTACGGGCTCTGAGAACTCTATAAAAGTCTTTCAAACAGCAGGGCTACCAGAACTTTTAACAGAGAAAGTTATAAAGCAGATTATGGATGAGAGCAGGTGAGACAGAATCATGGTCGCTGCACTCAATCAAATGTATCTGCATCTGGCAAGCAGCTCTAAGAATTAAGGATGCTACAGCTGAAGAAAGACTCCTGCAAGTTCCCAATTTGCATTCCCCAGACCCGATCCTTGCAGCACAACAGATGCTGCAGAGCCAGCAGTCACCTCAAGCACAGAAGATGCTTTGAGTTCTCAGACAGGTGAGGAGCTCATGGCTTGAGCAAAGAGGCTGACATGAGAACAGTCCAGCCAAGCACAGAAATACTGCTCTTTTAGGTAAAAATGCTCTTTTAGGTAAAGCCTCTTCTTTATGTCAGAAACATAGCGTGAGAGACTATTAATTACTTACACAGCACTCAAAATACGACATTGGGGTTACCTCACACCAAATGTTAGAGCTTCTCGAGGTGATTTCCTGTTACAGCTCGTGGTCACTGCTGAGCATGGACAGCCTTGGGGCTGTGAAGCTGCCAGGTTAACTGATGCAGCTATTCTGTCCTGGCTCTAGACAGACTCCTTTCATTCTCCCCAAGCTTGCTGGGCAGAAAGATGTCCGTGAACTGCAGCACCGTGCTGCATCTGACAGCCTGAAATAAAAGGCAGTTCAGCTCAGTTTCAAAGGGTGTTTTTAATCTCCTCCAAGTCCAGCTGCCTAGAGTGAGGTGAGGAGACTAAGCTAAACACCTAGGCTCCCTCTGCAGACACAGGAACAGAGATAGCTCAAGAGTGAGATTTAAAAGATAATTTTATTTCAAACTCATGTAATCGAACAGGACAAGATGTCCTGTCCAAGTGCTTCATTCTTTCTGTTGACTCTCAAGGAAGCTTAGATTAATTTAGATTAGAAACCTGACTTCTGGATGAATGTGAGACAGCTCCTGGTTATTTTGATATAGAATTGCTTAAGAACAGCTGTGAGAGCAGCCTTACACAGACAGCATTAAGGATAATTCTTGCTTCTGGCAATTCACAAATTAAGCTAAACTAAAATCCCATTTCAGTTATAAAACTATTTTAAAAGATGCTTTTTGGATTCATATTATACATCTTAATGGGAGAAGGGTGCCATATGGAGGGATTTCATTTTGTTAAGAGATACTCAGTGCTCTTATCTTCTTTATGTACTACACAGAAATTGAAAGCAAAAAATGCTTATATATTTTTGCAAGCAATTTTCATTTTAAATACAGAAAACTTTATTAATAAAACAATGGGATTCTGAACTATTAAAATGAGAGATCCAAGAGTAAAGGCTCTTTTAACTCGGTTAACACCATCTAGCTGTATGTAGCTATCTTGCATTTATTCATTTGCTTATATGGACCATGGCACTTTAAAATGTCATGTATTTTCCAAGGATCATTTTCAAAGAGAAATTGTAATTTCCCAAATACAACTGCCATATAAAATAATAGATAATGTAACCATAAGATGAAATTGCTGTCAAGTTGTTTACCAACTGTCCAGTACAATCAAACATGGTCTTGTGATTATTTTTCTGTTCTGTTTGAGAAAAAAATTTATTTGACTTCCAAATCCAGGCTTTTGTTTCAGTACTCTTTGAATTCTGGGAGTTCAGAAGTGTTTTGTAGCCTCCATGCCCAAACAAAATATTTTATGTGCTCAAAACTGAATCTCATCAAATTCTCCATGGCCAAGAAATGTCTGCTGATAAAACAGGGAAGAAATTCTTCAGTGAGGATGAGAGGAAGGAGCATTCTTCACATTCTTCCTCACTTACAAAGCAGATCAAAAGCACAGGTTTAGCTCACTCCTACCTATACAGAATGCTTCTGCAAAAAATCCATGTACTTATCTAAAAACCTTTGGTGATATTGCCACTATCTGAGTGCCTTCCGCTTTATTTCCCACTTTCCATGCCCTAAACTAGAAAATGCTTGGCTTTACTTCCAAAGCCCTTCCCCATCAAACTGCCTCATTCTTAGAAGGAGTTCCCTACAGCCATCTGCAAAGCTGTCTTAATTATCTCATTTCAGATCCTGTCTTTGATATGCTGCTTATAGAAAACTCATAGCTGGCCTGCTGCTCTCCCTTGAACACTGACTTTTTGGCTGCCCAGTGCTGTCACATTGTTTCCTTATGCTCCCCCGTCTGTCCAGACCCATCTGTTGTCTCCTGTTTTGTACTTCAGATTATAAACTCTGTGGCAGCAGAACTGCCTCTTTGTTCTGAGTTCATTTAGTGCCTAAAACAATGCAGGCTTGACCCATGATTAAGGCTTCCCAGCACTAGAAAAAAACACAGAAAACAGCAAGCATTCTAACAAATAACGCAGCTGGAGCGCCGGAAACAGACGCTGCCTCACAGACATTGCAACACAGAGGAATCAAATTCCACCAAAACTAAATTACTCAGCAATACTGGCCCATTTGATCATCACTGAAAAATAGCCTCCGTGTTTCTCTTGCTTTTCAATCTAGCTCACAGTTGTGGCTTTTAGCTAAATAATGCCTTCTCTGAATAAAATTTGTCAAACTATTGCATTGTGCACTTTAGGCACTTGGGCTCTGCTTACTTCATCATGGCTCTTCTAAAGTAAGCAGGCTCAGAACTTCCCTTTCTTTTATCAGAAAAAGTTGGAGTTTGAAAGTAGCTTCCTTGAGGCCAGCTTGGGTGCAAGGAAGTGTTCACTCACAGCTTCCCTGGTTTAAGGCATCAGCGGCTTCTGGTGGGTTTTACCATGCCGTGATCCATGGAAGGGACCCACAAGGATCATGAAGTCCAATTTCTGGCCCCACACACCCCCAAGAGTCACACCACGTGCCCAAGAGCATTGTCCAAACGCTCTTTGAGCTCTGCCAGGCTGGGTGCTGTGGCCACTTCCCTTGGGAGACTGTTCCAGTGCCCAACCACCCCTGGGGAAGAACCTTCTCAGGAAGAACAGTCTCAGCCTTGCCTGGCTCACGTTCCTGCTCTATCTGCTCCAGCACATGCACTGGTTTCTGCCCACCTCTGGACAGCCTGGATTCCAAGCCCAGCTCCTCAGGTTCCTCTAGATCCCCACCCCAGTGCAAAGAATGCTCCTGATCACCCAGCCAGATCTCTGCTATGTGAGAGGGAACATAAGGATTGAGAAACCAACGTGGGCAGATCCCAGAGGAAAACAAAACCCCACACGTGTGTCTCTGGATACAGCAAATGATGAATCTCACAACATCCCCAAAGCCCCACAGATGCAGATTCTGAGTCCATTGGGACTGACCAAAACAACAGGGGAAGGTCACAATGATCACAGCACCCTCCCAGGCCCCTGCAGATTCTGGCAAGGGACAGAGTGTGGGTATGTCCTCATTCCCATTTCAAGGCTGTCTGTACACAGAATTTGGGACAGGATTCCTCTTGTGGATCTTGCAGTGCTGATTAGTTTAATTAACTTTTTCATGAAAGTAAAATAGGGCATAAATTTTAGCTGTATTCCTATGAGATTATTAACAGACATCTTCAAGCACCTCTCTTTCATATTGTCAGGATTTTTGCCGATTTGATTACATAGAAGAGGTGGTGGCATTATGATGGCTAATTAGAACTGAACTCTCAACTTATTATCAGCCCACCTTTTTATAGGTTTCATATGAGCAGATCAATACAAAAAACATAATGTGTATACAGCTGTGTTTACCTCTAAAACTGAAATCACCCTAGTCCATACATGTCTCCTCTAAAATCTTTTAGCCTGCAGAATTGCTATGAAAAAAATAAAAAGGAATAGAAGAAAATCCAAAACTTCAGCTCTTAAGGGAGGTTTTACTATAGATAAAGTTTTATAACTCTGGTGATCAGGAATGTCCTTGAGCTGAGAATTTTTGATGATATCATTAACAAGCAGTGGCATTACTTCTATGCAGGCATCAGCTATAAATTATGCTTTATATACAGTCACTGTATATGTCTCAGGGATTCAGAACCTCAGTCTAGGAGGTTCTGGAGCTACTCAGCACCAATGGGCTTCAACAGGAGCTGAGATGTTCAGCAGCCTGCTCTACTACGACTGCAAACCATAACTGCACAGTGCATGCTGAAATAATCACAGGGTAAGTACCTGCTAATTTCTCTTTCCTAGACAAAGTGCACATTACATGTTAATTACAGTTAAGCCACCTAAGCATAATTGTCAAGTATTCTACAGAAACGTGCAATTTCTATGCAGATTGCATCTGGCTGAAAACTCCATGGATCTACTTTGTTATTCTGTCTTGCCATGAATGTGTGGACAACACAAACCAAGTTATTAACAAACCAAATAACCCTGAAAGAACATTTAATTTTTATTGCTGCCGCAGGCTCCCCTTCTAAGAATGCCAAAGTACCTTAAAGAATGGAAAACAGTAGATTGTGAAGGACATAAGGATAAATTTCTTTATCTGACAAGCACAGTGCTTAAAGAAGCTAACTCCAATACTCTGGTTTCCCATCAGTTCCTTCTGAATTTTACAATAAAATGGTAATGATATGTCCAGGTGGCAAAAATTCTGTTTTAACAGCTGCATCAACTGCACAAAACTCAAAAGCAGCATCTTAACAGATTAACAGCTCTCCATAATATTATCTTTGCAGCAGAAATTTGTTCCCAGTGGTGATTAGGTATTTAGAGACACAACTAATTAGAGAGAAATGACTGGATGATTTTTCATTTGCTGAGAAATCTACTGTCAGAAATGGAGATCCACTATGGGGACTAATGTAATTCTGCTGCGAGCATTAGTGTCAGAAAGATATGAGAAAATGTGGTTTAAACTATGTAGATGGTAAAATAATGTACCTACACAGACTTCTACACTGATAGTATGTGCATTGATACACTCTTCTCCAAATAGAACAACTCTAATCCTAATATGAATGTCATAAGTGTGGGTGCTGAGGAGGGAAATATACAAGATTTAGTAAAAGATGAAGTAGAAATAGTTTTTTTCCATTAAATAGTTCTTTCCCAGTCTAATTTGGGATAACAGATAACAGATTCAAGGGACCATTAGTTCTTGAAGGCATTTGTTTCCCCTTATTTTCACATACTAACTGCAGGGCTCTATCTCTGTTTGCCTTTGCTGCTGCATTGCCTGTCACTAAAATACATCTTTAACTGTATATCATTTTTCCTCTGGATTTTATTTACCATGTCACTCACCAGCTCGCTTCATATAAGTACACCTCAAGCTACTGGAAAAGAGCATTCTCCACATTCACTACTAATATCATTCCATAGATTGAGTGGAGTGCTTTATGAGAGATGCTGCTATCATCCAAAGACAAATCATGTCTATGACATATTCAGCCAGCTTTTACCCAGGGCTTAAAGTCATACATCTGCAGCACTAAAATGTTTAAGCTGGCCCTACAGCATTCTTCTTCTGGGAAATTGATATTTCCTTTTTGTGCAGCAACAGAAAAATCCTCATTTCCTCGAATCCAGGTGTGTTTGCACACACACATCCCCCCACCCTTAAATGCGTATCCAACAGCATCCACATTCGGAAGAATATGCTAAGTGGCAACACCAAACATTTAAACATTGCAGCTCTTTGTACAAACATAATTTTGTCTTTTCTCATGGTCCAGCCTATGCAGTGAACGCTGCAGGTGTTCTGCAGACACACACAACAATATCACACTGTTGAAGGCTCTATCACAATGCACTCACCCAGGGGAAGGGAATAAGGGCTGCACAGACAAGTCTGGCAAACCATTACTTCCAAAACCTTGTCTTTCTTGTTTCATTTATTTCCTCTTAAAATCAACCTTGAAGCAATTCTGTCACCTCTCCCCCGCCAAATTTTTGCTGTTTGTTTGCTTTAATGAACAGACTTTAAAGGTTTGCTAGCTCAACTGCAATGTTCTCCCCAGGGCCCGACTTCTTGGCGTTGAACAAACCAGCTGCATCACACAAGTCCTCAACTTTGTGTTCGGAACCAAATATATGAATTGTCAACAATAACCCCATGGGTGAAAATTATGTTTTCTATGGCCTCCCAGATATGGCAAAGTGATAATGCTCCGTGGTAGGTCTGCAGGGTGTGGCTGAGGAGCAGAGCCTTGACTGTTCCTCTTCATTTCCCAATTCTCCAGCAGCACCAGCACTTCCCTGTGCAGCTGCTCTGGTCAGCAGTGTGGACCTGAATCTTTAAAACTGAGTTCAGCTATTATTTTGGCCTGCTGCCATGTTTTCCTATAAAATGCAGCTAAAAGAAAGAAAATTGTAATGTTTCCCAGTTTATGAGTCCACTAAACTGGACTGAATTCAGGGAACTAAGAAATGGCACTTCTTTAGTTCATGGTTTTGTGGGGTTTTTTTTTAACTTGACCAGATTTAAAACTGTGCTGTAAACAACAGAAGTGTTAGGAATTGCCTTGGAAAGTAAACATATTTTTTGGCAAAAATCTTTCATTCCACTGTGCTGGGAAACTTAGCAGATAGACCTAAGTTTGTCAGAATATATGTTTCGTATCTAAAGACAGAAACACTTCAAAAACAAGCTTATAAATAGGACAAAATTGGCACCCATACGACAGCAGTTGCATTTAAACTTGTTAATTGCTTGAAATAGCTGTGGACACCGACAACCTTATTTATAGTTACTAATACCTGATACACAGTCTGACTGAATCATTAATAGTATTGGAGAATAAACGTCTGCTTGGTATCTAAGGAATTCGAATCTAGGCATAAATAAATTAAATATTATATTTTAAATAGCAGGGTTAATTCGCACAGCAGGTTCAGATCAGCAAAGTTCACAGCCAATGTGCTTCTGACCACTTATTCTGAGCAGCTCTCTCAAATCTGCAAATTTTGCTGTTAACATGTCTCCAACTTCCTCATGTCTACCTAACTCTTATTTAAAAGACCAGCACCACAAAGAATTTCTGTCCTTTCTTCACACTATGGAAACTTATTGGCCAAGTTTCATGAGTCTTTATGTACAGTGGACAAAATTAAGCACTGCAGCACTAACATAATCAATGTTCATTATTTAGTGATGCATCACAGGGATACATTATTGAATGACACTGGGGTAGGATTTGTATAAAGAGATGGTATTGAACAGTAGTTAAAGTTGAAAAAACACAGATTTTCTTAAACAGCACCATTTCTACACATTTGAGCTTTCTAAAGAGAGGGTTCTAAAGCACGTTACATTCGGCTGACAAAACCTCATGAAATTTTATGCTCACACATGCACATAGAAACAGATTTAAAATGCACTTAAAAGTCTCAACATTTCTAAAACACTACAAATTATTTTGGGGGTAGCAAAAAGCATAGAAGGAATGGCATAATGACGTGGAAATAATTTCTAAAGCGTCTGCTTAAGAGCTCTTAAAATTGCATAACTCATTTTATAGGGCCATCTTTTCTAACCTGTTCTCAAAAAAATGCATATCCAGGTATATGAAAGAGAAAGTTGAATATGTGAAAAGAAGAGCTAACTCACTAATACCAAATAGTACTGTAAAGTCTTGTCTTTCCATTTAAATAATAAAAATAACTGCTTCCACAAGCAAAATGCAGTAAATTACATTTTCCCATTTGTTTACATGCAGCAATATCTACCTCCTCAGAGAAGCAGTCATTTTCTTGTCATTTTCAAGTAATATGTCACACAGAACTCGCTCAATCTCTTGAATGTTACATTCCATAATCACACCTTGAAGTGTCCTAAAAGTCTGGGAGAAGTAAGAATATTCTGCGCTGTGATACCAGCACACCACTCTATATGCAGACAATGAACAATTAAATGAAGGAATGGTACATATTGTTAAGGTTGACTTCACTTTCCATTTATGTTTCTGGTTTTGTTGTTAAGAAATAGGAGAGGCATTAGCTTGAAAAATATTTGTGAGTGCAGGACAGCATCAGAAGTTTTTTCCCAATTAAATATTTCTCAATACAACTACCACATTGAATTTTAAAACACAAACATAACAACCTACTACTTTTTATTGCATTGCTACAGTGATGGGCAACCTCACAGTTAAAAAAGCTGTCTGCTCTAACAATTTGATCCCATTTCAACATCTCAACTTATAAATGGGGTATTTGTCTTTCCAGCCTCATCTAACAACGCCTTCTCATTGAATCAAGGAAATCAAACTGTAGCATATCTGTCTTTCTTTGTGGAGTTGGCGAATGTGAGACTGGAGGCTTTTTTTATTCTTGACTAATAGGAAATAAAATTGGCTCCAACTGTATCTAGAATGAAACAAGCTACAAGCAAACCTGCAACTTCAATCAGGTTCATTTCTTTCCATTTCAACCTCACCAGTCTGGAACAAGAAAATGTTATTACAGCATGCTCAGAGTTTACAAGAAAGGCACATAACTATGGAGACAAAATCAGCCAGCTCTGTCATTCATGGCTGGTCAGGTCATAAAGTGAGCACAATTCATGGCCTTGCTTGCAAAACAAAGAACATGCTAAAGTAGGATTCCAGATAATGAGTAGTCTGATCCTATTTCTTTAAATAGAGATCTATTCCTCTACACAAATTGTCTGGCTTGAAATGCTGAAAATGTTTTGAACTGGAAAAAAATGCTTCCTTTTCAAGCTCTGGCAGGACAGCATTCCAGTTTGTAGGAATACGGTATAAGTGGCATCTAAAAGCCAAGATCAGAATTCACTTCATGAAACATTGCCAATAAGGTAACACCCCCCCCCCACACACACACACCTTTTTAAAATTGTTTCATTTCCTAATAGTTGATTTCTTGAGAAATCAATATTCCCTTCTCTTCCCAACACTTTGGAGAGTGCTTACCACTACTGATTTGAAGTTGAGGCTTTTATTCATTACTGATTTTTCAATGAGCCCTTTGCATTACAATCCAAAAGATATAAATAATACCAAAAAGAAAAAAAGCCAACCAACAGTTAAGAGCTCATAACTTGAAGCTATGTTCAGTTCAATCTCACAAGTACAAGGCAGATTACATGCTTGGACATGGATTTCCTCTTCAGCTACAGATCATTACCATCTGATTATTAGCTGGTGTTCTCTGATATGAATGTGGCCTTTTTTAAAATTTCATTCTAATAGAAAAAATATTACAAGAACAACAAGAGCTCTCACCAACTTCCATACTTGCTGGCATTTTCTCTAGGAGCATTAAGGAAAAAGTGGGAACAGCTCCCTTTAAAGGAAGGGAGCAGACACATCGGTGAGCCCTGCTGGGAAAACTGCACCCATCCTGCCACTGCTCAGCTGAGTAAACAGAAGTTTGAACTCCCAGAGCAAGAAATGAAGCATTAAAATTCAAGCATGCAATTTGATATCAAAAGGAAAATAATTTGGGGAAGCAAAGTGTCTCAACATTTGTTTTTTGTAATATAAAAGAAAATGCATGCAGTAGCTATTGAGGTTAGGTAGGGAAATTTGAAGAGGAAAAGGTAACAACTATTTTTATCAAAATTACCCAAGCAAAAGAGCACAAGGTAAAGAAGACCAGCCAGGTACTGGGTTCAAATGGATGTACTGAAAATACCAGGAGGAACAAACAGAAATCATTTGTTTTATGAAGTTTCTTGAGCCTTTTCTAAGACCTTTCTGTCTTACTGGCACTGGTATCACTGTAGTGATACAATTCCTCATATGGAATAGGGTCTGTAGGTGTATCCACAGATATAAATGTGGCCATAGCAGCACATCTTACTTCGGATAAACAAAGCCAATGATTTATCTCAGTGTATGGTGCATTTGCACACTTTAACTGTTCAAACAGGCTGCAATACATCTTTTGATTGAAATTATTAACTTCAGTCATAATTGCTTTGTTAATTTGTTGACAGTGTCCACGCTCAGTTTTCATGTATTTTTTTTTGTACTACTGGTTAGTGCTAAAATGAACAAAAAATTTCCTGCAATTATAACTATGCTCTATCTCAGTCAACTACAGGAGTTATAACTGCAGGGACATCAGCTTTTGCGACACCACTGAAAACCTGAAATAGGTTGGAAAAAACCTCACAAGTACACCCCTAAAATATGTTTTAGAAGTTGAGCTTGGGAACTAATTTCATAATTTTCAGGTGTCTAGAAATCTTTCACCTGGTGAAAGCATTGATTTGATGCGGGAACTACCCTTTTCATTTGGATAAAATCACATTAAATTAATTCAGGACTGAGAACTAGAATTTTGTAACATATTTTATTGGTAGCTGGGAATTTCTATTGTTTGTGGATTGTACGTTCACTCTGCTGCACTGGGGTGTTCGAGTTGCACCTTTATGTATCTATACAAATAAATGCACTTGGAACATTTGAGGATAGAAAAGCATAGAATACATGGAACATGATGACAGAGCAAGGCATTTGCTGAAGTGAAATATTTTATGTTGACTGTACCTCCTAGAAATGTATTGTCCTTGTGTCAGTTTCCAGCTTGATGGCTCAGTGACAGCTACAGGCTCTGCGCAGCAACCAGTCAGACACTCCAGCATTTCCACTTCCAAACCAGCGTGCGCTAGCATTTCCACATTTGAACATTTTGGGTAGGGTCTAACGGGGGAATGGCTACTCAGATCTGTCGAGTGGGGTTTGACAGAGTAACTGCTCCAGCACAAAGGATGGAGCTGCCTGTTCCCTGAGCTTTGTGCAGGATGTCCTGTGCTGATGTGAACTCTCCCCAGAGCAAGGCATACACAGGCTGAGTGGGACAGGCTGTGACCATGGTTGTGGTTGTTGATTATTGCAACCTTCACACTCTAATCCGGCTGTAGTGATTTGTCTCATTTGGGATATAAAATCCTGCATGTCTTGAATTTTTCATAGGGTCTGGCACAGGCCAGAAGTGCAAAGCAGCCTCCCAAAAGTGTTGAAAAATTACCTATGCTGAAGTTGGCAAAACTAAACTCTGTATCTAATGAAAAAACATGAGTCTTAAATGCTTGATATGGTTTCTGATTGTTCATTTGACTATCTGGAATGTTTTCATGTACCTACTACCAAAGCAAAAGCCAATAATTTATGATGAGAAGATGCAGGAGAAAGGTGCTTTCTAAAAATCTGTTTTAATATCACTATTGATCAATGGAGAAAGAATCACTGAAGCATAATATCAGGGAAACAGCATTTGAATAAAGCTCTAGTTGCCCAAAAACAAATAGTGAAAGTTGACTACAGAACTCCTTAGTATTAACCTGATGGAATAAATTATCAGATTATAAAGTTATATGAGCTTCTTAGGGGACAATATTTATCCCACAGGTAAGGATTATTTGAATAATTTATAAATTCCCTTGTGAATGAATTATGCATCCTTGTAAGCAAAATGTACATCACAGATCTTAAACTGCCTGCACCACTTCTGCTGGGATGCAAGCCACTCTTGCTTCCCAAGACAAATTTCTCTTCATTAAAAGAAATTTTCACTGCACCTTGCTACAAAGTGCCAGAACCCTACGGGAAGAAATAACTGATCCCTGCTGGCTGAGTGTACCAGACGTGAATCATTGACTCCACTGTGTATGGAAAGAGATGGGCATGTGTGTGGGAAGAAGGAATTAAAGCTCAGGGCCAAGATCTCTGCAGGAAATCCTAAAAATAGCCAAATTTAGGAAGAAGCGTGGAGTAAGCTTTCTGGTTTCAGTGTCAAGGCACTTAGTAAAATTAAGATTTGGGAAGCAGAAAATCTGAACCAACCACAGCTTTGGTTTTCCTGTTACTCTACAGAGGCTGCATATTGCCTAATTTCAGAATTACAATGTCACACATCACACACCTCGCATTTCAGGTATGCCAGCCTTTGACTATAGGAAACATCAGTAATTAACACCGAAGGAAGGATGGATATTGTGCATTTGTAAAGGGCAAACCGAAGAAGAGGCTGAAAGATAAGGTGGTATACTTGAAAAAAAAAAGCTGCTGAATGATTGGTATAATTTCAGTAACATTTTCTTTTAAAACACTCAGTTTCCCCCTCCATTCCTCAGTATTCTACCTGCCTGCTATATCTCTCTTTGAACAGGCATAATATAGGGGACTAACACAAAACAATCAGGTCTAGAAAACATGACCTTGACCAGTTTGGAGGAATTGGGATTATTTTGATATAGAGAAAGGTGATAGAGTGTAAACAGAAAAATATAAAAATCTGCAGAGAAAAGGAAGGAAGGAAATAATCTTTTTTCCATGCTCATTTTGGGCATGATAAAAAGTAATGGGCTTAAACCATAGCAGAGGAAATTTAGGTTAACCATTAGGAAAGATTTTTCTAACAGCAATGCATGGGGGAGAAAAATTTCCTAGGTAAGAACCAGAAAGTCCATTTTTCTATGCTTTTATGAACAGGTTAGACAAACATCTGCCAGAAATAGTTTACATGCAGCTGATACTGTCTTGAACAGGGGAGATGGGAGTAAATGATCTCTAAAAGTCCTTTCCAGCCTTATTTTTTTTATGATTCTGTAATCAACTTTGAAAGGAGCTTGGCATCACTCCTATTGAAAATAATGGGAGGTTGCAGAGTGTTCTGTAATGGCATTCCAGATTTCCTCCAGTACAAGCCAAGGTGGAACTGTGTGCATTTCAGTGGAGGGAAGTGGGACCTCGAGCTCCAGTAGCTGCAAGAAGGGCGGTAATTTATACCTAACTGCATTTGTCACACTCAGTATCTTGCATTGCCAAGGTCTTTAAAAAGCAGAAGAAATTTGATGCCTCTTTCAGGCCATTCTTCAGATTCTGTTCGGAATTGAAGCTGATGGGGAGCTGATAATGTTTCTTAGGGGGATGAGTAACTGCTTTTAATGCACTGCTTCACATAAATTTGAGCTTTCTCTACTCTAAATATTATTCCAAGCATATATTCTTAAATCATCAGAAAACAGTAAATTAAATGATAGATTTAAATTTTAATCTAAGGCAACATTTAAAGCTACACATAACTCTTTTCCCATTCCAGTCTGAACAATGCTCTGACACAGCTCAGGATGTGGCTCCCTGTGCTGCCAGGCGTGGTTTGCTGTTTTCTAAAAAACAGCCTTCCATTATTTTCATCCTCTACACATACAAATGCAAATAGAATTTATTGAAAGGTTATTTCTTCAGTATTCATATTTAAAATTTAATAATTATGATCTCCAGAAATTGTAAAGGAAATTTCATCAGAATTTCACATTTATACTTAGATAATTTTGTTCTTCATGACCAACATGTTTTTGCTGCTTCCCCAGGAAAAGATGCAGCCTATTCTTGAATTTAATGTGTTATGCTCTAATAGTTTGTAGTGTAACTTGCTATGCCTTTTGCATATTGATATATTTTCAGGTAACCAAAATATCTCTACAAAAACTTTATTGTGTACTCCCAGCTGCAATGTGCTATCAAAGATTCTTTATCTATTCCCTCATGATGACTAATCAGTATTTCTCTATTGTGGACAAAGATTCCTGCATGAGTATATTTGACAGGAATCATTTATCTGCAGAAAGAATAACAGATTAATCTGCACTTCCCTGGGAAAAAAAAAACCAACCAAAACAAAACAGAACAACAGTGTATCTTATATATTGAGATACCGATCTGAAATTCCACCAACAAATAGTGAAGAAGAGTCCTTATCCTTGACTCAAACTTTTCTGCTGAGGCAATGCAGGGACTGGAAATTAATGAATGGTACTATGCACTAAACCTTGCTATGAACTATTGTTTGGATTTTTTTCTATTACAGTTACAACAATGAATCTGAGGGCACCTCAAATATTGTTCATTTATTCCCACAACATCCTCAAGAAGCAGCATTCCCATTTTACAGAGAGCATAGGGAAACACCATGTATCCACAAACTCATGGGGATCTGGTCAGCAGAGCAAGGGCTAAAATCTACTATGGGTGCAAATTCCACCCAGAATTAGGTAAGAGTCCCCCCAAGAATTTTCTTACTTTTTGATATGATTGACTACAAACAACGACCTAAAGCTTCCACCTCTAGTCAGTGAAACCATTGCACTGCAGAGCAAGTTCTGCTGAAGCCGCTGTTGTGTGAATTTGAGTCCAAGGAGCGAGAGGCAGATACAGCTGCAAACACAAGGGGAAGGGCTGAGGGGGAATGGATGACACAATCCTGAATTTTGTACCTGGAAAAGGGCCCTGAATGATGCTCCCAGGGTAAAGCCTGAAAGCCTTGAGCTGCAGTTCTGGGTTTCACGCTGGTATCACAGGCAGAGGGTGAGGATAAGGAAGGCGACCCTTTGATCCCTGCAATCCAACTACTCTGCCTTCCGGGGTTTGCCCTGTGGCAAGGCATCAGATATTTTACATCCCACTTACAGCCAGATGCACTCAAAAGAAGCTGAGGACAGAGAGTGCTTCCTAGAAGACACTTCAGACTGTGTATCACTGAATCGTGAATTATAAGTAATAAATATATATATATATAGATAGTAGCAATTAAGCAGAGGATGGGTGAAAAAGGTCGATACATTGTCATTCTAANCAGATGCACTCAAAAGAAGCTGAGGACAGAGAGTGCTTCCTAGAAGACACTTCAGACTGTGTATCACTGAATCGTGAATTATAAGTAATAAATATATATATATATATATATATATAGATAGATAGTAGCAATTAAGCAGAGGATGGGTGAAAAAGGTCGATACATTGTCATTCTAAACCTTCCTTGATCATGTCATGTTGAGTCACTCTCAACTCTAAATATAGTTTGCCATTGTCATTTTCTTTTTAATTTTTCCCTTACACCCTGGCATGTTTTAACCACTCAAGACATCTTTCTTGAAATGAGACTTAAAGTGACAAGAGTCTTTTTCAGCTGCTGTTCAGATCCATACTTCCTGCTCAGCAATTTGGAATATTCACTTAATCCTAGTGGTTTTCAGACCCAAACATTCTAGAAAGAGTAGGCTATAAAGAGGGATTCTTTTAGAAGTGTTTCACATGCAGTTACTAGTTTTAAATGTCCCTCTTTCGGATGGATTCTTTTGTCTGCCATTCTTCCATATTAACTAGCTATCAGTCATTTTCAAGGCCATCTTCTCCACTATGAAAAATATATGCAGTCTAGTGTGTGACTTACTCGCCAGGCCCAATAGCATTCACATAAGCCTAGGTTCATCTCAGTTTATACTACACTTATTTTTTTTCTTTTTTTTTTTTTAATAGATTTAACTGATCCTTGGATTTTCAGTTTGGAATTAGTCTTAAATAATCCTTTTCAACAGCCTGGTTTCATTTTATGAACATGCTAATTCTGTGTGCCTAAATTTACTCCTTCACATTGTTTCTGCAGACCTTAATATTTAATGTATTTTGTAAGAAAGAGCAGAAAATCAACTTCCAACCTGGTTTTTTTTTTTGGTTGTTATTGTCATTATCACTACAGGACATGAGAGAAACCCACCCATCTAGCGCTGGTTCAGAGCAGTGTATCCTGCAGAAATCTTTGAAGTAGCTCTGCAGTCAGGCATGATTCACCAGGCTGTACAAGTTCTGACAGCCTGGCTAGGCTCCAAATCATTCCAAAACCAGCATTTGGTGGTTTCTACACTGTTCCCCATTCCATGCCCCACAAAGACTTAGTCATCTGGATGCACCATTTCGCTGGTGGTGTGGGCACAGTGCCATGTTTAGGTGCTAAAGGAGGGTGCAGGGAGAGGCAGAACCCAGCCCTGGTCTCGCACACACAGCACCGACCTGGATCTGCTGCATCCCTGCAGGACAGCAGCTGACATGTGGATGTCCCTGCACTCATTCCCTGTTCCCCTCAGTTCCGAAATTATGAAGCTGAACTACACAAGGCATACAAGGAAGAAAAGTTGTGAATTTATCACAGTAAGGGAAGATTTGTCATCACAAGCAACAACCCCTCTCTAACAATCGCGACTCAATTAACACAAACCCAGAGTTCTCAGCTATCTGTGGGTGCTCTGAGTTAACATCTTTGCTGGGTTCAAATGAGTTCCTTCAGAAGGACATTTCCAGTGATTTCATTGTTACCGAGCGCTTCATCCACAAACAGAAAGGATGTGGGCAATAATTGAGTTCACTGTGGCAAACTCACTCTTGCTACAAGAATTAAAGTGTCCCTTTAAGATATATTTCCTCAGTTTGCTATTCAGTTTTACTAACAGACAGATTTGAACTTTAAACCTTGCTTCTTTTCGTTTGTATTTACAACAGTAATTGAATATATAGCACACAGAGAGAAATTCATTCCCCATCCCTCATCTTAAAAGTGTTTTATACTTACTAATAATATTAGTTTATTTGTGCCCATAAGCTTTAAACCTAGCCTTCTACAATAGTTGTGCAATATTGATTGAAAGGGCTTAGATCAAATTATTCTAGAAATTGAGCAGCTCCAAACTTTTAAGAGCCACTTTTAAGCAAGAACTGTCCCTATCATGCTTTTAAACTGCTAACAACAGAAAGCCCTGACATTCTTCTGTCAACATTTTCCTGAACCACAAATTGCTCATGCATTAGAAATTCACTTGAAATGGCATAAAAAGGCTGTGAAGTAAATGTATTCCTGAAGCCTGGGTCTGCAAGCCAGTGTAATTTCAGAAAACACCATACAGGCTGGAAAGACAGCAGATGCAAGGACGGAATTTAACTACAGATGATAACTCAATTTATTTTCTCTGTAGTCTAGTAACTCAATAAGTCTTTAGCAGTTTTGTAAATAAACAGATGGATGCCATCAAACGCCAAAGAATGATAAATCTGATTGGTCTCTGTATAATTTTGGACAGCTTTATCCCAAAAATAGACAGTAGAAGCATCTTCCTCCAAGAGTGTGATAAAATAAACATGGGAAGGTAGATTATGGGCAATTGCATTGTCCAGTAATGAATGAAACTTTCCATGATGCCAGGACTAAGAATCAGGACAGATCTCAATGTAACTCTTTTTAGTTGAAGATCGGCTTCTGTTGATTAAAGAAAAAAAGGTGCTTTTCAAGGGATTCAAAGTTAGAGTAAGGAGAAATAGGAGATGGGACCCCTGCTGAAAGATTTAATTCATATATAACTTTAACTTTGAAAGGTTTATGGTTCTAATTTAGCTGTAAGCCATCTGCTCCACATAGTATGTGTTGACTGAATATAAAACCAGACCACCAATTTCACATAGGAAGGACACTTATCATCCTCTGTGTCACTTGTACAGGGATTTGTTCGCTTTACCTCATTTTGCACCTCTAACCAGACATCTGTTGAATCCTCAGAGTTTAACAGCACAAAATTTAAAAAGCTGCTCTGTTAGGTTGAGGTGTACGTTTACAGGGGCTCTACTACTGCCTGTTTTCCATGTGAGAAACACTGGGTCTTTGTGCTAAGAGAAGCAGAACAAAATGCTGCTTTTCAGCATTATCTGATCATCAAAGTTTCCATTTGTGTAAAATAAATCATACTACTGAAATATTATTTCCCATGAGATTTCCATTAAAAACTACAAAAGTATTGTATAACCTCTCTCAGGAAAATTCTCAAGTGAGAACTTCCCATGTTTGTTAGTTGCCTTTATAATTTTTTAATTTCTTTTCCTTTCCTTTGTTGACATCGGTATCATTCATGTCAAAACAAGAAAAGCACACTAAATATCTTTCAACTAGGGAAAGCTTAGCCTTGTAGAGGGCCTAAGGCTCTGCCTGGGAGACAATTAGATTTGAAGACCTAAGTTTACAGCTTTTAAATTCAGAAAGCCTATGAAAATGGCTAAAAGCATCAAGCAACAAAGAAGGCTGTGTTTTAGAGTCAAAGAAATGTAAAATGATAAATAAGAATTGTCAAAAGTCAAGATGATTTAGATCTTGAACAGGTTTAGTAAAACAAACATCTAAAGATTTTCACTGTATGTAGCTAAGAGACAAAAAAAGGACAGCCATTATGTAGAAAGAAAGAAGCAGAGATCAGGTATTTTCTAGATACTGTCCCAGGAGTGAATCTGATGGTTTTCAAGGAGCGAGATAATGTTTATCAAAGATTGTACCATCAATATGGATAATGGAATGAGGATATGGAAACAGAAGAAACAGAAGTTTTATGAAATGACATTAGGGTAATCAGAACACTAATTCTGTAAGAATACCAGAAAACAAAGACTGGTAAGAGGGAAATTTAATAATCTGTCATGTCAGATGCATACAAATTGAGAACAGTAACTGCTGTTTCTTTCAAACGAAATATTGTCTAGATTGAAGGAAAAACACATTCAGTTATCTACCAATCTATTAATCAGACTCAGCTATGAGTTACTTTGCAAGAAAGAATAATTAAAGGCAGGTAAACGAAAAACAGGTCAAGATGCAACAACATTTCATCAAAGATTGTGCCAGAACTCCCTGATAGTTTTTGACCAGAAGTGAAATAATTTCTGGGTAAGAACATGCAGAATATTTTCTAGATTTCTGAAATCTTATACTGTGACAATTTATCAACAGCTAAATTATCAAAGAGAAGATAGAGGAGTCATGGAGAGTGGATATTGGCATGAAGGAGAGAAAACAAAGAAGAGTTTTGAAAAGAAAGAGGCTGTTGAAGGTGTAACATGGAAACAGGAGTCAATCTTTTTACTGTTCATTTCTGCTTTCATTAAAGAGCTTGGCATTAAAGTAACTAAATTCAATTATTGCAAACATCACTATGTATCATCAATACAGAGAAGGCATAGTGTATAATCCAGAAAGAGATGCATGACCCCAAGAACCTGAGGAATCTACATGTACTCAGATTGAACACCAAAATTCAAAGCCAGTATTTTGGAAACAAGGAGAAACTTATACTCTAAAAGTTTACTGTTTAAGGAAGAAAATAAGTTGGCTGCAGAAATATCAATTTGGAAAGGGGGGAAAAATTGTTTAAAAAAAGTAAATGTTGAAAGGAATACAGCAAACCAATAACCAAAATGTTAATGCCATTGGGCAATGCCAGATGGGACTTCACATGGCACTCTGAGTACGACCTGGTCATGGGTCATGCAAGAAAAAGGAGACGAACTGAAGCTGAAACTGGGACAAAATGATACAAAGGTGTTCAGAAGACTGAAGAGCAGGTTTAGAGCAGACCTTATTTGCCTTGGCAAAATGAAGATGGAGACGAGATACTATTGCTGTGTTAGAACATTGTGGGTGATGCACGGAAACAGCAGAACCCCAAGTACTGCAGCTGATGGTGAGCAGGCAGGTGAGGTCAGGAGATGGTGTTTCTTTCCAGGTCAGAGCCTTGGATTTGAAGGTTTGGATTCTAGTGCATCTGTTCGTGGCCAGAAGCTTTGGATTATGAGCACTCATCATTGCTTCTCTATTCCCATGACAATCAGGGAGAGGAAATCACCAAATTGTCATGTGGGTGCAGCCTGAAAACACACAGACAACCTCCCCAAAAAGAGATGGACGTGGCTGCGCTTACACATCAGTGTTCAGAATTTTACACCCTCTTAAGATATTCTTTCAGTTCCCTTTATGCAACTAAAGCTGCAAAAATCCCCAAAAGAATAAAGTATTTCTAATACTTGGGAGAAGCAGTGACAGTTTTGGATTGAACAATGAATAACCAGTTGTCAAAGAAATGTTCAGAGAACTTAACAGTTTTTATTAATATGTCTCATTTTATTGAGTCCCTCTAGGCAGGAAATCCAGTGATAAAGTTGTAAAACAACCATCTCCACCTCCTCTATTCTCCTGCTCTCTTTTTTTTCTTTTCTTTTTACTTTTTTTCAGCTGATGGCTCCACAGTATGCAGGTTTTACTGTCCAATCAATAAGTTACCTCTGCCAAGAAGTGTGGAAGACACATTGCTAACATGATATTGCATGTTCTTAATATTAACATGTTCGTATTCTTCTCAAGTATTTTCTTCAGAATTTAAAGGAATCAAAGGAATCATGGCCAGAATGACATAAAAAACTAATTCATTACAGAACCACCTAAAATTCTGCAAAACACCAGACAAAATCAATACCTCATTCTTCATCACTTAGGAAGTTTTCTGTGCTAAGAACAATTCAAGCAGATTTTATCCTGCACGTTGCAGAAATAATTGCTTTGGGTTTGGGCTGGAGAAGGGTTGGTGGTGGCTAGCAGGTCTTATTATCTACTTTGTTTTTGCTATTGCCATAAATATTTTTTAAGGAATCATCGGCACCATCTGCCACTAACCACTGTGTTCTTTTCATGGTGTCAATACTATAAACACAGTCTGCTCCCTCATTTGAGGCAGTGCAGAAGGATGGAATTAAGCAGAAAACAGTCACTCCAAAAATAGGCCTTACTGCTCAAAAGGAAGCAACTCCTTCAGTAAAATAATCTAGGGAATAGATGATATTAGTTTACACCAGGTCTTAGAGCTATTTTGTTAAGCATCACCAGTTAACTGAAAAGAACTCCAAATTTTACAGTCTCTCAGTGTAAGCTGAAGTTACTGCTTAATATACTAATTAGGAGTTTAGTTTTAGTTATAGTAATTAAAACTCTTACAAAGACCATTCTGATTTTCTCCCACAATGTTAATGTTTCCTATTTTTTTTTTTTCCTTAGCATTTAACTGGCATCATGTTGGTAACTAATATGGAGTACCCCTCAACACAATTACTGAAATTACATTTCTATACAAAATGCTCTGGTCAAGCCTTAGGTTAGAGAGCAAGATTAAACCCAGTCTTCACAGTCTAAGCAGTAAAAGGAAACTCAAAATTTTTTGTTCCTCACTGAGTCTTTTATAATAATCCAGTTTATTTGTAGAGCTTCTGGTCAAATGAATACAACTGTGCACCTTTGCCTAGAAAATAAAATGTCTGACTAACCCCTGTATTTTAACACATTGTTTCTGTGTAATAGATATTTTGACTTCCAGTTGCGTGTTGGGACTTCAGAGGAAATAACAGAATTGAAATTTTTTGTTTCCAATATTTCACTATTTGAAAAATTTTGCTATTCAAGATGAAAGAGGGAGTCTTTTCTAGGGGTGCTGTATAGGTAGTTTTACTCAACTTTGTTATAATATTTTCTCTGTTTACATGCCACTATAAAATATACTTTGGTGAATCAAGGTCAATAAAACAGCAAATAGTGAAAATAAGCCAATATTCTGTCTCCAAAATTACAAAGAAGGAGAGACAACATTCAGTCTAGAGAAGTGGATTGCTACGGAACAAAGAACAGGATGATGCACCAAAATATGTTTGCTTAAATAAAAAGTAGGATGTTACTTTGCAGGGACTGATAAGCCAGCTGGGAAAAAACAGAATGCAGAAATATGTTTGGTTTTATCCAGACTTATATAATTTTTCAGAGTTCCTTTTTCCTTTTGCAATATCAATTTTTAATTTCTTTTTTAGATGCTTAGGAAGCTAAATAACCAGTTGTAAATATCTTCCCATTTCTGTGTCTATCCTCACTTTTCTTCTCCCAGATTTCAGTATTCATAGTTTTTCTTCACTAGAACAGAGATTCCACCCTCTTCTGTGTTAATTAAGTCTTAATTACAGCGTATTTTCTGCTACTTCATTTACTTATATTTTTCTACCAGAAAATCTATTATTGTGCTTGTAGCACTACTGACTTTATTGGGTTATTTTGCAAGAATGAAAGGATTGAGCAAGGAACGTGTTTGTGGCAGGTAGAAATTCATGGACTTACATGCCCCAGTGTACATCTGCAACCAGTTCACTGCATACTGAGATAGGTACACACATCATTCTACAAATAAAAAGCCATAATCTATGGTTTTGTTTCCAAGGGTCAGAAAAATGGAGCAATATAATTAAATATAATACTCTATAAAAACTATTAGTTAATTCATATTTATGTTAATGTGCCTCTTATGATATGCATTAGGGTTTTTGTATTTTAATCAGAGAAAATTACAAATACAATCAAGAAAGCCTTGTTACTGTTTTCAACCAGAGCTAATTGTCTTGTAGAACACTTAATGAGTCATTATTCATTATGATGGTGAGGACAGGGAAGGCAGATGGCACGGTAGTTTTATTGATTCTGTGATCCTACTGTAGCTTGCTGATTAAGTAGGATTGAACGCCACAGTCAGTGCAGCCACAATTACACAAAATTCTGTTTTGAGTCAAGGAAATCAGACAGGAACTTTGAGATAGCTCAGTTCAGAGGCCTGCCATCCTAATTTATAACAATGGAATATTGCATGCCGTTTTCCATTCCAATTTCCATTTAATTTCCAAGTGTTATTTTATGGATTAAGTTGGATTCACCTCACCCAGCCATAGCCACTGAGGTGTTAGAGATCCACTAAGGTTTAATGAGAGACTCATTTGCGCACACCTGCAGAGGCCGTTCAGCTCACTGCCTTAAGAGGGAAGCTCCTCCACTGGCTGCTCCATCACTTTTACCCTCTTGGTAGATTGGAAAATGCTCCTGGGTGAAAGTAACACAACCAGTAAATAATTCAGAAATTACACCCCTTGATTCTGAACTATTTTTAAATGCTTTAATATTCCCATTTCTCTCTGTGCTTTACAGCACAAAGTGGCCCTATCTAAGAATGATGCAAACGTTGTTTTATAAACTCATTGTACAATAACTCAATACCGCAAAGCATGGGATTCAGCTGGCTTTAGTAGTAATGATGACATGGTCACAGTTCTTTTAACAGAATTTATCACATTACCAAGCTATTCTTTCTGTATTGCCCAATATATCACCAGAGCTGTATGAAGACCTTGAAGGAGTTATTCTTGGGCCTTCCACTGCTGATAATTCATAGACACCTTTTTCTGCATTAAGTTATATATTATCCTCTTTTTTTTTTTTTCTTGGTCTAACTTGTTTTTTCAATCCCCCTTACGATGTATAATTTAGTTCTTTCTACAGATCTGGTTGCAGCTGCTCTCATTATTAGATCTGCTTTGATATTAAAAAGAGTTAAAGCTATTTAAAGCATGGGGTCAGACAATACAGCAATAAAAGATGATCTCTAGCTTCCAGTGTATCATAAAACTTGTCACATACGCAGTACACTGATGCATTTGTATTAATACACCCATGAATCCTACAGACAATTGCCATTTTTTGAGCC
The DNA here is from genome assembly GCA_013400915.1 of Pardalotus punctatus. Taxonomy (NCBI): domain Eukaryota; kingdom Metazoa; phylum Chordata; class Aves; order Passeriformes; family Pardalotidae; genus Pardalotus; species Pardalotus punctatus. The sequence continues at coordinate 532,154 of VZTX01031045.1, read as the reverse complement.
CTCTAATTCTGATCTGATTACACAGGTACAATGCAGTGAACGGGACAGTTGAAGAATGAAGAAAGCACATGTTTTATCAGACAATCCAAAACTGAGAAATTTAGCTTAATGTTTTTTGCTGATCATTCTAATTTATACTTTGGTTCTAATTACTTTCATTCAAAAACAGATGTTACTTCAGAGAAGTGTAATTGAATTTTTAGCGTACACCCAAAACAAAATGTAAAACGTACTGTGAAATACCCAACGCACCATGATGGCAACATTTAGTGACTTTCCTGATATTCAGAATGTTTAATTCTACAAACAGCTGCTTCATTGAAAAAATCCCTTTTGAAAATACGAATCACAATGACTAGTGTTTCTTTTTTTGCAATAAATTCATTTTTATCAATATTTTAACTGAATCTATGTGATGAATCTGTAAAAAATCTATCTTGACTCACAGATTAATTTTAAGCAGTTTAACAGTTTAGCTTATAGAATTAGCACGTAGAGCTAAACAATGTTGTTGAAAGTCTGTGAAGTTCAGGGTATTTTCTGCAGGAAGCAGAGACACACAGATCTCTGGGACATATGGTCTCTCCCAGAGAAGTTTTTGCCGTGCATAGCCTTTGGCCAAAGCCCACCATCTGTAGCTTCAACTTTTCTTCCAGCTGCTGATAAAGGTGAAGTATAGAACATATGCTGCACAAAGAGTAACCTTTACATTAGGGTTTAGTTTATTCGTTGGTTTGTTGGGGTTTTTTTAATATTCAGAGACATTTTTTCAATGAAATATTTGTTAACGTAAAACTCAGAAAAGTAAAGCTCACTTTGAATCAAATTCAGTAAAACTCACTTTGAATCAAATACAGAAACAACTAAGAATTCCAGTGGAGCAGAGATTAGTTATTTGTGTAAAGAATTCACTTTTTCAGTTTTGGAGAAAATGTGATGCAGGACAATAAAAATACAGGCATTCCCTTCTTATATTGGGGACATATTTATTGAAGGAATGAAACCCACGCTCTCCCCCATTGCGAACTGGGAAAAAGTATCATTGATGCATCATTTAAACAAAGATGCTTGACACACTGTCAGTTTTATCCCAGAATGATCCCAACGAGCTGGAAAATGGCTGTGTGCAAGTAATAGAGGATTCTAATATCACTTGGCAAGACATAATTACCGAACACACGACTTCCATCCACCTCAATCTCATCGTTTTTGTCTAACTTAAGTCATGAGGGAAACCAACTGCACAGCGAACGTGTGTGCTGCACAGTTTCCACATCATTCCCAAAAACTTGGCAGTGCTCACAGCATCTGCTCCCAAGCAGCCCAGGGAAGAAGCAGCAGGCAGTGCTGCAGGACAGGAACGGAGTGAATTAGAAGGGCTACAGGTACGCCAACAAAATTGCAGAATAGCTCCTGCCTGGCCTAGGCATGGTTACACAGAGCAATCCACGAGTACCAAAACTCATTATGCACCAGAAAAAAATGATTATAGCCACATAATCTAATGCTACTCGAATGGCTCAGCATGGCTGAACACCTCAAGCATTTCTATTTGCTTTTGACCCTGAACAAAGTGAAAGTTGTAGGACTAAAACATTTATATATTTTGAAACACTAAGTGGCTGACAGCTACCATAATAACAAACGGAAGAAAAGCATTCCAAACATATGCCTACAAAGCAATAAGAAGACCAAACAGAAGAGGACATAACATGTTTAAAAAGGAGGTACATTCTATCACAGGTTGAGAAATGTGCAGAATGGCACATCTGACGTGTTCTTGAACCCAAGTCCTGTTTCAAAAAACCTACTCCTTCCATGCTTTACACACAGCAAAGATCAGCAATTACTTTAAAAACTCCTTTATATGGTAAAGAGAAGCTGATTGTGAAGAAACTAAATGAATATGTTTTCACTGTCAAGATGCACATCATAGGTAAATTTGAAAACAACAAAAAAAACCCCTCCAAAAACATTTAAATCTTCAATTTCAACAATTACTTTTAATTTCCTTTCATAATGATTTTCTTGTCTCAAGACTATAAACACCTTCATTTCTTTTTCATTTCCTTAAAACATGAACAGGGAATAAGCTAAACATCCTTCCTCTCTCATTGCTCTCTTCAGAGCACTTACACTTATACATTTCTTCCAGGAAATGTATTTGACAAAGCATCAGTAACACTTTTATTTTCACAGCACTTCCAAAAAGGATATTCCAAGCCATAAACAGAATTTTGAGAACTAAGTCCTCATCTCAGAGCTCAGAGGAAAAAAAATATAACACCCCTCGCCCTCAAAAAATGAACTAAAACTCCCAAATAAATAACAGATAGTGATCAGGCCAAAAGAAGTACACCCAGCTGAGTTTATTTCCAACATAAGTCAACTGTGTTTGCCCTCATCATTACTCAATACTTATTAATCTCTTAAATGGATTTTTGAAGGTTAAAAGGATATCTTTTTTGGCTCTTAATGATAAAAGTTAGCCTGAAAGCATATTTTCTGCTTTATTCCTGCATTTTGGGCACATACCATGCAGTCTACTATTCCTTACAAAGGTGGTGATTTTGGCACCAGCTCCAGTGAATTCTGAGCGAGTAAACTGGTCCTATGTGCAGTGTCCCATGTGCAGTGTCACATTTCTCTCTTCACTTTCTTGTCATGGCTCTTTTGTTTCATATCCTTGTAGGCAGTTTTTAAAAGCATTTTAACGGTGTAGGTAGGTACCTCCTCTTTAGGAAGTATTTTATGAGAATGTTTTTGCACAACAATCTAGCATAGCAGGTAGATTGCCACAAGAAGTGCTTCCAGATAATGCAAGTGCTACTTTAAAATGAGCTGGGATCACCTCCAACATGAACACCTCCCTCCAGAAGCATTCACTCACACAATTCCAGGTTTTATCTGACAGGCATTCTGGGAAATACTAGTATTTTAATTGAGTCCTGGACAGCAAACTGTTGGGATTTATGGTGCAAACTAGACTGCACTAAATTTTAGCCTGAAGTGAAAATACTCACTGGTATTCCCTGAACAGCCTCATTTACAGCAGCTTGAACTAAAACCATAAAAGTGGCTGCATATGAATTTATTTTCCCTGAGACACAATGCTGGAGCGTATTGACATGCACAGGTATTGTTTCAAGAGTCCTAATGAGATGTGGCTGGCTTGATCACTGGGCTTTTTATTTGGCTACGACACCAAATTCCCAAGAAAAATTAAACATTGTGGCTAAACTTAACATCAGCTTGACTTTGCGGCTCCTCGTATCCATCTGCTGCGCTATTATTTTGGATCTGTGAGGGTGATTTTGCCCAGGCGGGGTGTGTGGAAGGAGACAGACACCGGAGCCAGCAGAGCAGCCTTACCTGACTGCCCGGGGGGTGGAACTCCCGAGGCTCCCCTGGGCAGACACAAAAACACCGTCAGGACGGCGGCTCTGTTTCCTGAGCACGGCTCGATGGCAATCGGCTTGGGAGCACCCTGCAAAAGGAAGACACCCATGTTAAACTTTGTGATTTCCATTCCATTTTTACTTCTTTAGTTCATTTTAAGGCACGCTGGAATGGTAGGAAGATATTTTTCCTAATTAGTTCTTCGCATTCGAACAGATTGTCCTAACCAGTGTTAATCGACTTTAAAATGGGCTCTGACAGCCCACGCTGCACATCTAACCAAACAAAAAAATAAAAGATCATAAAGACAACAAAATTTTACTGAATTTGATAGCTGAATTTTATATACTGAACTTTCATGTATCAAATGAAAGCTTAGAAAACAGCAAAACCTTGTGATATGCACATTGGTATCTGAGAGTAGCACAACTTCTCCTATTGTATTAAAAATGTGAAAGAATTGTGTTTCAACAGTATCCATTACCTGGCCGGCCTAATGCCAGAACTATGAAATGAGAGCAAATCTATATTATATACCAATAGCTGGAGGCAGCAAATCCCTCTTGAGATCCCTAGACCAGGAATTCTGCCTTCTCTCTGTCTGTCCTGGTAAGCAAATGATTTCTTCAAGGCAGGACCTGCCTGATTTCTTCTGCATATGCAAAAAAATAGGTCCAGTGCTACTATATTTACATGCACTTAGAAACTCTGAAAATATTGAAAATCTGTGTGATTATCACCTTATTCTGTCTTACACAAAGCTATGATAGCAGTGGTTTTGATGGCAGGGGGTTTGTGCTATTACCAAACTCTCATTAACTCATTAGTACATCATTTAATTAGCAGTTAGCCTTCAACTAAATGTTTGCTGCCATATTGTTCTCAATTTACCAAGGACAGTAGGAGCTGGGGAAAAAAGCAAAGCAGTCTACAAAGCCAGAGAATAATAAGTTTCTAAGATGAAAATTTACAATGTTTCCTCATTTCCATGTTTCCAAATTTTGTGTTTACTAAGAGATAGGCGTTTCACTTTTGAGAGCTTTAATATCTAGTCAAGCACCAAAGATATTTCTAAAAACATTAGGTCAAAATCAGCATAAGCATTTCTTTCTTTTTTTATTTGTAAATTTTTAAAATGTCTGTCATGTTCCAAAGCAAAATATGAGTGCGATGTTTGGATTCAAAATTCAAAGGCAGAAACCTTTCGATTTACATACAAAATGCAATGTATATATAAATGTCAACTGATTGAAGTATTCTAAGAAAAAGCTGATATTTTAGCCAAGTTAAATACACTGCAAAGTACTAGATACAAGGAAAACAAAGGCACTTCCATCATGTAAGGCAATTATCATTTCCTATTTTTCTACCTCCAGGTAACCAACATTTATTACTGCTCAGTGAAGATAAGGAAACAGAATATAGCAATAAATTGAACAATAGATAAATATATTTTTTTACTTCATGGTCATATTTAAAAGGCATTTCTGTAGATTCATGTAAAGTGACAGCATTAAGGAACTGGGGTGAAGAATGCCATCTAATTTAAAATTGCCATGACATAGGGAATGACAACTTAAATTCACCAAAACCTTTACTGAATGATAAAATGGAAAACTAAAACCCCAAAAGCTTCAACCAGTATTATTAATGTAAGTAATAAAGCATTTAAGTCATCTTTCCAGACTTGTCACAACAACAAATCAAACACCTATTTGAAAAGCAGAGGAAAATAAAAAAATCTTAATTTTAAAATGTAATTCAGAACAGAGCTTATGCAAATGCACAACTGAAAGGAACAAAATTACCATTATGACTTTTAATTTGGTGATCACTTTATTAGAAATCCACATGATGGTATTTTCTTCTGCTGTGTAATATAAACTCTTTGATCAACAGGCTCTGTCCTTCTCTGTTTGAAGTTTATACTAATGCTCTTCAAAACACAATTGGAGGAAACAATTTCTGATAAATATTTTTTCAAAGGACTTCATCCAAAAATAAAATACAGTAAGAATTCTGTGCTTATTTATTCTTTATAGAAAAATTATGACTGCAAAAGCAGATGTCTTATCTTACCTCACATCATTCAGGTTCCCTAGCAAAATAACATAGCAGCATAGAGCAAACGATAATAATTTAGATACTCCAAGGTTTGTCAGTTGTTTAAAGATAAATACATAATCATGAATCAAAGTTATTTCACAGTGACATAACATGTTCTCTGAAATGTGCCATTTATCATGCATTTTCCATGGCTTTTTTGGAAGAGATAAGGCACAAGTTTGTTTGCCCAAAGCAGTAAGCTACCATGATTTACTTGCTGGAATTATCTGGATTTTTTCCCCTTTTACAGAAAATGACTTACATTTTTTGCCAAAAAGCTCAAATGACAATCACAGATTAATAAAAATTTATCAGTGGAAGACACAATAAACAAACAATTCTTTAATAAACTTTTACTCCTATATTCCCTTTCTTACACACACTGTGACAGAAAGAGATATGTCAGTTGTGAAGGTGAAAAAGAAAGCAGAAGAAAACTATGAAGGAATAAAAGAAGATACATTATTATTGACAGGGAGGAAAGAAGAGAAACCCAGGGGTTACAGAAAGAAGAAACACATGGAGAGGGTAGGGATTAAAACAATGGAATGGAATGGAATGGAATGGAATGGAATGGAATGGAATGGAATGGAATGGAATGGAATGGAATGGAATAGAATGGAATAGAATGGAATAGAATAGAATAGAATAGAATAGAATAGAATAGAATAGAATAGAATAGAATAGAATAGAATAGAATAGAATAGAATAGAATAGAATAGAATAGAATAGAATAGAATAGAATAGAATAGGTTTTATCCACAATTTAAGTGTGTAGTCCTGCATTTGTTCACAGAAAATAACTATCAGGAGTCATGTTCATGGGTTCCTAGATTTTTATTAGAGAAAAAGTTCTACATTCTCCCAATATTTTTCTGAAAAATCCTAAAAAGAACTAACAAAGTTCAGCTGCCTGTGTGAGTTTTTGAGGAAATACCGAGCTTTGGGAAGATTCTTTTGGATCTGTTTCTACAAGAAATAGATTTGGGCTGCTTATTTTTTACCCTACATGAAGAACAGATGCCAACACTACCATTACTGGCAGAAAAAACATGTGACAGTCATGCCATATTCATGCTTTATAAAAGAAAACAACACAGGTGGGTATATTTATTTAAGTATCCAAAATCCCGACAAATCCTGCAAGGAAGAAGCTGGGAAGTGCATTCTGTCACCCTTAGAGGGTGGGATGGGCGGCAGAGAGCAGGAGCTTGGAGAGGGGAGAAGAGCAGGACAACAATGGCTGGGGATGCTCCTGGAGCTGCTCTGAGTGTTCAGCTCCTCCTTGGGCAAAATGCGCTGAAACTTCAGCATCAATTTGTATCTATGGAAATATTTAATATTGTGAACACAGGAGGATGAAAAGTACAAAGTGCTTTGGTTCTATCTGTATTCCAAGAAGTGGTGTCTCTCAGAAGTGCTATAAAACTTTTGATTTTCAGTACTAAGTAATATCCCTCTATATATTTTCTTCAACATTCTAATTTAGATGCATCCAATTTTTAAAAGTGCATTATTATACCATAAGACAAATAGTTCACATAAGACTAAATGGCTCCAAACTCATGCCAAAAAAGCAATTAGAAAATTGAATCAAGGAATTAAGGATTAATGTGAGCATGTTACACCTGTCAGAAGCAATAAGTATTTTGACAAGAATAGAATAAAGTTTGACAGTGCGCACAAATACAGATCTGATATATAAATCAAGTATTAAAATGCAAACAGCTATGCATTAATCACTGTAATGTTTCCTAACTAAAATGGTCTTAGTAGTACTTACAAGAATTCATTATAAATAAAACTTCAGTTCTTAAAAAATAGCTCAGATTATACTTTTTTGTTGTATTAATAAATTATGTCAATTTTAACTTAGCTTTTAATCATATTATTAAAACAGCATTAATCTGGTGAATTCCACATAAACTAAGCTAGATGACTCGGCAAATAAACAATCAAATCTGTTGTTGCAACAGGATTAGTACCAGGCTCAGAATGTAAACAGCCACTTTTCTGGATTTTTAATGGGCAAGACTTCAGAGGGGGAAATTTTTTTTTAAAAAAAGACTGTGTCCTCTGAAGAGGTAAGAGATGTAGAAAAGCAGGAAATATAAAATTCAGACTCTTATATTACAAATATTCACATCTTCATTTGGTCTCAGCTTCAGATGCTTTTCCTAAATTCTTTGGCTATTTTCTGAGTGACTTGATTTATTTGCAATACACAAGTCTCAGATTCCAAAATGCACTTGAGTACCTAGGTTGGATTTTGGTCAGATCCAGATGCCTACGTGCAAATTCAAAAGCCTCAAAACCCTGTTAAACTTGCTGTTGGTATTAAAAATTTCCCAAGAGCTGAAGGTCTTCTCTACCTGCCAGGCACATTTTGGTCTCCCCTATGCCCACTCAGGGCTCCCTGCATTCCTGCAGCTGCCTTGGATGTAGAGCAAGATCTAGGTAGCTGCTCCCAAAACATCCTTATCAAATTAGGCTTTTGCAATGCAATTGTGGCCAGTTTCTCTTAAAACAGCAGACTTCTCAGCAGTGCTAAGGAAGAAGGGAAAATTCATCCTCTCAAACTCACAGAATTCTGCTGATGTCATTTGCTTGAGGCTTATTTGGCCATTTTCCTGAAGAAACTTGAAATGTCCCTTGCACAGCCACCCTGCCAGGAGGAGAAGATGGCAGACTCCCTCCTGTAAGCAACTTCCATCCTATCCCTGTCTGATTTTCTCCAGGGTCATTTACCAGGAGAATCAAACCCAGCAGTAAGGTCAGAGGAAAGGAGAAACGCGATCTGCTCCTCCCAGCGAAATCCCACCACTTTCACAGCACCTGCTGCTGCCTTAAGGTGAACTTGACATTTCCAGAGTGCTGAAATTAAGGCAAAGCCTTAGCCAGAAACAAAGGCTGCCATCAGCACGGCTGCTTTTGTAGACTATCAGTGCTACACCACATTCCTATTCTAAGTGTTGGGTGAACTAATGAACTAATGCTCATTAACATACTTTTGAGCATGAGCTTCCCACCCACCCACCAGTTTTGACAATTTTCTCCACAGATTTATTCAGTGGGTAATGAGCCTTAATGATAGTGCAACATGAGGAAAAAAAAAAAGCTTTCACAAAACCTCATTTGAGTGCCAGGAGAAATATACTTCAGGAAACACTGAGACAGAATAAATAAACAAGGCTGGGGTGCTGAACATTGCTTGTGGCTGGCAGAGGAAACACCAGTTCTTCATATGACTCCAGGGTTTTACAGAAATTCTGAGCATTTACTGAAGATTTTCATTTAATACATCACATAAAGTTCCTCTCTTGCAATTAGTGAGTGGAAGGCTTTACCTCATTTAAACCTGCAAGAATGGCCCAGAGCCTGAGTGTGCTCAGTGCTTTGAGTTTCTACACTGCACCTTCTCTTGCCTGAGGATTTCTAAGTGATTTCTAGTTTTGGCTGATGAGATCCCTCGAACCTATGGGAGGTACATAACCACATTACCTACAGCAGCAAAAGCTGGTGAACTTTTTGGTGTATCTCGTCATTCTTGTACACCCACTGGAAGAGACTTTAGGTAACTGCCTTCCTTCTGTGACCAAGCCATCCAGCTGCACCATTTTACTGGGATGACTCCAGCAACTCTACTTGCCCTTCAGAATGAAGTAGTTTTCCCTGAAAACTTCTATCATATCTAATAAAGCTGAGATCACTGGGTTTATTGATAATTAAATGCAGCTCGACCAAAATTACACTAACATTTCTCATTACTTCTTTAACAGCAAATTATCTTTCCATTGTAATTCTGTCCCACTGTTTTTGCAGAACACAAATCATTAATTTCCTTGTTTCAAAATAGAAATGGAAATCTCAGGCTATACTGGAACATTATTTTCCATAAGAAAAACCATGGAAATGAACAATAAATAGAATACATTATGATTACCAAGCTGTGATTATGGTCCCAGCGCACAAACTGCATTGTTATCCTTCGATTTATTGTCTTGCTTCTCTATCTCAGCTCTAACAATGACAGATGGCATTCTTTCTTGCAGTCTTTTCTGAGTAGAATATGGTTGCTAGTTCTGTACTGATGTTAAATTTATATATTATTCTTAAAGAGTTTATGCTCAGAAGAGTCATATTTTTATTATAAGAACTATATTTATTTGCAACAAAGTTACTCTCAGTTAATCTAGAAAGGGATTTCATTTCAAAATCTAATACTGGATCATGTAGCATTTCATTAGCAAGAGAGTTATGAACTGGCATTCTGATTAAAACTGATTTATTAAGACAAAGCTATGAGAAACACCTGCAGAAGCATTCATTTTCGATGGATTTCCCAGAAAGAACTTCTTGTCAGGTCTCCTATTCAGCTTTTATTCTACTGCCTAGAGGTTGCTTTTCCTGAACTGTGACATCAGTGTGCACCATCCTGGAATTTTCTTGTTTTTCACAAGTGGCTGAACAAAGCACAAGACATTGAAGTTAAAACATCACATGGCTGCAAGGAAGACTTCATTTTTTATCTGTGTGACCATGTATGCAGTATCCCATGTCTTCATCCTGTTAAATAAACTTGGTTTTACTTTACTATTAAATCTTGCCTACTAATGAGGGTAATTTCAGGTTAATATGGAAAATATTGAACATAACTTAGAGCGGATGGTGTGTGTAGTAGTTGTACTGGATTACTGCCAGAGATATCCCCTAGAGCTTCCAGAATATTCCCCTATTAAGCTGTATGAGTCTGATTAAAGGCTGGCAGTGCCAGTGTCCAGTTTGTGGAAAGAAATGTATCTTGGCAGCATCTAGGTGGATCCTGTTGGGAAAAGCACCTGAGACTCTGTGTCTGTGGCACAGACCAGGCATCGTGTATCCCCAGGTACCTTCCTGTAAATTCTTCTCACTGCCATCCCGTAAGTCAGAGCGGTGCTGTGCAGTGAAGTGATGCTAATGGGCATTTGTTTCCCAGATGGGCATAGCTGCTGGATCTCCAAGGATTAGAAATGAGAAGTAGAGAATTCTATTATTCCGTTACAATTCAACCTTAAAGACTCGTCTATGAAAACTCTCCTTTCCCCGGGGATAAATGACTGGCAATCCATCAGTGTTTGAGCTTGGGCTGATCACTTCAGAGCAGAGAGTCACTGCCATAGATCACAATGGGTTAACTTTATCCTAGACTGCCTGCAGAAGAGGACATGGTTCCCCCAGAGCCACTACTGACTTTCCAGGGCTGGGAAAGATAAAGCACAAGGCACAGTTTAAATTCCGCCTCACTTGCAGGCTGACAATGTGGCTGTGGTTATAGGCAGGGCGAAGTATGAGCACAGTGCAGGATGCTTTCATTGGGAAGAAGAAAACAGAGCCAACTGCAGGCTTTTGAAATGTCCACGAGGAGCCCAAAAGGGCTGTCCTTTGCTCGGGGTGGATCATAAAGTTTCAATCTGTCATCGTGACAATGAAACTCAGACAGAAGGCAGAAGTTCTGACTAACGGTTACCTTTTGTGACTGCAGAGATCCTACTCCTGTAGCTCTGCAGCACCCTAGAGTCATAAAAGATAAAGTTTGATCATCATTTAGGAGATGTATGCCAGACGTGAGGGTTAGGAAAGGCGAGTGTCCTGAAAGGATTATGCTGTATTTTGCATTTCCTGCAAAAATTGGAAAGAAAATATAGTACCCTGTATGTCATCCAAAATACAGTGTTAGTGAACTTTTCCTCAGCAATGCCTTTTCAAGTTCTTTTTTAACCTCCTGGCCACATGCAGGATGCCTAGTGAATGATAAATTAAAACATTTCTACCTGGAATTGTAATAATAAAAAAGAGAACTAAATCAAGACATTGTGAAAACTAGCTGTCAGCAGAAGGGATTAAAGTGCAAACTTGGCAATATTCTTAACGCAGGAAAAAAACGTTAATGGCACCAGAATAACAAATTACTTTCTATCATGACAACTTACACAGATCACAGACTACAGGATGTAGGGAGGACACGAACCGAATGTCTGAAAGCATGACATAGCTTTTATTTTCATCGTCCTTGCCATGGCCCAAGGACAGCTGTAAAGTGTGTACACCAGAGCCAAAACCATTCTGAAACAAATGATCCCTATTTAAGATTTGCAAGTCTATAGACGTTTTCATCCCAATGACTGCGTGTGGACTTTGTGGATCCGATCATAGCTGCTCCAGCAGCAGGAAGAGAAACAATAAATAAAAGATTTCTGTTAGCGCAGGAGAAGGGATGAGACGGCAGCAAAAGGGAGCCTGGTTTTGCTGTGTTCTATGGAGGTAGCAGCAGCGTGTGTTAAACTGTTTTGGCAGTGGCTGCTGCCAGCGAGGGGGAAAGGGACAGGGCAGGCTGGCAGGAGTGTGAAAGCACAACCCAGACCTTGTCTGAGGTGTTGCAAGACACTCACTTTCCTCTCACTTCCCTCTCTTGAGAACCTCCATCACCTACCTTGCCCATTCACCAATTTGAAAGCGTAATTGAGTAGCTTTTCCCTTGAATCTTAGGAATTAATTCAAATCCTAAATATCAGCTGCTTAAATCAGCACAGCACTCAAGTAGCAGCAGAACTATTTTGATTTACACCAGCTGCAAATCTGACACTGTATTATTCATTTATTAATGGTGTCCTTGAAAAATCCTGCAAATAAACTCAAGCTCAAGTATTATCAGTTAATGGTGCTTTCTGAGATGCTCCTCATCAAGACTGTTAGTACTTACAGTGCTCATATTCGGAACATCACTGAAAAAGCACCAAAAAAATGGAAGTTACAGGATCTAATCTGACAAATAATTAGACACATGAGAATTAGTGCTTGGATAAACTTTGCATTAAAGCAAACATGATTACTTGCATGAATGAAACTATTTATTCTTGTTACTCATGTTAGCTCAACATAACGGATGGAATACTCTTTTTTTTAAAGAGACAGATTTTTCACTATAAAAAAAGGACAAGACTATTCCTTTAAAATATTACAAAACCTGTATCATTTTTACTAAGCCAGTATATATCTACAGTATAAAGTATTTGCTGAATCCCATTTAAATGGAAAGTGTGGTTTTGGTTTTTTTTCATTTGGTACCATATTCCAGCCTTGCTTAGGCTCTTGAACATTGCTAACTGAAAATGAGTGCTATGGAAATAAAGCCCAGCTCAACTCACACTTCTGTTCCACACATTTCCTATGGCACAGCAGAACTTCTAATTATGTCATATTGTTATTATTCTCTTCAATAAGGTGGTACTCAGTAACCACAAATAAAAATCATTATTCACATTGAATCCCAATCCTTACTGCATGAAACTATTTGTTACTTTTCTTCAGGAAATGTTTTCACTTCAAATTTTACATTGCAAGATTTAGCAGCTGTGATGATTTCTTCAAAAGAAACACCAATTTCACAGCAGATTGACCACCTTTTTGAAAGAGTTTACTTGAAAATTCACACATTTGTGAACTTTTCACTGGAGTTTCCTTCAAAGCCTTGCATTCCCTGAAGATCTGTACTCTGTCCATATATTTATCATGTCTAACCAAATGATTTCTCTTCCCCTAATTTTATGCATAAAGTTTAAATCACTGACAAGACTAAAGCAGAGTAAAGTTTGTCCTGTACATGAGTCAACAGAATGGTGTAACACATTTACTTTTGGTCTGTATGTAAACTCTGATTTATTTTAGCAATGACTAAAGGATAAAGTGGCAAATAACACATTTTACCATTATTTTCTGATTCCTCTTCCCTTTTCCCACCCCTTCCCAACACCTTTCCTAGTCCTATGGAAATAAATGCCCTGTGTCAAATACCACTAACAATAATCAGAAGGAGCAGGATCTTATTTACTTCAGCAAGGGTTGAGATTTGCGATCAGTCACCAGGCAGATGTTATTTCTGAAGCTGAAAGTATTCATGATGATTGTTACTATAGAAACCAAGCTTTGTAAAATATTCCAAACAAACACTTCTTTATTACCCTGGGCTGTAACTACAGCACTCTGCATTGAGGCTGTATCCCACGGTAAGTTTTCAACTGCACACATTTTCTTTCTGGCTCTTTGCTTTCAACAGTAACCACAAGAAGGGTTTCTATAGGTCTTGGAAGAGACTGCATCACAGTACCAGCCATCCATAACATGACACACACTGCACTCATTCAGCACTAAACTCCTGTCTCTTTCATTTCCCCCCTCCTGTGGGCAGCCACTCAAATCAGTGTTTCCCTGTTCAGCAACAGCGACAAACAGGAACCCACTGCTAATTCCTGTGGTTGGATCAGCAGCACAAAACCAGCAGTGGTTACTAAATGCCAGCCCCAGCCTCTTTAGCAATGAAACCATTCTTCGTTCCTAGCAGACTTTGTGAAGCCCGTGCGTCACCCAGAAAACATCTTTCAGTGCCCTGTCATAACCACGAGTTTCAGACTTGCTGCTCTCTTTGTTAATCTTTGTACTCGGACAGTGAAAATTTGGATCCCAGTTGTAGTGAAGGCAGTGGGGCTTGAGGAGTGCAGGATCCCTGGCCCTGAGAGCATCCCCAGGGCAGAGGGCTGGACAGGGCATGGATGTCCCTGCTGGGTGACCTGGAAGCACCACAGCCTGTGATACTGGGAAAGGCAGGAGAGGTCCCGTACCTGTGCTTGGGATTTTAACCAACTCCCCCTCTTGCTACAATCCAAATCCCACAGAAAAGGCAAACTACAAACAGAGGTTAAGAAGCAGCAGCTGGCTTCTCAGAACACATGGAAGGAAAACTGTATTTATGGCTATGCAAGGAAATTAGAAGGAATTTTATTACAGAATGAGTGTACCAGGTGGACACTGAATATTCTTTGGCTGAGGCCTTTCTGTCTTCTTTTACAGAGAACTCCTTAAAAAGGATAAAATGATACTAATATTTCAAAATATAGGTATGTTCAAGACAGGTATGGTCACAGCTTCTGATTATTACAATTAAAATTCCAAAGCCATTTTCATTCTCAACTTACTGTCATGTGCTCAGTCTCCTTTAACTTTTTGCACTGTCTTTCTTTTCAAATAGGACAATTTTGCCCCAATCTTTCAGAAACTTCTCAGTTATCTTTGAGATGTGGGACAATTACATTTTTTCCCTAATACCAGTTCCATCCAGGGCTTACAATTTAATTTAAAACTTGGCCTTGACTCAGGTAACATTAAGGATTCCTGCCTTTCATTATTGTAAAACAAATCTGTTCTAAAATACAGAGATGCAATCAGAGCACAATTAGATTTCCATAAGAATATACAGAAGTATGGGACTGCATGTGCCACTGGCATCTATTATAACACACAATACCACCAGAGCAGGAAAGCATTAAGCAAAAGAGCACAACTAAGGAGCCAGTTAAAGAGTTTTAGGTAATTTGTTCTCTTGCAATGGTGTGCTGAAGATAATAATAAAATTAAAAGTATTTATAAAGTGTGAGAAATGTGTGGCATGAGATATTCTGGAAAAAGGTCACAGAAAAAGCAGGTATGTTTTATGAAGGCAGAGCTCCAGTTTGGGAGGGATTGTGTGAGACTGAACACAGAGAACGCAATAAAGTCACTGCACATGCCCTGGTGGACCAATGTCCAGAGAGGGAAGTGCTGCAGTTAAACACTGTGGTTACAGCAAGGTTAAGGGTAAAGGGAACACACAAGACATCTTTTCACTGGCAGCCACCCAGAACATCTCCATAGATTTCCTGTCTGTGAAGAAGTTTGGGCTTTCTCCCTGGAGGAGGAGTTAGGGATGGCTGGGCCACATCCTCTCGACAGGGGCACTCCAGGGATCACAGCAGCCATGCAAGAAATTCAACTGCATCCTACTTCCCAGCTTGACTGGGTAAACTTCATTTAAAGCCACACTGACTTAAGGTGACTTTCCCAAACATATGCAAGTACGTATAGGCAGTTGGGCTACGTACGCAAAAACCATGTCATTATTTCTTATTGTGCTATGAGAAGTCTCTGGAACATTGTGTTGGAGCAAAAATCTAAGCATAAGAAAAGCTACATCGAAGACCTTGACAGAGAAATCTTGAAAACCTCCTCAGTCCCAGACAGAACAATTTCTCATAATTCCCCAAATGTCTATTGAAATGAGTTGCAATGAAAGGTTCTAGAGCCATCAATATATTTAAGAATTTAACAGATGACTTTTAGTTCTCTTTGATCATAAATTGCCAGAATGGTTTCTACTCTCTCCAGTTTCCTTGTCCCTGATTTTCTGCTGTGACATTTCTGGATGACTTCCAGTTCTGATTGTTGTGAAGTCCTTGTTTTTGCAGAATCACCTAGTGTAGAAATTTGCAATTCCAAACACTATCTTTTTTGGTCTGTTTATCAGCTAACACTCTTTGCTCAAGCAATCTTTGCCCTTCACATTCCAATTGGTTTTGTCCTTATTCAAACTTCTATGAATTTACCGTAAGTAATGTGACTTATAACATAGATTAACATTTTTCTTCATTTAAGAGAAAGTGATTATCTTTGAGTAATCTTTAGTTATGAGAAGTATCTGAACATATACATAATGACATACTTAATATTGATCATCAATATTTCCCCCATTCAATCTTTATGTTATTGAGGCTTATTTTAATATTTTCTTTATATACTTACAACATTTTTTTATTTTCACATGAAAGACCTCTTTGTATAGTTATAATTTTCCTCCAGTTTGCCTGGTTTCATTCATTAGAGTTTCCTAATTTTCTGTGAACTGCTGAGCAAGCTGAAGATTTTAATTGGATATATCACTTTATTTTTTCTTGTAAGAACTTCTTATTAAAGGCTACTCATGTAGATGATATAGATGTTAATCAACTTGCATCTGTCCTTCTAAAAAATTCAGTTAGGTCCCTAATTAACCATCTGTAAACAAACCCTTGCTCAATAACAGGGCTCAGGCATTTGTTGGGAGGTAGCAAAGGCTGGTAAGGGCCTCCTGCTACCTCTCAGCTCTGCTGTAAATATTTGACTTCTCACAGTATACAGAAAGTAATTGGAAAAAAGACAAGTGACTCACAGTCTAGATTGCAGGTCACTGGATTCTCTCTAATTAAGTCATTGTTATTATGAAAAAGTTTTAAAAATTGCAGGTGTCACTCCCAGGAGGTGTCAGGTGCTCTAGCAGCACTAAGAGTTGTGTATTCCATAGCTGTAAGAAGCAAGGATAGAGAAGACCACACATTTGCTATGATGAAAGTCATGAGAGCCAGTCTTTAAAATTGCTTCCTCAGATAAAAAATAGATCCTTTTTTCCCCCCAAAGACAGGCACATTATTCTGCGCATTTGCCAAGATCCTGGTCTTCCAGAGCACCATTGGACACCTACTAGAAAATTCTTCAATATGTTTGATTTTTTAATCAGTAAGTGAATTAGTCAGTCTCCTTTAAGATTGTTTTCAAAGCTCACCTCTCTCTGATTTTACAGTGTGGCACTTTGTACACTCTGCAGCAATCACAGGAGTTTCTCATCAGCTTTAGGAATGGTAACTAACGTCCCGAATAAATCTGGTCTCTCACAACCTCCTAGGCTGCTTGGATACTTCATGTGCCAGTGCAATAAGGGTTATCTTTCCTCCTATAATGTATATAGCATTATACACTTAAAGCACTCTATATTTATATTTATATTTATGCCATTCCCAGTATTCTGTTATGGACCACATGTGCTCACGAAGACTTGATGTCGCTCTTTCCTTATGGGCTGCTCCCAGCCGTGACAGAGACAGACACTGTTATTGTCCATGCTTAGGAGCAATTTCTAGCACAAAAGGAAACCATCTTCTCTGTTCCTACAAGCAGATAACTCACTGACGTGTGTCAGGAGGCATTATTCATTTTTACCACACAGAAGCCCATCAAGGGTGCCACTCAATCACATGGAAGGGATTACAGCTACTCTGAGGCACTTCCAGTCCTGCCATCATACCTATTTCTCATCCTTCCCGCTTCTGTTCAGTACCTGACTATAAATTACAGGTATTGCCTACATTCCTGTTAATCCCCACCTAAAAAGGTTTAGTGTGATGATCCAAAATACTGGATACCATCTGCACAAAACACATGGAAGTGACTGCTTTTCCATAGCATGACACATGAGCAGGAAGCATGACAGAATCCACATAACTTGGCACATATTACCTTAGAGGCAGATACTCATTTTGATTTAGTACTGATATTTCAGTGGTACTGTTTTATGAATTCCACCAATATTTCAGCAAGAGATCATTGTGACTCTCATATCCAAAAGACTTTGTCTTGAATTCTCCAGTCGATAGAACTGTTTTCCGGACAGGGCTTGTATGCAATCAGGTATTACATACAAAAAAATTATATAGCTTTTAGGAGCTGAGAAGGATCATTAGGAGTTGAAAAGAAAATGAAGACATAAAATGAACTTGCTAATCACCAAAGGTTGAAAAGAAAAATCTACAAAGGGAGAAAGCAGAGCTACAAATCAGAGATCCAACCTTTTTCTGCAGTTCTATGTTTCTCTGACTTAGTGATCTCCCTCAAGATCCAGATTTGTTACAGCACATCCATTTCATATTGATTGCAACAGATTGTGTAACACAAGGCATCTTGTCTTTGCAATTTTCCAGATTCTTCCAAAAGTAAACTCATCAAATCATCTAAAAACATGTTACCAGAGCTCTTCAATATTGCATCTATCACATCTTTCCTTCCCATTACCACGAACATGCAGATGATTAAATTAGCGCTCTCCCGTATCCCACACAGCCCATCACCACAGCTGTCGTGTCAGATGTAATCCATTGCACCTCTGTTCACCTCGTCCACATTTGGAGGACAAAAAAACCCTCTCTTTGGGAGACTCAGACTGATTTTAAAAATATCTAAATATGTTTTGTAACAGTTTTTCCCAGCTCTAAATGTCAAGGCACTTTTCAGTTCTTTAGAGCTGGAACTTATCTGAAAGCTCATGATATAGACACTTGATATTTCTCTTAGCACCAGTGAGCACTTTTGGGCCTGATACCTAATGGTCCTAGGAGCTGGAAATTAAAAGGTTGGATAACCTAAATTGGGAGATTCACAGCATTCCACTAAGATACACAGCACCTGCTTCGGGTCTTTATATTTAGGCTGATACAAATGAAGAAATTAGCTTTATAATCTAAGAATACAAGAAGTAAACCCATACCACAGTCTCTGATTTCCATTTTTTTCTGCTGTGAAACATGTAGCATATGCATAATGTATGTCAATGTGATCTACAGAGCTTTTATTGATGATTGTTTGGTGTGATCTATAACTCATATATTGCTCATTTGTGAGTAATGCAGTCCTCCCAAACTCTTGCTCACACACATAGAAAAGATGAAAACATTCCATGAATACTACTTTAGGAAGGCCACATTATTCCTGAATGTCACAACTTATGCAAGTCCTGCTGAAGAAAGCATAGAACTAACTGACATCACAAAATTACCCACTCTAAATACATTATACATTTAGGAAAAAGAAGTAATTTAGAAATGTGACATTTTTCCTCCAAGAAAAGTTTTTGGTTTGTTTTTTTTTAAATTTTTAAAATCTTTGAATCTGAAGCCCATTTCTGTTAATTCAACTGCATAATGACAGAATGGGCCAGGTTGGAAGAGACCCCAGTGGGGTCCTGCTCAAGCAGGGTCATCCCAGAGCACATGGCACAGGATTATGCTGAAAAATAGAAAACTGTAAAATTCTCAGAGTTTACAATTTCATCTAGCAGACACCATTTGTCCTATCTGGGTTGCATTTGATGAGTAAGAAGGATTCTATACGGCACATATTTCTAATTCCTTTGGTTTTTTGGTACCAAGGTTCTATAACTTCCAGTGTGCACAGGAATCCAATGCCTTCACCATCAGCATCTCTGCAGCACATGATGATTGGGAAAAATTTTTACATGCTTATATTTTTTTAATTTTTAAGAATTGAGGCTAAAAGATTATACGATTTTTTTGTCTTTTTGCTTACTACGATTTCTCTAAAAATTCCAAATATCCAAAATTTGAAGAAGCTGTATGGCCCAAAAATCTGGGAGGAAGGGGTACTTTCCATTAGTCCATAATAAAAGAAGAACATAGAAATAGGATGTAAAAGAAAATAGATGCAATTATCTATTACAAGAACAATAGATGTAAAAAAATAAAGTTAGCTCTTTAGAGCTAAGGAAAAATAAATTTAAACCTACACTATTATACTGTATTCAAAATGATGGAATATCATTTTTCTTTCCATGCCTATGTTCAGCATGAAATAAAGATAGCACTTTAATACCATTTACAAGTATATGTTAGCTATTATAACATCATTTGTTTCAGCCGCTCATTACTAATACCTAAACACAAAGTTCAACAACTCCGTTGACAGCATGATAAATTACAAAAAACCAAACGAGTAAAACATACTACACTTGCCATCACACAAGCAGGGAGATTGTAAAAATAACAGAAATCTTTAATTAACTCCGGAAATTAAAAGGTGAGCTTAATAAAGAAGCTTAATAACAAGACACACTCAGATGAACTCACGAGCCCATGTTAATCAAGAACAAGGAATAATTTCAGGTACATGACTAGATACTTATACACAGCTGAAATGAAACAAAAGATAAATGTTTTAAAGTGGTGTCCACATACTGATGAATATATGATGATAAAGACTACAAACCCAGGCACTGACCATGAGTGTCAAACAACAAAAAACGGGGAGCAGGGATGATTCCTCAGTGAGCACACGTTAAATGACAAACTGCACTGAGACTCACTCTGGTTTACACCACAGCAGATCCTTACTGCCCTGTGTTCACGGGTAGATAATAAAAACTCTTTTTAAGTAAGTGTGGGTTTTCAGACAAGACTTGTACTAAACCATTCAAGATTAGTGTAGTCCTAAATTTTATTTCTGATAGCTGCCTGCCTGTAATTCCTTTGGTTTCAACAATCACATTTACTGAATGTGCACTACAAAAACAGACAATAAATGGTACTTGTGGAAAACTCACTGTACATATTCAATAGGTGTTTATATAGGAACAGAAGTATGGTTCTTTACTATTAAAATATACCCAAAATCACCAACATTAGGAAGAAACATGTCCTGCAATATTTAATTTTAAAAAACACAGGAAATTTTACAGTGTTTGAGGTGTTCAAATACACAACATTGCTGCTTCACTGATATTCTTAATGGATAACAATTGAAAACAAGATATTTCAGTTAAGAGTCCCTACAATTAATTGAATGACTTAACTACAAAACCTCCTTATAAATAAATTATGGCCTCCTGAAATTAGAGCATTTAAAACACAGATTGAAAACATAAGTATCCTGAATTTAATGGGTAAAACTATGACTAAGTTATTCATTAAATAGCACCAATTATTAGGATTGTCCTTCTTCAGCCATGTGGAAAGTGTTTGGAAAGGTTCAGTCCCTCTGGTTCTAACCCAACTTTCAGGAAATAGCCACAGGCTTCAGCAGTTTACACTTCCCTGGTAGTTTTTCAGTTCCAAACAAAGGTAACTCTTTGTCTAGCCCAAGTCTTACAAAATTGTTATTGGCTGGAGCATTTCAGATGCTGTTTTCAGTTACAAAATGCAAATTCAATGAAAACAATGGAGCTCACATTGAAAAAAAGTGAATTATATTGAAACATGTCTCAACATTGTATGTACATGTGGCTTTGATAGTGATAAACTACCAAGTGAATTTTAATATGGGAGTACTCTTTTTAATGAACATTCACAAATGATCTCTTGGCTTTTCTAATCTCACTCCTTATTCATCTTTAAAATTCTGCTTTTGTTCTTCCCACATAACGTGTTCCATGAGCTACGGAATTGAACTTATGCAATTTATAACCGTGGTTTTTAACTCGTTCAAATGAATTTGGCAATGTACGGTGGTGCCACATTTATTCTCAGCAGCCATGCCTCCCCCCTCCCCCACAGCCCCAGTTTATTCATTTCCTAGAGGAAATTGCAAGTTAATAGAAAAAGCAGCACTGGAACTGCCTCACATCCTATAGTTATTAATTAAGTAAAGTCTGGTTCAGTAACTCTGGATACCAAAGATACAGAGTTAAACAAAGCCTAGTGCTTTTGGAAATGAAGTTTCACCTTCATCAGTAATTCTACAAAATTTATGCATTAACATCTATCTTTCCTTTAAGAAATTTTTCACAAAATCTCAGAGTAAAAAAAAACCAACCAAGCAGCTCTTGACCATTTCTTTTGAAGGAGTGAACAACCAAAGTTCTGTTATTGTTGTGTAAGAGCCACTAGCTGTGTAATTCTCCTTACTCCTATGTGCAGATTATTTCCCCGCAATTATTAAAACAAGAAGGTGCACTACTGATTCCATTGACAATGTACAGTAGTTAGTAAAGCTTAAAATTCACCAGTGTGAGAAACTTTTAAGTGTTCCTGATATCTGAAGATCTTACAGGATAATTACAGTTGCAGCTGGTATTGAATGTTAAGTCAGTAGGTAGCATGCTGGGAAAAATGCACATAAACTTAGGTTATAACAAGTCTATTCCTTTAAAATGAACCTTTTCTTAAAAGTGAACAGGTTATTATTAAAGTGATTTTTTTGGAAATGAGGACAATAATGGGTTCAACAGCTATGTCAAATATCTTTTAAATTCTGAATGGAATTAAATATATATAAAAAGCTTATGGCAAGTTTAAAGGTTGGAACAACTGATGTTATAAATGCAGGAGGAAGTAAGAAATATTGATGAATTTCATCTGTGAATATGTACATTACAGAGAATACTTGAAATCATATCTGTTTGTATCCTATGAAGGAATTGAGTCTCCTCTTCCCTCGAGCAAATTAATGGACAGGAATCTCTACCTGAAAAACAATGCCAAGGAAAGAGAACAGCCATAAAAGCCAGGATTTTATGATAGATTTAGCCACCCTTCCAGGCAGCCACACACGCCACACTGAACGAATCACACCAGAGCAGGGTTTGTAGCAACAAGGAAAAATAAAGGGAATTAAAGAGCACTCATAACAATAAAGCCTAACAAAGGTCAGGGCTAGCCAGCACCCAAGTTTTGTTAACTACTTCCTTAAATTTAAAAAAACACAAAACCCAAAAACGCCAACAACCTCTAAACAATTCCATATAAACCCAAAGCAACACACAGAATTGTATTATTAACAAGATTTCTTTTAGAGCTTTAAAATCTATTCCATCAACTTGCCTACACCTAATATGAGTGAGTTTATGAAAAGGGTGAATGCTGAAGGACTCCTTTCCAGATTTGCTCTTGCTTTCCATGTCTTAGGACAATTAGCTTCCTTTTCTTTTCTTCCCCTCAAGTGGATGCAAACAATCATGCTGTGCATTAGTAAATCTTCCCATAATTTATATTGCCTTCTAGCTTATTTTGTTCCATGGAAAAGCTCTTATACTGAGCAGTACATACACTGAATAACTACAAATAGTATGGA
Source organism: Pardalotus punctatus (assembly GCA_013400915.1). NCBI lineage: Eukaryota > Metazoa > Chordata > Aves > Passeriformes > Pardalotidae > Pardalotus > Pardalotus punctatus. Next base: position 509,138 of record VZTX01031045.1, on the reverse strand, counting down.
ATCAAGGCCATTAACCCAAATTAATTCCAATTTTTTCATTCCTAACAGACACTTTTGCTTCATTACACCTGAGTTCCAAGTCCCCTTCTTCCCTGCCAAACATATTCAGGCCCTAAGGGCCTTTGGATACTTCAGAAAAATCTCTTTTAATGACAGTGCTGAATTCCAGTTTGAAGGCTAAGGGACATATCCCTTTCTGCAGCATGTGCTATGCCACCCCATGTCTGCTGGTGGTATTTTAGTGTAAAAATTACTGTAAATTATTTCATATGGAAGAAATCAGAGTAAAGATATCAGCTTTAGAGCACAGCATCTCCTTTAAAATTCCCTGTGCACTGGCTGCTCAGCTCCTGGGCTGGGGATTGGTGCTCCCTTTGTCATCTCTGCATCACAGCACATTGCCCTGCTAGATTTCCCAGCACAACTATTCATGCAGTTGTACCCTGGAAGCTGCACTGCTGCAACGATCTGCCTTAAAAATAACCCAGGAAAAAGAAAAAAAAGCAAATTGAGGTATTTTTTAGAGTACAATAGTTCCTCACTCCATTTCACAGAGTTATGGTTCATCAGTCTGGGGGGCACAAGTAGAAGTGTACAGGTGAAAGGTGTAAATGACAGAGCCTGATGCAGAGGAGTGAAAATATTGAGAGCCAGTGGTGCTGATAACCAGCCAAGAACATCAAACTGCACATTCCTTACCTAGGCTGCATCTGTGCTCAGAGGAGCTAATTTCACTAAAACTGACCATTTATGTTGTTATACTAATCAAACTTATTTACGACCTGCATTTAACCGGAAAATTGTCATTTTTTTATTTCAGACTTTGAGAGCTCTTGTTTCTCTGAATCCTGGCCTTTTTTTTTTTTTTTTATTTCACAACTACATTAGTTAGTTTAATAAAATATATGGCTTTTTTGGGAAATCCTTCTTTTCCTACAGAGTATGTGATTAACAGGCTGGTGAGTTAAATTTTATGTAAGCAGGATATATATCACTACCTCTTCAGCATCTTGTCTCAGCTTTCTCAGGAAGACTAGGTCTGTTGCAGGAAAAATGACCACTACTTCCCTACCAGGGAAAGGCTTTTTAATATATCAGCTCTTTATTCTCCTTGATCTAAAAAACCCCTCAAATTTACCAACAAAGAAAACCAGGAGGCCAAAGTAACTCCTCTCACAACTCACTCACTGCACAGGAAAAGCACCACGTGCCTCCAGAGCTCCACAGCATTGCTCACTTTTCTGTAATTAAAACCAGGTTCCCAGGTACTGCTGTTTAGGCAGAGATTGCATAATGCTGACACAGTTAAGTAGGGGAATAAATTAGGCACAGCCTGCCCATAATAACCTTCACTGATGAGTGACACAAGAACTGGAAGTTTTTATTGGCCTGGGACATGGTAGAACAGAAAACGGAGAAATGGAAAGAGATCCCTTTCCATGAGGTTCCCCAAATTGTAAAATCTTCCTCTCAGTAAGTGTGCTAAAGAAAAAGGAAGTTGTAACAATAAATGAATTCACCCTGGCCTTAAACACAATTACTTGAAACAGCTGCTTATACACTTAAGTTACTGACTGCTGCTGCGCTAAAAGACTAATTAAAAGTAGATTGAGAGAAGATAGCACTGACATTTTGCATTCCCTGCAAGGTCACTTCTAAAAATTATTACTGTAATCCAGGTAAGATGCACTGCTTAATGCTTTTTTGGACAGTTTGTTCACATTTTCTTATTTAATGAAAATATTCAGCCCAGTACTATTTAACTCCTTCCTTCAGACATTATATAATACGCCATCGAAAAATATTATCATAAATTTCACTTGCAAGGGGATTAAAAACAAAGTAGTTCTATCCAAATTAATTTAGGTAAGTACACTAGATAAATAAATCAGCACCCTTCAGCTCTGAGAAAGCACTTCAAGCAATTTCAAGTCATTAAAAATACTTTTAGTTCCAACATTTTGGCTCTTAGAACAGTTTTAATGGTTATATGGCAGTATGTTCTACTACTGGCTGTATGGCTTTTATTGCATGCCCTGATCTATTTGATGATCATGGCAGCTTTTTAGAGAACTACAAAGAAAAGCTGAAATAATGAATTATTTTTCAGACAAGACTAATAAAAGTGTTAATCAAAAATACCATAAATGTCAGAAGCTCTCATAAATTCTGCATTTTATATATTCCTCCTTCTAAACACTCAGCCAGTAGAAGAAAAATCCTAAAAGGGGGATTTTAAAAAAAGAGAGGGTACAAGCCAAGAAAGAGCAGAGTACACTCCATGAGCACTTACAAAAATCCCAGTACTTTATTTAACCGATCTCATTTACTGATTTATGAAGTAGTATTATTCTCCTATGACTTAACTTCTGACAGCTTATAAACATCTCATATAGATTAATATGATTATGTTTGATTTCTGGTTAGATTATAAGGTATTCCCATATGACAAGATACAGTCAATTATTTCCCCCTTATGCCACTATTATGAAATATTAGTGGGTTTTAATACAGTTCTATCAGAATAAGAATCACTCCCTAACACATTTTCCAGTGACTTTCACATCGCTGATCTTGAGACAACAAATAGAGTTTCGAAGTACAGCTTGAAATGTATCTATACAATTTCTAATGACAATTTTCCTATTTTTTTGGTGACATTCATCAAGACTAAATGTTATTGACCCTCTTTCCATCCACTTTTAAATCCTCCTTGAAAGGAAATTCTCACTGGCAATTGAGGAGAATATAACTACATATAGCATTGTGGATTTGTTAGCAAGAATTCATTTTGAATTTTTATGAGGTTCCAAGAACATTATGTTGGAAAGTAAAATTATAGAGCTGTCAGTTATGTCTGTTGGATGGTGTACTTATGTTAGTGCGATGCTAGGAAGTTTCAGTAATTTTTTTGAGGGGTTTCCATAGAGCTGTGCAGATGCTTTGTTCTACCTATGGTGCAAACACCTGCTAATTTGCTTCACTTTCTAACTGAAAGCACCAAATTTAAAAAAAAAAAAAAAAGAATGAGCAACACTTAGACACATAATGAACAGGCAAAAAGATGGAGCTTTGCAAGAGAAATCAGAGAGGCTTTCAGATCCCTTGATAACAGTGGTGCAGTAGATGGCCCCTTTCAGTCACAATATATATTTTCCTTTACCATCCACACACACACATAAATACCTCTGGCAACAGCTATAAAAATAAGCTGCCATTGAGTTGAACATGCATTAGCTACTGTTTCTCTCACAGAGTAGTCTCATGCCAACAGAGACCATATATATATATATATATATATACATATATATATATATACACAACATCAAACAGCAATTCCACAGAATTGTTCCATAACCTCCGTGCCCAGAGGAGAGTCCACTTATTTAAAACGCATGATTCTTGGTGTGAGAAGCAAAATCTATACAAAAAGTTCCATGGAGCACTTTTGAGACTACCAGTGTGACCCTTCTGAGAGTGCTGTTCTGATACAGAATCATCAAGAGATATACACAGTCCCTCTGTTTGAAAACTGTGATGACAGATGCTTCTCTGCAGTTGCCTGTTTTATAAAATAACCAGTGGCAGAAATTGTCACCATATGTTTGATGTTTCATCAAACATCCAACCCCACTCATTTTATGTACTTCTATGTTTTTTCAAAATGTGTACATTTCGTAATTTTATTCCTTGCCCTATATATTTCATGCCATTAATTTTATCAACCACATAAATTTTACTGGTAATTCTTATAAGAACACAGAGAAAATAAAATTTCTTTTTTTCCCCAAGTCTTTTTCATCAGTATAGGCTTAATCTTTTAACAAGTGATTCTGATAAGGGCAATTTTTAGCTGGTCTTTTGAAAGAAATGTAACACCTATTATCTTTTCCCCTCATTTTTAAAGAAACATTATTTTGGGAGAATAGGGTTTGAGAATTCAGGGAAGAGTGCATTAGAATATTGGATTACTTTCTTAAGTAGGAGAAATCTGTGCTCATCACCTGATTAGTCACATCCACACTTTATTAAGGTCTGATGGATTTAGAGCGACCAGATCAATATGTTCAGAGAAATCAATACATGAAGGGGCAATTCCAAACAAAACTTTCTGTATTGAGTCACTGCAATCTTAAACATGAACTTTTTTCCCCAGTGTATGAAGAGCTATGACTAACCAGAAAAGCAGCTTGGCTTTGTAGGTTGGAGCCTGGGCTGCTGTCAGCTGGGAGATGAAATGCTGTGCTTTGGGTTGGCACAACCCACGTTCACAGGGACTTTTCAACCCAAGCTTCACCTGCTCTATCTGCCACAACAGCAGTTCCAGTGTATGATCCTTTCAAGCTGAGATTTATTTCACCTCATTCTAATTAACCTGATTACTATCTAGCCATACACATCTGTTAACATGAGACACCAAAAAACCCACACGTTTCTATCGTCATCTGCAGAAAATGCCATGACACTGTCTAAACATAGCACGCTGCCAAGGATTTGAAATGTCAGAGGAAGAGGGTGAATCAGACTATCTGATTAAAAGAGAGTGACATGAGTTAGGAACAGGAGATTACTGAACATTGCAGGGTTACTGAGTTCTGTTTAGATTATCGGATAGAACCCAGCATTTAAGTTTGAGTAATACAGTGCAAACAGATAATGGACAAGTTCACACATATTGATTGCAGCATTAGCCCGAAGAACAAAACACACACTTGAACACAGAGATCATTAGCAAGATGCAATATTGACCAAAGTACTTGCTATCAAAGCCCAGGTTCAACTTCCAATTAAATAAACAAATTAAGTGCATATTGTTTCGTCTGTTTTCAAACTTGGGGAAGGACCACACAAAGAAGTGGGTTATAATATTACTTATAATTTGGTATAACCTTTTCCAAAAGCCTGGGGGGAATGAACAGGGTAGGCTTTTATACCAATTTTGGGGATCTTAGATGAAAAATAAGGTGGCAGTGGTATCATAGGGCTATTACTAATTACTTCAAATCTCAGGAGGTGCCAGTCAAGAATTAGAAGTGACCTATCATAATCACTTTGGAGCTTTAAATACGATTGGAGCAATTTTATATATGGAAGCAATTTGTGACTCTTACAAAGAAAAAGAAAAATGGAGGAACAAATAAACCAAGAGAGGGAATTCACCATTATTTACTTAATCTAAGTCAGTGTTTTGCTCTGAGCAGCCTTACTTTGTTTTATCAGATCTCTGCCTAAAGCAGAGGGAGAGATCCCAGACTGCTGAGTTCAGCCTCACCTGATGGGATCATCTCATGAAATCTTGCTGGGAAAAAAATCTCTGTTCTGCCATTTAATTGTTCTGTGACGCTCGTTAAGTAACATCACCTCTGTGTGTTTCCATTTCCTTGCCCACTTCTGTCCAACTATGAAATAAACACATCAAGGTAAGGACTCTTCTTACCACACACTTGCACTTGTCCCTTGGGAACTCTGATTTCACTTGGAATTGCAATTGTGTAACAATCCAAATTCAGCCTAACAGTGCATCAAATTATGCAAAGATATGAGAGACCAGCAAGAGAAAAAATTAATAAATGTATCTGACTTTTAAAATCAAATGAGAAGATTTAGATAGAGACGTGAGTAGTGCTGAATAAATGTACTTAGCTGAAAACCTTATTTATTATTTGATTATTACAAGCAGACACACCAGTTCTTAATGAATGGCTCCTTCCAAGATGACACAGGAAAAACTAGGAGTTTTTTTCTATTATTTTTATCCTAGTGACATTAGCCTCACCAGTATCTGTCCCAGATGGAGGTCTGGTAGCAGATGTCTGCCTGTATGCAGAGATCACCGACCCCTGAAATCTGAGCTCCATACTAAAGACTTTAAGAATGAATCTTTTTTAAGGAGCAAATAACCTCTTTTTATACTCAGAAAGGAAAGAAAAAGCCAAGACAACACAAACTTTATTATGACCATAAATGCTTGCAAGAATTTACTTCCACTGATTTCTCTTGGATAATAAAGATTCACTGTCATTCTACAGAGGGCTCAGGCTAATGAGTGCAAATTTGTGCCTGAAAATTTAGGGAAGTTTTATTTAAAATTTCTATCTTCACAAATCCAGATCCCCAGCAAGATCAGAACTGCAGTATTCTGTCTCAGACCTCTTGTGATTTAGAAAATCTAAAAGGTCTACTGTTTTAACCAGCAACATTTCTAACTCATCATCCCTTGTTTTGCTCATCATATCTTTAAATCTGACAGTGATCAGGCTGCTGTGAAGGGGCTGCCATGAGATCATGCAAAATGCACCAGTGAAGCTTAATGTGTGCAATGACAGAGGTACAGGAAATAACTAATTTCTCATTTTCTGCCTCTTCCTCTCTTTCCTGTCAAAATTCTAATTACATTAAAAAAAATGCATTTTACTGACATTGTGTCAAGTAGCCATAACTATTACCCAATATAAGTGTTTGACTCCGGCTCCCAAATAATGATGTTAATGAGATAACACAGAGCAGAGGGAGTGTGGGCTGCCAAGCCTGTGCAGAAAGCTACAGAACACTTCTAATGCAAATTGTTTCCTCCTGGACACAACTGCATTTGATTTGAAGATTCCTTACTGTATTCATTTTCAGGCTGTATCATCCAACACGCTGCTTATATCATCATCACTTTGCACAATTCTACTTTCTGAAAAAAAAGAAGTTTTAAAAATAACATAAAGTCATGGTAGAAATCAGACCATATCATCAGGCCACTTTAATGTTCCTTCAACACTGTCTTGCTCCAGATTGTGTATATTCAACCATAATTGTCAACCTACATCATTCACCTCTCTCCAACAGCAGTACTTACATTAATTGTCTCAGGAAGTTATTCTATTGTATTGCACCATCATACCCAACACGCTTTTTCCCTCCTTAAAAAACGTGGGATTTGCCCTTTTAATGTCTTTGGATTTAATTGCAGCACCATCCTCTGCTCTTTCACTAAGGAAAAGAACTAGAGTAGATCTTACCGGACAAAAGTAATCTCTCATCAGACCTCTCTTTCTAAAACCAGAAAAAAATAATTGCATTGCCTCCCGTTCTACTTTAATTATAACCACACCAAATGTCTTCAAGTTAACTGGTTCAAGAAAAAAGGCTTTGTAGTAATTGCACACTCAGCTGGGCTCTTTGTAATTCTGTCTCTAATGGCACTTGGAGGTCCCTTGACTCCTAGAATTCTGTTCAGGCATCAGGGACTGGATAAAAGGGACACAATCCTGTTGGTGAAAATTCAAAACTGAACAGAATCAGCTCCTTGCCATCCTTTTTCAGATGCTTTATATGTGCAGGGTCAAAAGAACAAACTACAAGTTGAACACTATTTGCATTCCTTAATGAACTGCTGGAGGCAATTGGGACATTGTAATAATGAAAACAACCTAAACAGAACATAATTAAAAAAATCCTTTTTGTTTGTGTTTTCTAACACTGCAGTTAACACCACAGACACAGAAAACATGCCCTTCTATTTTGAAAGTGCTTTTACAATGACCTTTTCATCCTCCAAGATGCATTCTGTATGCCAGGCAATCTAGGGAAGGACCTGTGTTCTCTCTTCTGATTTACAATTGATTTGTTTTCTTTTCAGCTAGGATAATATATTTATAACAGGCTTTAAGATGTTCTATACCCTCTTCTCCCTCTTGCTACCTGCTCCATTTCAACATTCAGTAACCACAGGGATTTTGCAACCAGCCTTCCCACAGATTCTTCTGTCTAACTTTTCATTACAGAGGCAGGAACTGTAAAAATTGTACACCTGCAGTTACGGTAAAAGTCAGCACTAAAAGCAGAAATTACATTTCTTTCTTACATATGAATAACAAATAGAATAAATACATGATTAATGTCACAGCGCTTTCCCTACTAGTCTATGTCTCAATTGCCCTAGAGGCAAAATGAATTGTGATTTTTTCCTCTAACAAAAAAAGCCAAACGACACATCCCCCCTGAAAAAAAAAAAAACAAAACCAAAAAAACTCAAAAAAGCACACCAAAAATACCCTAAAAAAATTATAAAAGTAACCGCAAACACGACATAAAAAACTGCCAAATACCCACCAAAATAAGGATTTTCTTTTTTAATGAATGAAATCCCAGAAAAGTGGTCACAGCACCAAGCCTGATAGTCCAAGTTCAAGCAAATAAAACAAATCTCCTCCCAACCACCACCCTATATAATTAAAAACCTTCCAGTCTTGTGCTTATTTCTCTCTTGAATAGTGTTCTCTGAAAGTAACAGTGGTTCCCCACACAAGTCTTTACAATTAATATTTTTTTTCCTTCAGTATTGCCAAATAGAACTGCTCTGTTCCCGAATATACCGGAGGAGCCTTTCTGGACACTCAGCATCTCTCCCTGCCCTCCCTGGGACTGAAACCAGGCACTGACTGCAAGGGGCCACTCACACAAAGATTTTCATCTCCACTTCTCCCTGAAGCTGCTGCTCCCTCTGCTCAAAGGGGACCCCCAGCCAGGGGCAATGCCGGAAAAATCAAAGGTGATGGCCTTGCTAAAGGAGGGCAATTCCTCATAAGATTTTCAGACGGGCAAGGTTTTTATATTTTAGCTTTTCTTGACACATTTCTGACTCCTCTGTTTAGGACTGACATGGCTGTTGAGCACAGGAATCATTTCTGATGGGCTTATCAAGTGCCTGACAACAGAAGGAATTAAAATACAGGCTTGTGTAGGACATAACTGAACTTGTAAAAAAGGCCGTATCAGATTAGAAATATTTTGCAAGGTACTAATAAAATAAATAAAAATTTTAAATGTAGATATAGCTTTTGTTTTGCAATAAGAATGTCATATAAAAATATGAAACTATCCCCCTCTGATTGAAGTTATTAACAATAATTCTTTATCAGCTTTCATTTTTAGCAAAGGTGACCACGGAAAATCTTTTTTATTTTTTTCTTTCCTGCAGCTCTAGAGTGTAAGCCAAGACAATCGAACCATTTTCGTAGCAATGTTGGGTGCTCAGAGAGGAACTCTCAAGGACTATTATCCCTGATAGCATCAAACACTATCGTTTGTGCTGTGTGTAGCAGTTTTGAAATGTGTCACGGAGATGGAGTGATTCATACTTTGTATTTTTCTTGACAATAGATGTTAATATTTTCTGGTATTTAGAGTGTCAGCTTTTTGACAACTTATATTGCATTTTGAGCTTGTTTTGGGTTTTTTTTTTGGTGCTATCTGAAAACTAAATTGTGCATGACTTGGTACAAAATGAAGCAAATCACTTGACTACCACTTATAGCCTCTCTTCTTGTGGATACTTTGTGAAAGTAAATATTCTTGTGAAAAGGCAATGAAATCCTGGGAGGTGAGGTGGGGGTGAGGGGATGAAGGAGAAAAATGGGGGGAAAAAAAATGGATCACAAAAGCTTTTGCATCTCAGTCTGAACAGGGAATTTTGAAGATGGTTTTCTCGAGGGGGGAAAAGAAACATCTCCTAAGTCATGGTCATTAAAGCACTTCACATCTTGTTTTGATATTCACATCTATACAAATCCTGCTATGCAAGAACTAAGAAAAGCTAAGTCATAAAATGACACAAGGTCTTCCTCTGGCATCCCAGCTCAGAAGATTCAAAAGTAATGCTAAATTGCTAGAGCGATTCCTGACAATTGGGGAAAAACTTCCATAGAAAAGTTGGGATAGAATTTATGTGGACTCATGCCTTTCCCAAATTTACATGTTAACTCCAGAGTGCCCTCAAGGCCCCATGCAAAGCTTCCAGGTAACACTAACTGTACCTGGGGAAAAAAGAAGAAAAAAAAAAAAGAAAATCACAATATTCAAGTCTGAGTTCTGCTCTTTTAAAAGCTGTATTTCACCCTTCTTGCTTGGAAGCAGCAGCATGAAATAAGGCAGCTGAAAGGCTCTGAAGCACACACCTATTTTACCATAGCTAAGAACTTCTCATAGAATGTTAAGGGGCTGGAAGGGACCTCAAAGATGTTTGAAGCATTGTTGAAGAGCAACAGAATATGAAAGTTCACACAAAGGAGAAGTGTCAAAACGTGACATTTCAATAAGGAGGAGGAAGCGTGGCTTGTTACGAAGCTCAGCACACAAAGGAGAAGAATTACAGACCAATTCCTGAACTGCAGCCTGGTCTCACACACCCTAAAAGCCCTTAAAGCTGGCTGTGACATGCCAGCAGCACATGGGACAATAGAAGAAAGGGACAATGAGAGTGGCAGAGCTGCCGTGTCTGGTCCTGGAGTCAAGAGCCTTTCACTGCTCATGCTTTGCCTGCAGAAACTCTCCAGGAGCAAATTGCCTCTTTCAGGCTCTCAAAAAACACCTGTTAATGTGATGAAGGAAAATCATTCCCTAACTCCCAAAGGAAAATTATCCCCTGCAGATCCTTTTGCTCTCTCCCTTTCCTCTCACAGCAATAGTAGCTCATGAAAGCACGGTGACTGCTCCTGTCAGAAGGACGAGTATTGGACATTTAACAATAAATTTTAAAATGTGACCACATTTACAGAAACAGACATCTACAGTAAAGGAATACACAGTGTAAAAACAGGTTCCAACTTTCCCAGGAAGGAAAAGAGATCTAGTGGGACAAAAGATTATTGCAAAGTTATTACCTGGTAATTTCTCTGATATCTCTTATCTAAAAACTGAGTTGGTAAAAGTGAGGCTAAAGAGATGAGGTGTAAGTAACAGCACTGCTTAAAAGATCAACCCACAGATATTCATTAAATGAGGTCAGAATCGTGGGACAGGACTACAGGAAAGGCCTATAACATATTAACTTCATCTCTGAGGCCTGAAAAGGCTTTCTGCTCCAGAAACACAAAAGTGGGCTGAGCATTGCAGAACTTTTACAGTTCCAGTTGTCTGCACAAATACATAGAAGAAAAAAAGAAAAAAGGCAAAATTAGTAAAATCTGGGAGATCAGTGACCATACCTCCAGAAATTAAAAGGAATTACGACCCAGAGCAGAAAAACACCTCTAGACCATCTCCGAAATTATGGAAAAAAACTGGAAATTACATGATGATATCTGTAAAAAAAACACAATTTGAAAATTGCCTAATTTATGAGACAGGCTCTGCAGTACTAAAAGATTCTCATTAACCATGTCCAGTAACGAGAACTATAAAGAATAAGAGGCTACAATGGGAAAACTATGATTGCACATAAACATTCGTAAGACATCTCAGTTTGCAAGATCAGTTCTGTAATTTGGCTGATGTAAGCCAAAATCCCCATAATTTCCAAAAGGAGTTGTTCTGTTCAGCATTAAACTTATGCAGGGTCCAGGGCTACAAGGTATTTGTAATCCAGCAGTGGTGGTGATGATGCTGTGCTTAAATCCTGCAAGGGGCATCATGTAATAGAGTTCTACTAAGTGGGAATCCTGGGAACACATCCAGTTGAAATCCAGGCAACTCAGCCTTTTCTTGCAGCATGGGTGCCACAGTTGTCAGCCTCAAGTGTCACTTTGGAAAAAGGAAGGCCCAAGCACCAGCCTGGGGAACAACCTCCTCCACACCAGCTAATAAAACCTAATAATAACAATAATAATAATAAAAATAAAATTAAAATTTAAAAAATAGTCCCAGTAGCAAAATCTCTTACTCTCAGCTTGCCAGCAGAGGTTGGTGCTCTCCTTTCTGGTCTGCAAGGATGTTCTGTCCTGCTGCGCCTCTGACCACTGGCACCAAGTAAGGGACAATGCCACGCTCACAACACAGATATTGTCACGACAGCTCTGTCCCTCTTCTGACACTCAGGGTTAAACCCTTCAGCCTGACAAGGACCTAGAGCCCCCAAGACTTTCTGGGTAACTGGTCTAGCCATTAAAGAAGAAAACCCACAGTAACATCACCCCTGTGAACCTACAGTTCTGACCTGTGAAAATAATTTTTTTCAAGCCTTCTGCCTATACAAAGGCATCTGTCTGCCTCACCAGACATTACTGAGATCTCATGGACACAAGGTTACCCTTTCCAAAATGAACTCTACCATTTGGCATTCTCTGATGCCAGCAGCACAAGGCGCAGTTGCTTTAGGCTCTATTTTAATAAGTTTTTCCAAGGGCCACCTCCGTAGAAAAAGTCTAATCTTACTTTTCTACAATAACTACTACAATTTGTGGTATTATGGTACCCATACCTGACTCATGCTGCATAAAGAAAAGGGCAAACCTCCCTCATTCAATAATTTTTGCATCAGGCTTAGCTGCTTGCTCTTGAGGCAGCTCCTCTTTTAGAAAGATATGCAGTTTTGATCAAAGACTTCCACTAATGGAAAATCTATCATATTCCCTGAATGATGCATTCCAATAATAAAATACTTTGGCTTCTCAAAAAGTGCATCATCTTTCCTGATCAAATTCTCTGACTTTCAGGCTCAGCATCAGGATCTTGTTATGTGGTGTCTTCATGATAAATGAATCCCCAATAACAAGCATCCACTCTGTGTGTCACCCCTTAAGCTTTTCTTTGAAAAACAAAAGCAAACAGAAGAAAACAGGAGCAAAAAGAAAGCCCCCATATGAATTTAAGGTTGGTTCAATGTTTTTAGACAAAAGATGAGTAAGCCTCATCTTACATCACCTCCTAACGAAGAGTCAAGCACAAATGTTCAGATTCAAAGGAAGTTAAAAGGCAGATTCATTTCATTATATACCCCTTCCAGCAAAAAAAAATAAAAAAAAGGACCCAATAGAAGGGTTTTTTCCCTTTCCATGTGAAGATAGACCTCTCAGAGCTGATTGAAGTAAAGAACTTCTAAACATGTCCACAAAGGAGAGATAAAAGGTGAAATCCTCACATGCAAGATTATCTAGGAATTCTCCCTCTAACGCTCCTTTAGAATTATATCGTGGATTTATAGCACTCTTCATTAGGTAGAATAATAATAAATAACCATAGGAGCTTCTATGCAAGTGACCAAAGCTACACAAGAGAGCAAGGAGATGAACGCACACACCATTTTGCCAACACAACAGCACTGCTGATGCTTAAAACAAGGAGAAAAAAAAAAGTGGACGTGAAGAATATCTGAAAAACACATGAAAAAGGAAACATCTTGTGGTCTAATTGTGACTATCATTCACCTCTTGTGAGCAGGAACAGATCTTTAACAGAGCATGGTAGCTCCAGCATCAGAAAAACAAAGGACTAAGCTGGACTGAAACCTGACCAGCAAACTGCTCTGGTTCGTTATCTTCATCAAAGCATTTACAACAATCACATGGAAAACAACTCTGTAAAAACAGCAAATACTCCCCTGCTGACCCAGGAACAGAAGCTCCAATCTTAGGAAAAGCTGCACAGCCACACAAAAACATTGTCTGACATAGAAGAAATTTTCAAAATCAGAAATACTGCTCAATTTTCATGGTGGGCAACAGAGAGGAGAAGTCACATAAGATATTTCAAGTTAAGCCATGACTAACTTTGTTTTTGGCATGATCACTGTAAAATCATGTTGCTTTGGTCAAGCCAGACATATCTTCTGGTATTTTGTCTTCTATTTGAGAAATACCCTGGGCCTCTTTGCCATACACACTACTCAATAGCAAAGCATTGGTAAGGGTTTCTTTTATTAGGTCAGTAACAAAACAGCATCAGTACATTAACAGCCAATGATAAACAATGGAGTTGAACTGTCCAGCACCTAGAGATCCTATTTTCTCACTTTCTTTATGTAAACACACATTCCAATAGTCTCAATGCATTTTTACAAGTTGGTAGCAGCTTATGGTAACAATTTGCACACACAAACGCACACATATAAACCTCAGCAGGAATTATTTTGTATTAATCAGCCCAGCAAAGAGAACCTGCAGTAACTGACATTTCCAGTAGTCATGCACAATTTGTATGAATTGTTAAGGCCAGATAAGAGGGGGAGAGGAGGAGACACAGGGAGAAAATACAAGGAAGCAAAGCCGCCAGTGGAAGACAGGCTGCTGTCTCCCAGTTCTTCAGGTAAAAACCTAAGGGTTGTTAAGAGGCTGTTGTCCATATCATCATTTAGAAAAGCCTACTTGGCTAAAAACAGCTTCTAGAGCTTCATTGGTAAAGCTAGACCAGTTGGGAGGGCAAGAAAAAAATAGCTGATGAAGATGCGCTCTACGTTGCAGAGTGCATTTAGGAGAATAAATATGTCCTCATCTGGGAAGTCCAGGCTCACCTAAGCTACCCTGGAGGAGGATCCATTTATTCCATTAAAGAGTTTCTGTTCAGGCCTGTCCTTTGAGAAGTGTGGTGTCTACATGGGCTTGGGGTCACATTTAGAACAGAGATGCTGTAAATTCTTGCAGACCTACTGAGCAAGCCCCATTGGCACAGAAGGTACTGAGATGTCAGGGTTGGTATGACAACGGGAGAATTACACAGCTCTACCCAGAACAGTGAAAATCACTAAACCTCTCTCCATGGGGATTGATACAAGGAGAGACAAAGGCAAAGTGAGCCCTTTAACTTAGGTACAGTATTTCTCTGTGCGCAGTAATTGATTTTTTACACATTAGTAGAATTACTTAGGTAACCAACGTGGTTAGGCAATGTGTCTTTATACAGACACACTTTGAAGGTCAACCTTAGCAAACACTGTGGTTCAAGTCATTCTGAGATATTAAACATAACTGGTCTAGCAGAGCTGCAATTTATTATAAAGTGAAAATAAGGACACTTCAAGAGGTAAAATAATTAAATGTACAATCAAGTTTCAAGTATTGAATATTTAGTCAGGAAATGTACAAAGATATCCTCCTATTGACTTAACACAGAGGTTCAAGGAAAAAATCTGTTTGAATGCCCAGGCAGCCGTGGCTGACCATATTGTGAATGTCAGCTCATTGACTCAGGTAGTGAACTCTTGCCATTTGAAACTTAGGCAAGTCATTAACCGTGAAGAAAAGCTAAGATTATTAGTTAACTGCCTGTTCAGTTGCAGGTACAAGCATGGTATAATCTGATGAACCAAGCCTAAATAAGTATTTTCTGCATTTTAGAGCTACACATGACATACATAACCCCCAGAGGTGCTAACATCACTGCAAAACCGATGCAATTAAAATTTGCTAATATGATTTGCAAATAGAAAGCAGAAAAATATGGAGATGTGTGTGAGGCTTTTGGGGAGTCCCAGGAGACTGGTATGGGGTACAAGCACGTGGCATTCCACAGCAGTGAGGCAGGCTGGCTGTGGGCCAGCGTCAGCCACGTAACTGCACCCTGCAAGAACCTTTGCTTCCTTTATGTCTTTCATATCTTTGCAATTCTCAAGGCAAAAGGCAAAGACAAAGTCTTTCAGCTGGAGTGCTTTCATCCAAGAACATTCTTCATCCAAGGCCAAAGGTTCACCATATCCTAAAAGGCCTTTGGATCTGCATGTTCAGTCATCTTCATCCAAACGGATTTCTTTGGGAGCATTATTCAGTCCTTGTGGCCGATCCTAAAAGAACACCAATAAAAACTATCTTCATTCCTTCAAATACAACCTTCAATGGCTTTATCTCTAGGACCACTGTATGAAAGCATTGTGTCAAAGGTGCAAAATGGATTCGGAGATATTTCAATTAAAACCGCAGCACACTGAAACATTTTTTTCTATGGTTTTTGGGATTTTCGTTTTGGTCAACTCTAGCTAAAGGTTTCCAAGGTGAAATAGGCTTTCTGGAAAACCACACATATAAACACAATATTTTTCCCCTGTGCTGACAGCTGTTTAAAAAGACTACCTGCTAGCTTCCCTGGGACAATATTTCTAAGGGGATAAAAATCGCCATATAAGATCCTATCTTTATATTACACAACTACCAAGTACTTTGTCTATAAAACTCTAGAATACAAGGAGGTTCTGTATCCACTTAAATTGCTTTATCAGAGTAGGAAGAAGCAAAATTTCCTCTGGTGGGGAAAAAGACAGTTAGTTAATGGGGCATGATAATGCCAAAGCAAAAACCCCTGCAATTATAACTTGTGATTGTCTAAAATACAAAAGGTGTCAGCTAATCTTGGTTTCAAACAAATACTATTCTTTAACCTGTCCATTGTTACTCCACATCATCTAGTTCACATATATTTCCTCCAACTTCTTTATAAATATATATATATATATATATATATATGTGAAGTTTTGCAATCCTTTCTGTCCTTTTAAAAAATATTTTCCCTGAGTCATCTATTCGCCTCTTCCTTTCTTCCTTCTGTCAGAATACCTTCTGTTGTTTTTCTCTGCAGGTAGCCTCTCCCTGCTAGCCTTCTTTTTAATTCCATGAGCCCATTTAAAGTTTTAGTCTTGGCCTTCCTCCCTCTGCATCATTCACAACTCTGTTTTGGTCTCCAGAATCTCTCTGCCCATTCTGGATCTCCTGCCCCTTTTCAGCTTAATTCCCTATAGTGACCTCCAGCTCTTTGCTTTTAGTATTTTTTATTCTTCACTTCTCTTCCTATCCCTCTTTCACCTAAAGCCATTGGAACTTCAGTTATATTTCTTTTTTGGATGTTACCAAGCTTCTGCTGTTGCACCATCCTGCCAAAATCGGTCACAAACTGTTTTTAGAATAAAAGGCAATCATGCCTTGTTCTAACAGTATGAAAAGACTCAACTAGAGGAGAGTTAATCTTCAGCAAAACTTTTTAAAAAATCCCAAAACCAAAACAAATAAAAAAACCACACAACCTTCTCCTTAAAAGCAGCACTCTCAGTCTTCACTATTTTATTACAAGACTTAAAATAATTAATGTTTTTACTAGTGTATCTGCAGCTTCTGAAGGACTTCCATTAAAAAAACCTCATTCCAAAGCAAACTTCAAGTTTTGATGGTTACAAGAAAAGCATGAAACATGCTCCTGTCTTAGCTAAGCAAATCACATGTGAGAAAGAGTGTAATTCAACCCTAATATTTTAAAGGCTTCGATTTTTAAGGCAGCTGTATAACTATTAGCATTCTGACTCACAGGGGCAGACACAAACCTGATCTGAATAGAAGAGCAGACTGTGGAACAGCTTAAACTAAACCTGATTTTGAAGTATTCTGAGTTAACACTGCTTGGTCAGAATATTAAAGGAACGGAAGAAAAAAAAGGAAAGTCGATCTCAAGCAGTGACCACATGAATGCTATTAAAATGCCACTCATTCCACTAAAGTTGTAAATACAGGCAGGAAGATTGTCTCAGTAACTTCCAGGCAATTTTGGATGGAAATTACCATCAGAGACAACTGTTTGGTACTTTGCAGATTTTAAACCAGTAGGAAAAGTTCAGATTTCTGTTTGTGATATATGGAAAGTAATCAATATCCCTCATTAATTATGTTAAAGAAAGATGATGGGGAGGAAAAAGGGGTTGGTGTTTTTGGGGGGAATTTCCCTCCTCAGCCTCCACAAAACATTTAATAGCTGTGTTATATATAATCCTGGAATGAATACAGTTCAATTGCCCTCACGATTCTTACTTCATGGTTCTATCTAGTTTTTCAATGTATGAATGGAAAATATTCAAATTTTGACTATAAACTCTTTGACATCTGTCTTCTAACATAAATTATACCCACCCATGACTAGGCTATGTTTGCATAACAGGGTTAATTGCTTACAAAAAGAATATTCCTCCATCAATTCTGTGCTGAGGTAAATTTGAAATCACTGAAGGGTTCAGGAACAAAATCCTTTTTAACATTAACTTTTTGAAAGATGATAACAAGTAATATTAGCTCAAACAGGAGCTTTCCATTGACTCTCTATTCTGCCTTGAAGGCCCAACAAAAGCAGATGTCAGATTTTAAATCTGATAAAACTCAGATGGGATTTGGTTTGCAAAAACAACTTCCTTTGTTTAAAGTTTATTAATTCTTTGGTGTCCTTTGTTCTTTAGCTTTTAATGTGTAAACTAGATTTCTGTGCACCAGAGTCAATAAAAAACTTTTAGCTGAAAGGGGATAGTGATATAAGGTATCACATTGTAAAAGCAGAAATCGTAAATTCGTTTAAACATCAAGACAAACATAAAAAGAAATTAAAGTAGAGTGTGTTAACAAAACCCTAGAGAAAAACTGAAGACAAAATGAAGGGCTGTGCTTTTAAATAATTTTTTCACAACAATTTTCAGGCCTATCAGTTCTCGGACCTAGTATGTTATAAAATTAATGATAATTTTTTTGGATGATGAGGCCTTCCTAAATTTATTCATAACCAGATCTAAGCTATTGCTTTCTGTCCTGGCACTGACATTAAATAGTCCTTACCTTTCCCCAGCTGACTCCTGAAAAAAAATAAAATCAAAAGGTGCCAACAGCAAGCTTGGTGCCGGGTCAGGTTCCCTCTGCAGTGTGAAAACAAACTGTGAAATACCATGAAGCACTTGGAAGCACTCACAAACAATTTTCTCAGTGTTCCCCCCTCCGCACTGGAGGTGGCTGTGGGTCAAGCCAGTGCTGAGACAAATCTGAGCTTTGCAGCTGTTGCAAGGCTTAAACCACACCAGATTTTAAAGTTATGTCATGGCAGTGCAGCTATCGCTCGCCTGCACAGAGCCTGCTGATGGCAGCTGAAGTTCTTACTCATCCAGGGGCCCAAGTAATTGAAGCCATCCATCTGCTCTGTGTTCTCCCCCTCTGCCCAGCCTGTGATTCCTTACTGCCCTGTGATTTTTGCCACTGATGTCACACTGAATCAGGCAACTGGCAGCCTGTTAGAGCCCCGGAGAACTGCGCTGGGATGGAGCATAGGTAACTAAAAGATTCCACCTGTTCCAAGCTTTCTTTTTGCAAAAACCTGATGGGACATGATATTTGGCATTGACTGTCATAACTGATCAAGCAGTTGGCAGATTCTTGCATATTTCCTGAAGGCTGCTGTTGTTTTTCATCATGAATTCCAGATAATTGAAATAATTGACCTGCTTTAAGGCCCTGCTCTGAATCCCGCATTTTCAGCATTGGGACATTTGCCTATTGTCATATTTGGTTAAGAGCAGCAGGGGCTCTGATTACTCTTTCACAAGATGTCACAGCACCACAAAGTGATTTACTTGCACACTGTATTACTGAAGTGCCAGACACTCTCCTGCCCTCTGTGCTCACCCCATGACTCACAAGTTCACGTGTCACATCCACCCAAGCGTTGGAAAGACGTAGGAAGAGAAAACGAAGGAAAGCACGCGAGCTAATTCTGCAAGCAAGCTGATAATGGGAGTCCTCTTACTGCTCCCGTGATGAGTAATTTAAACACTCCAGTGCTCTGTTGCTTACATTCCATTAAGGTTTCTTTCAGTAGCTAAGGAGCCTCCAAATGTTTTACAGAGGACCAGATACCCAAACTTATGGTCTTCACCACTTATTACGTAGTTAAAGGACGGACTTGCCTGTTGATTGACACACAGATTTTTGGAATAGTCCAATTAACTGTACTAGCCATAAAAAGCTTTGATGTGTTCTTCTGCTGAGGGGTATAGATCTTGTAATCAGATAATATTGCTCAGTTTTATTTGAGAACAAAAGTACCACATGCCCTCACTAGATCACATCCCCCTCCTGAATTTACTGTATCCATTTCAAGGATGGATGATGAATTGTGATCATTGCTCTGCTCAGAATCTGAGCAGGTCACAGACTGACTGACAGTGACTGCAGAAGTCTTTCCAACACTTTCATTAAGATCTAACATTTCTGCAGCTGGACTTTAAGGCATTCTGTTTTGCCCTGCACAAAATACAGATACAGAATTATTTTTAAAAGACCACTTCTAACAACGTTCAACTTTTATAAGTCCAAGTTTTTCTTTATCTATAGCTTTTTCTTTTCAGCTCTTTATCTTCAAACAGATAACACTGAAAGGAATAAAGAGAAATGCTGTTTTTAAAGGGAAAAAGCTGCCAAATCTTATACAGATGTACGGCTAGGAATGATATCAACAACATTTGAGTTACAATTATCTACCCACTTAAACAAAACATTTATTTTTTAAAAAAAATTGAATGTAAGCAAAACCAACTCAGAAAGTTAAGATGATCTGTTAAGAATAACAGCTTACAAGTAAACTATAAAAGGATAGAAGTGATAGAAGGATAGTTTTTCCTTATTTTGCATCAAGCTTTTCAGACTAGAAATTGTTCAGTGTTTCTTGAGTAGAAAGGCTTGATGTGTATTAGTATAAAGTCAGATCCTGACATTCAGAAAAAATTTAGGTTTCCATCAAAAATGAGAGTCAGTACATGCAGAGAGGGACAAAATGTCATAGCAGTTCTGTGGCCCAGGGGGGTCTCTTCTAACATTCAAGTCCTCATAGTAACGGAGCGCATCTTCCCCATTGAGAAATATCTTAATTATAAGAAGAAACTCCCCTAGTAGTAGTTTCAAATTTCAAGTTGGTAGAGAAAATTTTTTCTAGGGAGACTAAATACCCTACTCCAGTGAGTCTTTGTCAATCATTACTTACTTGAGGAAAAAAAATAAAGATGATAGAAAGGACACTGCTGTATTTACATACACAACTGTGGGGTGAGAAAAATCCTCCTTTTGATGAAATAGCTTTTTTTTTTTAATGTACACTGGTGATGATTGATTGTAGAACATTCAAAAGGATGACTTTACAGATAATTGGCCCTGACTAACAAAAGCAAACAACATTGCAGCTTTTTGTCAGCAGTGGGATGCAATTATGCACCATTAATTAAACTGGCATGCCAATGAAAGGTCAGATAACACAACATAAAGGAAGAAGAAAGTAGTTCTACACTTTAAGAATGTTATTGCTTGAAAATGTTAGTACTTAAATAGCACTCTTGAAATGGGAGGAAACCATTCTTCATTTAAATCAGGTGAAAATTTGGAGTCAGATTATGGTCTAGCTTAAATACAAGAACATGAAATAAAACAAGGTGAGGAAACTAAGGAAGGTGTTGAAAACTTGAAGGTACCCACCTTAAAGGATCCTTTCATCCTGAACAGGCAGGTCTGCTCATGAATGGGTACGTAACACAAGGCAGAACATTTTCACTCAGTAGGGGGTCAGTAACCTTGCAAGCACTAATATAATTCAAAGCAGAAGACCCAACTTTCTTTATGACTGCATATGTTTTTATTAAGATAATCTACTGCTCTCAAAGCTATTTTTATTCCATGCGCCTTCTCCCGATTGCCACTCTGATTGTTCCCAGTGCCAGCACTTTGGGAGGTAGATTTGTGATGCTGTGCTTCACAAATCCCAATCCAAACTTGAGAAAAAAAAAAAAAACAAAAACAAAAAACACAACAAAACAAAAGAAATTTCAGCTTTTTTAGCAGCAAACAGTTTTTGGTTTGTTTTTTTTCCCCTCGAGAGAAGCCACTTCTAGGTAGATTCTTGCCTGCCTACCAATTGCTTTATTTGCACAGAATAATTTGCCAGTGAAGGATAAATGACAGCAAGTTTTGTGTCTTTGTACATATATTTCAAATACCCTAGTAAATAAAAGACACAATAGCTTCTGATGTCACCTCTACATGCAATATATATGGCTTTTCCTGATTCTTTCAATTTTTCTTAATTGATTAGAAATAAATATGCAAACTTGAAGGCCAAAAACTTCTGAAGTAAAAAGCACACAGTGTTCTAATGTCTATCACTAATGGAGTCAACTGTGCCTTTTTGCCAGGGAGAAAGAGACTTGAAAAGATATTCCAGTACTGCTGCTTCCTCTCCCAAAGAGGAATTGAGACTTGGCAACAGGAAAAGATGGGCAAAATTGTGCCAAAGAACATTTCAGGGACGTGTCTTCTCCTTGGCAGGCTGGAGTTAGGTTGGGTGAGGTTACTGGAAGAGGAACAGAATTGACAGCAGCTGATTTCTTGAGTTCAGGATAGAAAGTTTGGGGTCTTGGCAGGGGCGGGGATGGTGTTCACTGAAAACAACAACAAAAACAAAACAAAGCAAAACAACCCAACAAAACCCCAGCCAGTTTACCCCATCAACCCATACTCAGACACATTCCTCATCCCTTCCAAAAAGAACAAAGATTCAGTTAAATATTAAAGTGATTAGAGTGTTGACAAAGAACTGAAATGGACTGAATTAAAAATATTTTTCTTTCCAGTTTAGTAGAGAAATCTTGTTTTCAGCACTTCCATTTCATGCACAAACCTCCCTTGAAATACTAAAAAGCCCGAATCTGTCTCCTTTCCTCATGTTATTTTAACTTTTCACATAATTATGGAGAAATTGCTAATGGCCATGCTGAGCACTTAAATCTAATTTATCAATAGGCAAGTCAAACTTTCACAGCAAGTTATGCAGGATACATATTTCAATACAGCATTATACCATCGCACTTGGTAACTTAAAGGCAAGCATTTAATTGCATGAAAATTTTTGAGAGAGGGTGAGGGAATCAGCGTAATGAGGTTGTCTTTGAACAGACTTAGTAGAATAAGCATTGATAAAAATATCAAAGAATTGACATTGAAAGTGAAATTAAGTCAGAATAAGGAAAGTCCCAATTCCTGGAGTTTAACTGGGTGCACAATCTAAACAGAAGTGAACTTGAAAACTAGGTTAACCTCTCTTTCACTTTGCATTTCTTTTTACATTGAAGTTGTGGGTTATTTTAAACCTGTGGTTTTGTCTAACTGCACATCCCTTCAAATGGCAAATACCTCTTTCTTTTCAAGTCTCTCCAAGTTGCTAGAGAACAACTTTGATGCGATTCACTGTATCCAGCCTTGTGCTTAGCCAGCAAATGGTACTCTTAGGTAATAGTTATCTTGAGTAACTATAGCATCATTAACTTGTCTCAAACGCCCCATTTTTAGAGATTGTCCTTGTTAGGAACAATTTTGAAAGAGTACAGAAGAGCTGAAAAGGACTGAGTGTTTTAGATTAGGCTATTATAGTAAAATTGAGTATCCCAATCAAGTTCTTTGGTATCTAAACTGATTTATCACATCCTAGCCCTCCTGTGTTAAAAGAGGTCTGAAAAAAGTAGGCACCAGAAATTTTGTAACATTTCATGTTAGGCTTCCTCCATTCCCACAGGTCAGATTCTGATTTAGATTAAATGATCTACTAGAAAAATAAAAAATCCTCTATCTTAATATATTAATATATCAAAGAGATGTGTCCGACATCTCTCAGGCTCAATCTAGTAGACAGCAATTAGGAGACAATGGAAGTGATTTTGAGAGAATCCCTGATTGTTTCTAAGGCAAGGAAGCAACAAAGAAAAAGACATTTTGGGATATTCCTTCTGAGGCGGCTCAGCTACCACAGCAGCTCTTGCTCAGACACATTGCTCAGCTTTCCTTGCTTCTCCTTTCCCTTCCTTCTCCTCCAGCCAGTTCTACAAGAAGCAAGCAGGCATTTGGGTAATTTCTGTGAGCCTTCCATCTCCCTGAAACCGTGACTCGTAACATGGAAATGAACCTATTTCACTGATCAAATTCTTGTACTGCATTCACAGTTATTCAGTGACCAAATAAAGAGGTACCATCCACGCATCATACATCATCGGAATTTTTGAAAATGCTTTCAAAACCAGGACGCTTGGTACAAACTACTGAAGAAAACCACAGGAAAACAGAATTGTACCCAAATGTTACTAACGGATGTAAAAAAAAAATTATTACCTTCCTGATTGCCACTAGACAAGAATAATATTAATTTTTAAATCCAGATCTCTCTCTGAAGCAGCAAGTTCTACTTCTTTCCATGAAGAAAAGGCCTTTATTCATATAAAGGTGAACAGAGCCATTCTCCTAATTTGCCAGAGGAATTCTGTGTTTACATGAGCAGAGTAGGGCTTTGGGCCAGGACCCATGTTTAATAGGACAAGAGTTCATCTAATGGAATTTAAGGGTTTAATATTATGTAATTAAATTTTTGTCAGCACAAATCAAAATGGTTAACGTAGGTTCTGTTCCTGCAGTCAGAGGCAGGCGAGCAGAGCCCTCGCTCTCCAGGGAAGCCTTTTTGACTCAAAGGCTGCTCCAAGCTGATGAATCCTGGCATTCTCTGCACAGTCACGTACTCAGTGTCTGTCCATAATGGTCTGGCAGTAAGATGGAGTTACTCCTTCGCAATTTTGAATTTTAAGGAAGTATTTAAATGTGAGAGAAGATGCAAATAGTTATGAAATAGCCTTAGAAGAACACGACGCGACGGTGCTTTTCATCATGATATTGCTGATGATTGCTCCCTCAAGTCTCTTCAGAAGTGGCTGGCACTCTTCACACGCACCCAAGCAGCTTTCAAAAGGAAATGCAAGACTAAACATTCTGTTTTGAAATCCTGCATAATGATATGTGTTATAGAATCAGTTTTTGTTGTGTGTTTTTCAATTTAGCATGCATAATTTTCAGTTTTGCTAGTAATTCAGAAAGCTTTAATGCTTACTTAATTAGTCTAAGCTTGGTAATTCAGCCAATGAAAATGTAAGTGTTTAAGTTACATTAATTGTAAACAATGTTAACAGTTAATTTTCTGAATGATGAAGCAACATAAAAACAAACTTGAGTAACACTACGATTAATTAATTGATTAGCTAGTTTCTGTTGAGAATTATATTCAATAAGAGTCTGTCAATACAAATTGCTATCAATTGCAACTTTATGAAGTGCCGAGAATAATGGGTTCAGGTGCACACTAGAACTAGTTGTCATGAATGCCAATTTACCGCAGAGAAATGGATTGTTTATCACCTAATTTAATTTCAGACAGCTAACTCACTTGTAATAACTCATTTTAGCATTGAATTTTCAGGAACTTGAGTGTTGTTAAAAGCAACAGCTTGCTGTAATAAGTTTGCAAATTTAAATTCTTCTGTAAATAATTTAAAGCAGACCGTAACTCAATTTTGCCATTGACTACTTGGAAAATATTTAGCAATTTTATTCAACATCCAGACACCCCTATTCTTCCCACTGACAGCATGTTTCATTACAATTGCCTGCCTACTGCTTCAGTATCAGACTTGAGTCTGTGCTTTTAATAACACTGGGATGGATGCAGTGTCCTCTGCTGCCTCTGGCTGACTCAGCCAAAACGCTTTGTGGAAGTACCTAACGCACTTCAGCACATCTGCACAGTTTGATGTCCAGATGCTGAAGAAGGAAATGTAAAAAAAAAGGTTCACAGCAGGGCAAAAGGACACAGAAGTCCTCTGGTTTGGGGCAAGGGAAGGGTTTAGTTCATCCTGTCTTTCTCCATCCTCTTTCTGAAGTCTTTTAGGTTATTTGATGGCAACTGGGAACAAGGAAAATTAAGCAAAAAGCAGACTACTTGGAGCCTTTGGAAAATTATGCAAAACATCAATTTCTTAAAGGCTCTGAGGAAGCTGTCAGCTAGAAACAGTTTTATACTCTTACAAAAAGGCCTTCCGTTTCCAGATTTTCAACAGTCGCTGAACTTCAGTTACAATGAGTAACTGATGAGCAAATAATGCAGCTACATTACAGTGAAACAGTGAGATGGCATAATAATGTGAAGGTTTATTAATCTGCATAAAGCTTTACATCCAGGAACCACGTCAGCCATGCCTACCACTGCAAATATACATTCCTGCAAATCAATATACCATCAGCCTGTTTTCCTTAACTTTGCAAATGAGGCATTGAAACGAATCAGGGTTCCAGCACACCTGCAGTAAGTATCTGACAGAGCCCACCACCTCATTCTCACAGTTATCAAACACCGCTGAGTGTAAAGGGTCCTGCCAGTTTCCTTGACTTCCTGCAGGCTGCTCGTTAGTCAAAGCCGATCACTTTTTATTTCAAAATAACTACTGCGTTAACATTCTCCTGTAATCTGTGACTTCAAGGAAAATCAACCACACTAGCAAACAAGCAGTAATAAACTGAAATATTTAGAAAGCCTTTTCAACTTTCCTTTAGTAACATGAATTATTTTAATAAAATAAAAAGTCCAACAGCAACAGCTTTGAAATTCCATCTCAAAAATAGGTCAGACTCTTACTTCCTATCTTCTCTTTTACAGCATGAAAAGCTTCTGTGCTTTGCCTCATGACTTTTCTCCTTATGGGAGCTTCCATAAATCATTTCTGTTAGCAAAAAGTAATCCATTGACTAAGCCTGTCCTAGAGCCACAGACTGAGCTTCCACTGGGAAGACGCTGCAGGCTGAACACAGATGTTGACCAACCTAGTTAAAAATTGAACAGCACATAACCAGCACTACAGCAGCTCCACTGTTTATTAGAGATCACTCAAAACCTCTTCATAAAGTGAAGAAGTATTTTAACTTTAGCTTCAAGTCAGACTAATAACATGACATTTTACTTCAACTCAAAACTCTTCTATAAGTCTGATATTTCCCTCCCTGAGAACATTAAATGGATTTTCTTGATTCACAGCTACACTGACACAAATGAGGAGGTAATCAGAGATTTAATTTAGTATCATTACCGAAGCTAACACCTCACAAATCTGTGCTGACATGAATAAAATGGTTATTCCCACCTGTCAGCAAGAGTTTGATAGCTGAAAGGCAGGGGGAAATATAGTATTTGACATTTTCCTTCTAGCAGGAGGCTCAGTCAAGAGTTTATAAATTTATCATAAACACACAAAAGAGGTTAAAATAAAATTATCTATATTCAGTAAATCAAGATAATAGTTGAATAGGTTTTAAATGTACTCCCTACCCCCTCAGTATGTTGGAAACTTAATAAAAACTACTTAATGCTTCAGTTTTGAAACTGTTTTGAAGAAATTTTCTTTAAAGAAAAATGGTCATACTGCATTAGTTAAACTCCTACAAAATTAGAACTACAAAAATTTGCGATTAGAACAAAAAAGGTCATATTTCAAGGCATTAGCACATGACTGAACACCTGTGAGTGGATCTTACTTTCAATTCAGCACCAGAATTGACTGATCCAAGTAGGAGTATACATCAAAATACAGGCAGTGTAACAAACTGTATTTATGATGAAGTATCAACTACCATTTCTACTGCCATCCTACAACAACTGATACTTGAGCCCATTCAACCCATTACTTTAATCGTTACATGGGAATAAAGTCTTTCTGATAAAGCTTTGAGATTAGAAATAACATTGATCTGCAGGAAATTGTTATTTACCATTGATGAACACCATGTAGCAAGACAACGTTAAGGAAGATTTATGCATCACAATGCAGCTGAATTCGAGGTCCCATCTAAACACAGAATTCATTCATCCTTAAGGGGGAACTGGGCAATGACAAGTAATGAGAAGTGTGGGGATGCTTTTACACAGCATTTGTAAGATTATGCTCAGTTTTGACCAGAACCTTATCAAACATCAAGCACTAACAAAACCACACCAGTTTAGGATCAACTCTCAGATTTCATCTTTGGTACCAGTCCTAGTCCACACAAGGGAGACAGAAAACTGAGAACTGCAGGGCATTCAGAGAAGAGTTCCAGAACAAACTGCGGTCTGGAAACACGCTTTGAAGTGTCAAGAACTCTATTTGCTTTATTGAACAACCTTTCAAAGACTATTACAGCAAAATCTACAAGTACCAATAAAAGCACCAAGACTCTCAGACCACTTCAATGGATGAAGGCAAGACAACTTTAAGTAGCTCTTAAATTTATCACAGCTCAAGCTCAGGCATGATTTTAAACAGACCATAAAAAAGAGGTGAAAAGTATTAACCACTGGAAAACTGTAGGTCCACATCCAAAAGGGTCAACAGTGACTGGACTGAGGATGTGTAGAGCTGAGATAACTACAGTGCCTGTTCCTCTACCCTTCCTCCCCTTCCCCCCCAAAACCACTCCAAAACAAACACACAAACAAAAAAGCCCCAACAACAACAAAAATCAAAAAGCAAACAACTGTTACTTTACTGATACCTAAGTCCAAAACCAAACAAACTCCTGCTGGTACACAAAGAAACTTTCACACGTTCAGAGTTTACTGCAGTCTAAACACTGTTAATGACTTCAGCGTTTATCTCCTACAGAAGTGCATGCAGGAATACAAAAGCAAACATTCCTTTGCTGAAGTTTCCTATAGAACCATGAAAAATTCAGGATTAATTAGACCTGGCTGAAGTACAGTTTTGGAATCTATTTGTATTACATTTCTAGAGAGAGACAAAGTTTTTGATTCTGAGTTGAAGGGCAATTCATGAACTACGCATTACTTCAGTGTAACTGGATTAAAGGCTTAGACATCACTCAGTGCAGAGATTATAAAACCCATCCCCATCTTCTGTCTCCCAGGACAGCAGCTGGGGTCACAGGTCATTTTTCCACCAAATTTGTTCAGTTCAAGAGCCCTTTTCTGTACAATAGGAGTCACAGTTATGGCAGCAAATGACAAGAGCAGCCTGCAGCCTCATGTTCAGGTCACAGAAATGATTCTCTCACTGCTGCCTGATGAGGGCCTGGAACACCCATCTCCTCTGCTTTCAGTGACTGTCTGAGGCACTGAACTACTGCACAAACCACAAATGCAGCAGCCCTCTATCTGCTTTTTGAGAGCAGAAACACGAGCACAACTCCAGGAGATCATTTTTAGATGTAAATCCTGACTTGACAGAATCAGCTTTCTGCAGTGTTTGAGGTACTTTTGAAGAGGCATCCCTTTTTTCAGTATTCCCTGTTGGCTCTGCTCCACACATGGCTCTGGATTCAGTTCTGAGTCAGGCATCTAAAAATGGATTACTACAGCAATGGGCATTACAATAGCAAAATCTTCTGGGAGAAATTTATCCCAACACTCCATTTTGTGTTTTTAAATTGACAGCATATTTCTGAATGAGTTCTAGTTAAGCCTTGTATTTTTAGGAAAAGCTGTAGTAATTACTGGGTTATATTTTATTGCCTCTCTGATGCTGAAAGCCATATCTGGATTGAAGATGGAAAGGACCAATATAAATATGTCACTTATGAGTAGGTCACTGGACAAGGAGCAAAAAAACCTGGGCTTGCTTCCAATTTTTCTGTCAGTTTTTCTGTGTGTAAAGTGGGATGGATATCTACTAATAGATAAGAAGCATTTCTACACCTAAACATGAAATAAACATCATTTACTAATGGGCTGTTTTAAATAGCTACAAGACTACTGAAATACTATAATATTTGCCTTCCCTGAAAGGTTCTCGTCTGCGTTGTACAGATTTTACTGCTTAAATTATGCAAAACTATAAATCAGCAAAAGCACATTCACACTTCAGGGACCCTGACTCCACTCATCCACAAACACTTCTCAATTTATAAAAATTATTCTTAGATAATACTGGAATAACCTCACTTTGCTAATTATGACACTTTAGACAATCAAGAGTATTGTAAGCATTTAAAATACTTTTGGAGCCACACCCTTAGTACAGTGATAACTCAGCTTCACTTTGTGAGGAAGAAAACATGCAGGATAATGGTGTTAATTTTCTCTGAACATGCAAACACATGTTCAGAGAAATGGGACACTTTAGATAATGTTCATACAACATGAATATTTGTTCCACTCCACAGAACATCTTTTATTCCTTCAAAATTGCTACTTCAAATCTGAATCTGTCACATGTAAAAATACCTATGACTCCATTTCAAGTACTGCTAAAGGAAAGCTACATGTCTTTTCAAATACAATGTCTGTTTAAATGGTATTGCAATTCATGAGCAAACTACTAAATTCCAGGCATTAATTTTTTTAAGAAATCTTTGTTCCTAGGAAAGAATCTATAGATCATTTTTATGCAAACAGATTGAAAAATATTTTTTTAAAAAAAGTTACTTGAGTTTTCTCCTCAGAGTCATTAACAAAGTCTTACGAACTTTAAGATATTTCAGAATGCTAGAAGTATTGATAATCTTCCCCCTTTATTCTATTTAAATGTGAGATTCCTAGCAAACAATTGTTAAAGCACCACATGCAAAAATCATAGGCGTGACTGACTGCTTTCAGTGAGATGCTATTGAATAAAGCCAGGTATACACCAATTCTGCTTTTTAATCTAGAGTTTGAACACAAAATCATAAAGGGAGAGTTACATTTTCACAGGATAAACTAAACAGGGCCATACTCTGGTTCTCCTATGAATAAGTCTCCATTGTGTCTTTCCTCACTCCTGCACAAAGCGGCACAAGCTGGTTTGTGTCCCCCTTTTTCCAGCCGACAGCCCTGTGTAGCCACAGAGTTCATCCATACTCTGCATAAAGGGCAGGTCCATTGCAGTTCCCCTTTCTCCAATAGTTGTCTCTGTGTTACTTCCTGCACCTCCTGCCATGAGCAGGGTTTGGATTAAGTCACAGCTTTTACCCACTCCATTGCTCACTGTTTCACAACCTTCCACCCTTTTATTCATGGCAGGCAAATTAAAACATTTTTATTTACCAGATACTGCCAGATTTAGGACTGGGATGATTCACTTTCTGGTATCAATCTGTTTGCTCTTGAACCTCAGACCACTGTAACCTCGGAAGGAGAAGCTCAGGGTCTCCACTCACCATGGGAAGCTTCATTCCCACTGCACAGATCACCCCCACCGCCCTGTACTGCCGGCTCACTGATGCATGCCAGGCTTTATAACCAGCAAAGGACTTGGAGGTACTTGAGAACAATTGTTTTATTTGTAGCCTTTTTAAAAAGCCAAAGCTGGCACTGTTTGAGTCACTGTGGAAATTACCTGAGGCAAACCAAACTTCCCTTCTTTAATTCCCATGAGTATTCCATTAGCCCTTATAAAATAAATACTACTGTTGATTTTTCACTAAAGCCATCAATTTCTAGAAGTTTCTTCCATCTTAAAACTTACTTTAGAACCATCATTTTAATATTATATTCTGTGACAGAAGAGCTTATATAGGAGTGTAACATAAGAGTTCATTTGGCCCTACATCTCTGATAATGGGCACTTTATGAAATATGAACTTCCTTATCTGTGATATATTATCTTTTCCTTGAAATATGGCTAATTACTGTCATTCATTAGAGATGAGACATTTGAGTATCATTTCTTGTGTCACATTGACTTCAAGTTGCTTATGATTGTATTAAATTAGTGACAGGGAATTGCAGAATACAAATTTTACAAGATTCACTACGTACCTCATAATTATTAATGCGCTGTCTTAACTGCCATTTCCAGCTGAGGGAAAGGGTACCGATACCAACACTTAATAAATTCATTGTCACATTCATTGTGGATTAAAATATCTATAGAAGTAAATCGGTCTCTGCATTAGTAACATGAGGTCACAGACACAGGACGGTTTCTCAGTTTGTAGGTTCAAGTATTTGTATACAACACTGGGGATTCACTTTCCAAGACAGCCACTTCTCCAATTTCAAAAGCTGTTTTATATCACATACTCAAGAGTCTTCTCCCAAGACACAAATACAACAATCACACAAGTTGTTCTGTTTGTAAATTCTATCATAGTGCAACCAAATAAAATTGTTTTTTCTGAATTTTATTTCGAAGGACAGGACTGCACATGAATATGCTTGAAAAATTAGGACATGCACTACATTATCTACAGCTACAAGTTAACATAGAGCAAAGACTGGCATTGAATATGACTTATCTATTGGAAGATTTGAAAAAGAAGCGATGTTGATTGGAAGGATGCTGCTAAACCAGAGCTCAGATTCCAAAACCATATCTGTTGTGAAAGCAATTAAAGCATATTTTTATCACACTGATTCTTCTGTTCATGGGCTTCAGTGATCCAACACTCTTAGGAAAGAGGTATTTGAGATATTCACTTTACCATATCTAGGAGTACACAATTCCATCACATCTGGTGGACAACCAGAGCCATTATTAACATACAGCTTATGTTATTAAGATGTGTGTATGTATCAATTATATTTGATTTATATATTTATATTTTATTGGTTATCACACCTGTTGACCTCAAATACACAATCTAGATTCTCAAGGACTGCAAGGTGTCAATAAATCACTGTCAGAAAATGATGTCTTTAGGATGGGGTTGAGACTTTTTAATTAGTTAAATGAATGCACCTATTCCAAAATGGAGGTACCATCTATTTAAGTAACATTTTATTACAATTAAGAAGAGTAGTCAGCCTATTTCAGAGAGGATACTAGCATGCCCTAAAGAGGGATGATTTTTATTGCTGGGCTCTCTTAAAATGCAGTTGCCAAATACAAATAAGACGACAACTGACATGTTACCAAGAAAAGAAGAAAAAAGGAAAATTAAGCAAATGAAATCAGATGTAGAAAGAAGGAAAAAAAACCAAAACAAAAACCCCCGAAAACCAAACAAGCAAAAAACCCCAAAACAAACAAACAAAAAAACCCAAAACAAAATTCTCATTTACTCTTTGTAATAACCACCTGAACTCTACTTTCTCTTTTGTTTCTTCTTTTAAGAACTAAAATAGCATTGCCAATTTGTACAGTGTAGAAAGCAGCTTTTTTGTAGTTTCCCTTATCTTTTAATTGAACTCCAGCCAAGGCACCCTGCATGAAAAAAAAAAAAGAAATTTTACCTGCCCCACCTCATCCCATTTCCAGGATGCTTTCCGTGGTCAACTATTGCTCTACACACAAAGTTCTTCTGCAAATTTTGTATTTATTGGGCTCTAAGCTTCAGTAAACTTTTCTCGGTTGGTACCCGTTTGAACTGTGCTTAATTACCACAAAGGCTGTAAAACCAAAGAACATCAAAAATCCCCACCCCAAATTTGTCTCACCATGCAAATAACTCATTATTCACAACTGTGTTTTGTAACTGGAGATGCACTGCCAAAATTTAAACACATTTTTTGAAAAACACTGAATAGTATACAAGTGTACGCATTGCAACTACTAAAATATAAAGGCCAGGAAAAAAGGAAAGGAATTTAGGGGCTGGTATAAGAGAAAAACTTGGGAAATATTTCTTACCAGTATCAGCAGAAAAACAGACACTGAGCACTCTTACATGATGCTATTGAAGGAAGTGCCTTTACAGCAGCTCTTTGATTAAATTAACATCAAAACTTCTCTAGTTCTTGCAAGAACTTTATATCCAACTTTTTTCCACACACTCAGAAGTACCTGAATTCCTGAGCAACACAGATTTTGGTTTTGGTCATGTTTTACATCTGGTTGAGTCAGTAGAGAAATAATGAACTGGGGAACCACTTAAACAAATTGGATATAGACAACTCCATAGGAACACGTGGGATACTGGGAACAGACTGATGTCACTGAAAAAATGCTGACATCTTGGACTGGTTGTGGTGATTAAGGGAAATTCCTGATCACTCTAAAAAGGCAAGGGTTATACACATCCTTAAGAAAGGCAACAAGGAAGATCTGGGGATATTCAGACTGCTCAACCTAACCCGCTCCCCACCATCCTCAGACAGACTATGAAGGAAATACCCCTAAAAGCCCGTCCAGGCAAAGGAAGGACGAGAATTTGAGTAGGAATAGCCAGCGTGGATTTATGAAAGACAAAGTTTGCCTTTCCACCCTGGTTAATTCTGGTAATGGCATGACAGGCTCAGAGGAACACAGGGCTGGATGGTGTCACCCTTGACTTCAGCAAAACTCTCAAACAAATCCTCCATTGTATCTTTGCAAACAAACAGTGAGATATAGGTGACCCAGGCTTTAGAAAAAATGTCTAACAGTACAGGATTTGTTCAGTTTTAAGCAGAGAAGCCCAAGTTGGGATCTTTTGCTGATTCTGATAATTCCATCCTTCTGTCACAAAGATAAGAGAATGGGCAGTAGAAAGAATGTTCAAGAAGGGAGATTCTGATGAGATATTAGGAAAAGGCTTTTCACAGTGAGAGAAGTCAAACATTTGAACAGGACCTAGTGAGTATGCAGAATCATCTTCGTTAATAATATTCAAAACACCATCAAAGAGGGCCCTAAACAATCTCACCAAAGGTGGCTTGACTTTGCTCAAGGGTTTGGCTCATCCCCAGTCTCTTTGACTGATGTAGGACTACAAAAAGTTCCTTCCAACCTAAATTGTCTATGATTCTATTATTCATGATGAATGTTATTTTCTAAAGATTAGATTTACTGCCTAATTCAAATTCAGTAAGTGAAAATATTGAATTTCAGCTTAACATGAGCTCTCCTAACAAGGATCAGTTCCTTGGTCCTATTAATGCAAAGCCTCTAAAACGGCTGATGGGAAGGTGATCCCTAGTGCTGTAAATACTCAGCTAACAAATAGCTGCATTTGTCTGTCACAAGTGCTCACCTCGTAACAAACTCAGTGGTCATAATGTTAGAACAGAAAGGCATTTGGAGAAGATCTGCCTGCTAGAGAAAATCTGGTTAGAGCTAAAAATGGACAAGACAGGCGAGCAGGAGGCAGCACATGGAAGACCCTACAATTACACAGATGATGCACCAAACAATGATCAATTATAACCCCTTATACAGAGGACTTTTGAATTTCTCATTCAGCCCCAGCTCTCATTAAGCAGCACTTCTGAATAATGCTTTCTGACTTTCCCAGCCGATTTTAAATTGTTGCCCCACATAATGAGTTGATTGCACTACTTTCACCTCTTAAGGTCGGCTTCAGTTCTATGATACACTTGGATATTTTAAGCCCTTTGAAAAACTATCTGAAACAGAGTAATAGAGCACACCTCAGCAGCAACGCCTATTACAGAGATTGCTGCAAAAACATTGGCTCTACCCTCTGCTCTCTGTGCTGCCTCTCTAACAAGTATAAATTCAAGGTTTTAGACCTTATCCTCAAGATACTCAGTGGCTAAGATGGCACATCTAAAACACTGCCCAAAGTCTGTAATCAAACCTTTTTATTTTTTTTCCCCCTCCTCATCTTGCACAGTAGAACTTTTTGGAACAAACCCAATTCCAAGTATTACAAGATATATACCTCTTTTTGGATTAGGTCAATAATGTTACTGAAATATTAGTTGGTCTGCAGACTTTCACAAACTACCCTATCCTTTATTCCAAATCCTAGACAAGATTCTCTGACTTTGCCCTCTCTCACATAAACTCAAGCCCAAATGTATGCATTAAAAAAAACCCAAAGCATGACATCACACACTTAATGCACTGGATTTATGCCATTTCCAGTCGGGGATGTCAATGGCTATATATAGTGCATGTGTACCTACAGTCTTTGAGGATTCCTTCCAGGTCTCTTGCTTCCTTTTCACCTTGAACTATTACGTCTTCATGGAGTTAAAAGTCACAAATAAGACGGATATCTGGGCTCGTTTATTTAAATACGTCTTTAGCTATTTATTTTGCAAAGTACTCTCAAACTGGGTATAAACTGT
Source organism: Pardalotus punctatus (assembly GCA_013400915.1). Classification (NCBI taxonomy): domain Eukaryota; kingdom Metazoa; phylum Chordata; class Aves; order Passeriformes; family Pardalotidae; genus Pardalotus; species Pardalotus punctatus. The sequence goes on along the minus strand of VZTX01031045.1, from coordinate 473,879 downwards.
AGCTAGATCAAAACATGCTGCATATTGCTCATTTCAAAAACACTGGCCCATGAAAGTGTCCTAATAGAATAGAAAGAGATGCTCTAACTATTCTGGAGAAAAAGAAAATTAAATATTCAAATTGTAGCAGTTCTTCTACCATTTAATTATACCAGGAAATGACAAAACTAAAACTATAGTTTTATAAAAACTATAAACTATAGTTTTATAGTTTTTTTAAAAACTATATTTCTGCAATTACTCTGTATTTACCCATACGTACAAATCCACTATTCCTCAATAAATCCATCAGAGTAAGTAGAGTATTTCACTACTTTCTTTTTAATGGTACACTGGCAGATATATATTGCACTTCATTTGGACCTGGTGCAACTCTACCTTGAGTTCAACAAGTGAGTGATGGGAGAATGTAACTCAAATAACATTCATGATCAATCCCTGAAGGTACAGAGTACATGACAGCAGGCTTTGGAGATTATTTTTTATGTTTGTCTGACTCTATTTATAAGAAAATGGTAATTTAAATTTTTTTTTAAATACAATTTCGGAATTTCCTTCATGAAAAATAAATGAACAAGAAAGACACACTTTACAGCATCCATATGCCCAGAGGGAAATGATCTCACTGGATCTCATTGCCAAAGTCATATCACTGACTCTTGGTATATTTAGTGATGATCTTAGAGTGTCCTGCTCTTGTAAGCTTGGTGTTGCAAAACATAAATTATATTTGTGAGTCATTGGATAATGCTCTTTTCTGCACATAAAATGACATTTAAACATGTTCAGAAGGGTATATTTTATTCCTTCTTATTCCTACAACTTGAAAATTTTTTCAATATAAAATAAATTGCTTGCCTACTTTTCCAGCAGCCCAGTGACTTTTCCTTTAATAACCATTAAGTTGTTTGTAGAAAAGAATAACTCTATTAACTACAGCTGGTTCAATATTTATACATCTTTTTTAAAGGCCTAAACAGTTGAGACAAGAAGCTGACAGGAAGTACCTCTATAAGCTTACCAGTTTCTTACTGAAAGCTGGATAATAAAGATAAGAAAAAGGTAATTTTGTCAAGGATATAGTACAAGGAATAGCACTTGGAAAAGCAAAATTCTACTTTAAATAGAATTCTAATAAGATGAATATATATCAAAGATGAAAAAAAGGAAAATTTTATTTCTTACATATCTCTTAAAAACTTTACTGCTTCACACTAATGAAGCATAATGTTTTACAGTCTTTGTTATAGGAAGCTCTAATAGATTTGTAAAGTACGCTGCATTTATAGCTGGAAGTGATCACATATCACAAATACTGCTGATTTTTTAAAGGAGATAACCCTGATACAAACTTACTGTTCTTCCCAATTTCACTGCAGTCTAACTTGCCTTTTTAACTTCTGTTTCAATGCAGTGTTAGTTTATTGCAGTATACTATTCATAATCTGATTTCCAAAAGACATTGTCCAAGGAGAAGTTTCCCTCAGTACCATTAAAGAATCGTACCATTGGGCTGTAAAACTATTTCCTGGTATAAAAAGATAATTCTTCAGATTATTACTGAAATTAACACCTTGTACAATCTTTCTACCTCTGCTTTGCTAAAGCCAGTGAATGGAATCCATGCCCTGTAACTTACATAACCAGACTCCACATGGTTTATTTGAAAATTTGAATTCTTCACACCAAAGTGATCCAGTCTGCATGTAAATACTCTCACACCTTCCTGAAAAAGCAGTGGAAAACCAGAAACTGCCTCTCACAATCTGCAGGGGGAAAAATAGGATGAGTTTTCTTCAGCAGAGGAAGGACATGGACCCATCAGAGTGGATCCAGAGAAGGGCCATGATAATTATCAGAGATGGAAAGTCTCTCCTGTGTGGAAAGGCTGAGAGAGTTGTGGCTGTCCAGTCTGGAGAAGAGAAGGCTCTGGGGAGCTGTTTAAGGGAGCTGATAAGACAGATGGGGACAAACTTTTAAACGGCACGTAGTGATAGCCAGCAGAACAGCGGGGGTTCGTGGTCTACCTAAACAGGAACAAACTTCAACATTTTTCTTGAAATTGAGACCCTATGCAACCAGAAGTTCAAGAGTTATGATGTCCAGTGCACTGCAGACAGAACCGAGCAGACCAAGCAGGAAAGTGCCTGCTGGGTTGAACAGTCAGGAAAAACAAGGAAATTGGAGGGCTCTCTGAGGTTTGGGTGAGGTTTTAGTCATCTGCTGTCCAGGGCAGGGGCAACGCCTTCTATGCAATCAATTCATGTTCTCTTCAGGCACAGATTCAGTTTGATTGATGGTATAGAAAATAAAACTTCAGTGAAAACTGGCATAACTTGCACAATTGTCCAACAGTACATGCAGGTGGTCAAATTTTGTGAAGAAAAGCCAAGGCAGTGCACTTGTCTTGTGTCTGCTGCAGTTTCGATGGGTATTGCAGGCAGGCAGAACTGAATCTGGAGCACTGAGCTAGGAACAAGCACGAACGGAAAGTCTCTGAAGAAAAGCTAAGGAGTACAAGTTGCTAAATACCAAAGAGCACCCTCCAGTACCCAGTTCCACCTGGAAACATGGGAAATGGCAGGTGCAAGACTATTTTCTGAATCTATTTCTTCTTCTCCTTCCTTTTAAAGGGAGAAATGTCCTGCTTTAAAGATGAGAAGGATCTAGTGATCTAAACCCAAAGGAAATACTAAGAAAATACACATAACTAGAAAGAGCAGCCAGTCAGAGAATGGCAGGTGCAAATCAGGTGTACAGAAAGGTCCAGTCCAACAGAGAAATACTGCCATCCATGTGCTTTTTAATTATTCTGATAGGAATCTCCAGTTTAAATAATTCTGGAAATATCTCACTGTGATGGATTTCATATCCAAAGGAAAGATTCCTATGACCAAGCCTTGTTCAAGGAGAATCCTAGAGGTACTTATAAACATAAGTATATAAATGTTACTTTGCATTTGCTGAATTTTGTACCTGTCTACTTTATGAAATAAGACGTTGCAAAAATTACATTTATTAAAATGTACAATGTCATTATTCATAACATTTACAGACACATATAAACACTTCTGCTTGAAAACAATCAGAATAATTACTTTGATACTCTGGATTTGCAATTATGCAAAACACAATGACTTAAGAGTTTTATTCACAGCATGCCAATACCACTGAAACACCTACATTTAAGCCAAAATTCCTCCAATTGAGCATGAAATTTCTCTGCAATTTTGTTCAACACAAATCATGTATTTCTATCCAAACAATTTCTGTAGTCATCTGATTATGCAGTACATGTGCCAAATATATTTTGTGAAGTGGAAAGATGCAATTTTACCAAAAAACCTACACAAAATCACATTCTCAGAACTAATGGTGAATTTACAGATCCTACAGCTCATAAGGAAATAAACAAAGGCTTTACTCTCTTGTTAGGATGAAATATTAGCACATCAAACTTCATCTAGACAAACTTCCTGTACATCATATTTAAGGTATTCTCACAATGCCTGTTTGCCCACGAGAGCAGAAATAAACAAGCTGAGAAAAGAACATAGGGATTAATTAATTTTTTTTTTC
>VZTX01031045.1:419472-461620 GCA_013400915.1 Pardalotus punctatus | reverse complement strand
TCTGCAGAGCTACTGGCAAGTGCTTACTTTTTAACGGGAAACCAAACACTGTTATAAGCAAATAGAATCGCTTGGGGAAAATACTTAAATTAGCAGAAAAAACCTGTGCTCCAAATGCACATACTATTACTTAAAAGATTTATTGAATGCAGATTATAAAGAAATGTATATTTGATATGTTTTCTGTTTTTTAAGGCCAGTAGTTTTTTCCCTCTCTTCTCCTGGTCAGGCATTCAGTAAAACCTTCTCATTCACAAGGGAGTCACTGTAATTTTGATAGCCTGCCATTTGAAAAGAGTACTGCAAAGATTCTTAATTAGCTCTGTAAACAAGAATGAAAACTTTAAAACATTCAGCTGCCCATAAAGCGCTGCTGCTTTTGGCGGCTGAGTACTTGCACATCAAAGATAAGTGCTCTACTCAAAACACTGCTGCTTTCCCTTCAGCACTTGAAAGCTCCCTGTGAGGTACAGGACAGGAAAAATAAGACGCAATGAAAAGAAATACAGGAAGATATTATGATGTTTAAAATCGGTTTTGTGGCTGGAAAAGGTCACTGCCTCCCACCATCTGCAACTGTCTGTGTGGCAATACTGGGACAAAGTTCTAGAACTTCCATTGTGGGGAATTCCTGAAACTCACCCCCAGGGGAAGAAATATGGAAACTCTCTGAATGTGGGTATTACAAGAAGAGTGAAAAAGATCTTCCTTAACTTTTTCTTAGCAGTCAAAGGGATATACNGATTTCATCATAAATGAAGCAGAATAAACATGAGATAGTGAAAAGTGAAATTACAATGCTGTAAGTTTTATATACTCATGTCAAAAAACAGTTACTGAATTTAAAAATCACAGGAAAAAACAAAAAAAAAGCCCACACTTCTCCAGTAATTAGGGATATTCCGTTGGAGAAATCAGAGAAACAGACAGTATTAACATGCAATATTAGAATATTTGATCACAAATTTGATCTATAACATTTAGAATGCAGGCACATCTCTAAATATTCACTTAAAAGTATGGGAAATTAAAAACATCATTTTCTCAGCATAGGGCTGAGAAATTCAATGAGCATTTATTTGACTGAGCAGACAACCAATTTCAAGTTCTACCATAATTTTAAATCTCATTAAGTACAAGATTATTGACAAGATTAATTTTTTTAGCCATCTCTATTATTTTGCAGCAATTCCAAGGTATTAATTTATATCCTATTAAAGAGTTTTTCATGTAAAGTATAGAATTATAGCTGTCTTCAGTGAAGAACAGTAAGATGCTAGGACACTATAAATTAGGTCAATTTCTCACTCAACACCCATATAATTTGAAAACATTTCTTAAAAACCCAACCATTTTGGCATAATTATTTCCCTATCAGAGAAATATACATTTCAGCTGCTTCAGCATGAATATGTAGACACCTTAACCCGTAGATTATGGTAATTTTGAGTTTTGGTGTCCTAGTCAAGTAAGTACTTTGAAACAGGACCTGCTTTCCCATCTAGAAGTGTAGCACAAGAAAATATTTGCCTGGGAATGCAATTCAATTTTACCATTGATCAAAAATTCTCATGGGGGATACCACTCCTCTGATCAATGCACTTTGGAGTAAATTAAAACCTTCCATGGCATCTTGTATAAGCTATTATAAGGAAATGTATTTGTTGCAAAGTTCTTACTTAACTAGAAATGTTTTGATTTTTTTTTCTCTTCGTTGATAACATCACTTTCAAAATATTTTAATGCCTACATTGTATTCATGTACAATAAAACACTCAATGCAAAATACATATTACAGTGAGTTAACATTAACAGAATACAATATTTCAGCAGTCTCAGGCTGACATGTTTCAAATCTTTTGTATTTGAGGAAATGTTACCATTTTGCTTCCTTTTCATTTCATTTCTTTTTTTTTTCCCCCCTCCTTTAAGACTTGCTCTCTCATGTGGAATTCAACACTGTTCTTCACACTAGCACTGCTTTTCTGCGCTCTTCACCTTCCAGCATAACTGCCCTGGAAAAGCCCTAATTGGAAAAGATCTAATAAAGTGCACGAGGCATTAGGAACTAGGGCAGGTGTACTCTCTCTCTGTTATACAGCAGCAGACATTCTTGAGAGACTGATCGATTAGGAGAGCTGAAAAGGATGAGGCCATTTTAGTGCCATAACAGGATGAACAGAGAAACCCTTTCAGATATTGTCCTGTTGCTGTTTGGCACCTCTAATGGACTCCTGGAGCCCAGGGGCAACCAAAGGGACTGGGAGTGTGCCATGAAATGTGCCATGAAGTGTGCCATGACCAGCGCGCATGCCCGAGGGCACAGGGCAGCTGGACAGCTGGGCTGGGGGCAAGAGGGGGCAAACACTGAGAAAAACATTCAGGAGACTTCTGACTGCCAAAAGGAGCCAGGAAGCCTCCACAGACTATTCCAGAAATAAGGATATGGGAGTTGAAAAGGTGCCTGTTATTTTAACAGCAACAACTGCCTAGGTTTTCTAGCTGTTCTTCCTTCAGACCATAGATGGGTTTGGTTTTTTTCCTGGATCACATCACTATCAATGATGTACCAGGACATCTAAGACTTTGTCAAAGTGAGCATTCGAAACCAGGAAAACGCTAATTCTGCATTTCTCTGAAAACCGCTGCCTGGGCCAGTGCTGCACAACCCTCCTAGTGACAGGGATTTTCCAAATGTCTCATTTGAAATTCCTATTCCGCTTATTCATCCCTCAGCTCTGACTTGTCTGCAGTTACAACTTGGTCACCTCCTTTCCTGCTTCTGTGCTGTCAGCTGCTGATGGGAGTAACATCCAACAGCTACAACAGAAGCGTTAACAATGCCAGGCATTAAATCTGAGTTTTATAGGAACAGCACTTGCAATGAGAAAAAATGTTAAAACCTCACAGGGAGTTGCATTGATGAATTTCTGATCACACTGCATTTGACAAGCTCCAAGGCTTAAAAATATTAAGAATGTATGTAAATGAACAGCCCTGCAAAACCAGGACCTCTCTAAACAATGCAATTCACCCAGTCATTGAATAGTCTTGAGGTTTCTTACTGCCACATCCAATCAACAGAAGTAACTTACATGGACTTAGACAGATCTGAGTGGATCACAGATATTTTAGTCAGAAAGACAATTTAATTTTCTTTCCAAATCTTAAGTTCTCATTTTGAAACCGAATTATACATAGTGATATTTCAATGAAGCCCTGATTATTCACTTTAATTTGCACAAGACAAAGCTTGCCTTCTCTGCAAATTTTCTCACTGTAACTCTTGGTGTTGAAAACCTCTTCGGATTAAATTGGCTATTTACATGGCTGGAAAGGAGAGCAATTTCTCATTTGCATGTTGAATAAACTATTTGACTTGGTTGATTTCCAAATCAGCTGCTTTCACTGGAAAGGCATATCACAGTCATTAAACTTTTTTGTTGGGTTTTAGGCGAAATAAGCTCACCATTCCATGACTGCATGAGAAACAGTGATTTTAAGAGATGGATAAAAGCTGGCATAGGAAACCAAGCAGCAGGAACAGCCCCAGTTATGACAGCAGTCTGACAATCTGGATTCATTCATTCTCTCCATCATGAACTTCCTAAACAATCATTTCCCTCTGCCTCATTTCCCGCCACGCTAAGTGGAAAGTGCCCTGACACAAGAGTGCGTTCAGGTAGGCAATGAGATATTACACTGATGGACACAGTGTAACATGCTATTTGCTCTGCAAAGTAGAGCCTGGGGAAACTTCCTCAGATACCAGGGCCTATTCCATGTCGCTTTCTTTTAAAATTGCCTGAAGAAAAGGTGCTCTCAGGCGTGTGCAAAGGTCTGTCATGGGAAAAAAATGAGAGGAGTTATACTTTTTATCCTAGCTTTATACTGAATAAAATGAAGGGTTATTTAAACTAGACATAGTCCAGCAAACAACAGCTAAGACATACTTAAAATACAGTGTACACATCCCAAAAACATAACAGATCCAAAAGGTCAAGTTTTTATGTATCCCTTTTGGAAACCAAATACCAGTCGTCTGCAATTTCCCTTGAACAAATCAAAAATGAGAAAAAAAGATGAGCCCTGAAAAGGTCATTTTGTTGCTAGATCTAAGGAACAGATATTTAATGTATCACACATTAGCAAGCAGAGAGCAAAATGTGAATATACTGTGACTTCAGGTTTTGGAACTTTTTGATACCGGAACAGAATTCCCATCTCTAATAAAACTGAAAATGGCACCCTGGGAGATGCTCATTTGCCAGCAGTTTATGGCAGATCACGTTACAATGAGGTTGTGTTTGATCCTTCATGTTTCTCTTCCTAAAGATTATTTTGGCATGGGGAGATATTTTTTGGGGGTGCTATGAATCAATAATAAATTCAGAATTCAATTTACTGCTTTAAAATTTAAGAAAAGATAAACAAGACCCAATCTATCCTATTATCTCTTACACTTGGATCACTACGAGTCCATGTTGCACATTAACACAGATCTGCAACCATGAACACTTTAAAGGTTCCTAAAGATGTACTTAAGTCTTTCTGTAGGCCTTGCTAACCCCAGAATTGTGCTTAGCCCTAATTGAGTGGGTTTAAAAAAATCTTCTCAGCAAACTGTTGAGTATTTTGCTGTTATCTAGTAGAGCCATTTTCAGTTGACAGAAAATTTCTAAAAATGCTTGTTCTGCAAAATAATTCAGTGTACAGAGAAAAGGGCCAGATCAACTAATTATAGATGTTGAAACATTTGCACAGAAGACATTCTGTATTTGCCTAAGGACAGTTATTTATAAGAGAATATATTAAAATATGTCCTAAAATTATTTCAGAATAAGAAAGAGATTCAAGTATCGTGTGGCACAAACTACTCCTCAGAACTCCGTCATCTACAATGGTGTCACACAAATAATGCTTTCAAAATGTTTTCTAAGGAGCTCCTTAAAAACATAACTACCATTTTTATAAGTGAAAGAGCCACAGTGTGAACTTCCTTACAACAACAAAATCTCAGCCTTTCCTATCAGCATTGTTAAGCTACGGCTTTTTGACATGAGGCACTGTGAATATTATCCATTATTACCATAACTGTTATAAACCAGCTTTAGTTACTTATCTTAAACAACAGATGCCAAGCTGGTAATTCCCAGCTCTTCCCGAATTCAAATTGCTTTAAAGACAGTAAACACGGTCTGAAAAAGGAAACTGGGTTTTGGTGGTACCCACTGTGAGATCACTCTGTCCTCCCCTGTGCCCTGGTCCCACACAAGGGCAGTGTGATCATGATTCTTCTAGCAGATGTATGTTTTTCAAAAAGGCCACAGTGGTGGGGGTTCCACTGCCCCTCCAGAAGGTGATCCCCCTCCTGGAAAGGTCTTTTCTAAAATCTAAATGAAATCTCCTGAAATTTAAGACTATTGTTTCTTGTACTGTCTGCAGTGGAGACCATTCTCTGTCTACAAGTGAGGAGAAATCCCCCCCAAAACTCTTGTGTGCTTTACAGGAATTCTTTATAAATTTGAAGTTTCCCTTCAACCTTCTCAACTGTAAACAAATGTGGGGATGTAAATGTTATCTCAGCACTCCTGCTCCCATTTTCAGTGCTCCCTTTTGCCTTTTAAATCAACACCAGAATCAGATCCCAGCAGAATCCCACTCAATGCACCTTTTCCTTATTGCAATGAACAATTTACAACTCACAACACCAAGAACACACTTTGACATTCACTTCCTATTTGTCTAAAAGGTCTGCTCATCTGTTGTATCAAGAAATTTGGTTTGGCTTGACATGATTTGTGCTTGAAAAGACAACTAAATTCCTCTCACATCTTTGCTTTTTTCTACATTCCTACAGATCATGTAAAAATTGTTTATCCCAATACTTTCCTAAGAATTAATGATAAATTGGCTGGTGCCTAATTGCCCAGCCCTGCTTTTGCCCCCTTGTTTTCTAAAATAGGAATTATCACTTGTCATACGTGAAATCTCCAAACCCTGACAGGCTCTGGGATCACATATGTGCTTAGTCAATTCTCTAAATACTCTAAAATAAATTTAATTGGGTTTTGAAATCTGAAAATATTTAGCAAGTATTCTCCTACCCATTTTTCTACTTTACTGCTTGATGTTATATCCCATTTTCACTGCAGGTACTTAAGAACTTTTTTAAGAGGCCCTAACTAGAGCACTTTTTAGAACAGACCGTTTCCTAGCACAGAGAAAGTCAGAAAAAAAACAGTGTACATACTATTACTTTAAAGAGAAGCTAAAGTGCAGGACAAGTACATTTTAATTTGCAAACAATGTCAATGCATTTTTTAACCTACAAGACAAAAAAAGGGTAGACACTGGATTTGCTTATGTGAACTGATGTGAAAAGTTGCAGTCCAAATTATAATGACTGAATTGGAACTGTGCCAGTTTATAAAAAGCTAGAGTTTCTGAAATGTACCTGGACCTCAGGCCCCATAGTGACTTCAGGTGATCAAAAGCTTCAGATTTTTTTTTTCCAGATGACATTGAATTCAAGGCTTATATTTATTTTTCTTCTTTTTAAAAATTAACTTGTAACATATTAAAAATGATAAAGCAAGAGAAATAATAATACTGAGCAGGAAAACTGGGCTGTACTCCAACAAAGGTGAAGTTTGCCTTTATTACTACCTCTAATTCTTTAAAACAATCTATTATTTGAGATCACTGGTACACTGATAAAGTGACAATGTAAATTAAACTTTCCAAGTGCAGCACCACTGATAATCATCCAGCTATTCTAAAGGGATCCTTCAGAAGCTCCTTAAAGCACAAATGATATTACCATTAAGGAAGTTAAACTGGTGATGTACCATGACTGACTGATGCCTTTAAATGCTTCCAGGCTTTAGTCCTTAGCGTATTAAGCCAAATAACCATCATTGTCACTGCCTTGCAAAGGGGACCAAAAAGAGGCACATTTACCAGGATTCCTGCCTCTTCTGGGGTGGAAATGCCCTGACCCACATGAATCCTGAGTAAGGAGCTGAACAGCCTTGCTGTTACAAGCGGAATGGTCATGCACAGTACCTGGTGCTACTGTCTTGGGTGAGTAAATTTCTGTACAACCCTAATGACTTTTGACCCTGTGTTACACGGTTACCAACTCCTTTTTCATTAAAAATGAGCCTCATTTTTAGTTCAACTGCTGCATCCACTACAAGCTTTGATACCCAGTATTTTTCACATCAACCATCCAGTTACAAACAATTAGTACAGACATAGTTTTAACTTATAGCCAGGATCAGAAACAAGGTCTGGTAACTCCAAATGCACAGCAATTCTTTGTAACAAATCCCATCCACTTGGCATTTTCAGCGAGAAGGGGCTTGGCTAATCAACATAAAACTAGGATACTAATCTGAAATCTGGGTGCTAGCCAAAGAAATATTCCAAACTTCACAGATTTGCTCACCATACGAGGCACATTCAGGTCAGCAAGAATTTGGCACACACTGCTGGTGGGAATGGCATGTGGGCACAGCCAGCTCGTGTTGTGCAGGGGAGAAAGAGGCTCAGAAACAGATGCAGTTCTGCTGTCTGATCAGAGTAATAATGTGAATTAAAGCAGCTCTCCTTTGTTCATGTTGGTTCTGTTTGAAAAAACTGATTTAGCAGAGGCGAAATGCTACACTTTTAATGGAGGTTGCTCAAGAATACTTGAGCAGTAAGTTGAGGAAAAAGCTTTCCACTCCTGCTAGAACTAAGAAATCAAGGCCATTGAACATCCTTTACCTTTGAAAGAAGCCAAGGAACCAAGACAGTTTGCTCTGAGTTCAAATATCTTGAAGGGGAAAGTACAAGAATCAAGAAACTGCTGATAGCAGAAACCTTTAAAATAATTCTCCATAAAAATGTTACAAGTTGAATCGCTAACTAGCAAGCAACAGGGATGAGAACCTGTCTAATCTAAAATATTACAGCTGTGTCAGAACTTCAGAAATAGAGGGTTTTCAAGCATTAAATACCCCAAAAGTTTAAAATTCAGTTCTGAAGTTAGAAGTGTAACACTAATTCCAAGACACTACCTTGGCAATATCTGTAGCAGCAGAAGTCAGGTTGCTATTCTATTAATCTTAATAATTTTGTGCCCATACCAGCTGCAAACAAGGAAATCTGACTTTCCCAGTCGTGTTCCTACAAGGGATTGCACCCATCTGTGCATGTGCAACTCTACAGATTAGAACGAAATACTGTGAAGAAGTTAATCCCTCACTGCTGCTACACTGAGACTTTCAATATAAAAGCGGCAGAGTGTAAATCAGAGTACCCTGGCATTTTGAGCTCCAGTCAGACTGTTTCAAGAGGGAGAAGTGGGACGATTTAGAGTTCATCAATTATATCACATCAAATTAGCCTCTATCACAGGCTTGGCTCGACAGCTTTCATCTATTTTAATTTACAACAGAGAGGACAGCCAAGTACAGAATTGTGGCAATGACACAGTCAGAGGGAAGCACAGCATTTCTGTGTCACAGGAATGGAAGGATTGTCTGAACAGCCACTTCAGCTGGGTCAAACACTCCAGCCACGTTTGGTTTCTTTCATTTGCTTTGATCCAACAACCCTCATGCTCATTTAAGGAAGCAATGTGCTAAACGTATTTTTAGCAGTTCTGCAGTCACTCTCTTTCTCCAGACTCTGTTCTGTATACATCCACCTTACACAGTGATTTACCTTTGCAGTTAAATCCTTAAAATAGATGAGTAGACTAGTGGAATGCTATTGTAACTGTATGTGGTTAGGACATAGGTTAGCTATCTTAAAGTAAAATCACTATCAGTAAATTGTTAGGATTTGCCTTCCAACTGACAGACTTTAAATTTGAATTTGCCATGGTTATTTGAAGACAGTGACAGTGCAATAACTTAAATCACAGTGAAGCACAGGAAAGCACTGAAGGACCTTACACAGATATAACTTCACAAAACATTTTATATTAAGAATTCATCCCTTCGCTATGGATGTGATCACAAGCACTGTGCATCATTTAAATTGCTGTTTAGAGGCTTACATGGATTCAAACGGAAAATTGGCCTCGCGCTAGCACTCTGCATAGTGGGGAATTTGCACAAAAAGGATGAAAAGCCAGCTTTACTTTGTCTACCCCCAGTAAATCCTAAGAAAGAAACAAAAAGAACAAAAAGGCAGTTTTCCAACCAGCATCCCATTTCCCTCTTCTCCTAAAACCCTTCCATTTTTTAACACAGGCAAATGAAAGTAGAAATTTTAAAAGGCATATATTGCAACGATTACTTCACCAGAATGAGCAGGGACTACCAAAAGTATATTCCATGCAGTGTCTGTGCACATTTGAATTATGTGCATATCGCTTTTACCTGCTTTCCTTTAATATGGCCCATTTCCAAATTAAATACTGCAAGCTTTAGGCAAGTCAAGGTCATCTTTCCCATTCCTTTACTTCCTCCCCAAGCGTGACTTTGCTGGTAGGATTTTAAGTAGTGAACTACTAATAGGATTTTTATGACAGTCTTAAAGGTTTTTCTTTAAATAATTGTATCAGATGAAAATGCTTAGGGACAAATAAATTATCAGAATTTCTGACTGCTAGTTTTTAGAAACCCTCACATGATATTAGGAGTGATTAGTTTGAGCAAAAACTTAAGAGACAATATTATCTTTTACCTGGAATCTTAATTGGGTCCTTCTTTTTATATGCAGTCTTCTACAGTTTATATAAAGAGCAATGAATACAGCATAATATATTCATGACTTTCCTCTTACAAAACTGAAAGCATCAGACATTTTTATATTCTGCCACAATGTGTCCCATTCTGCATAGGAATCTTCTACCTGCATTAGAGAGAGCCCTAAATTTTTCAACAATGTGGACTTGTTTTCTGCTATTGTTTCCAGCTGGATTGGTTTAAAATGTGAGGGAACCTGCTATGTGTTAATGGGTTTTTTTATATGGGCATCTGCTAAATGCTTTCAAATCTACACCACCACAATGTGTGAGACAGCTGGAATTTCATTAATTGAAATTTATTTACCAAGAAAAAAAGCCAATAACATCCTTAATTGGGAGACAAAAGAAAACAAAGATATTATCTATGAGTCAAAGGTGCCACACATCTCAATGATGTTCCTCAACAGACCCATATTTATCACAGCACATGCAAAGCAAGGACTTGCCCTCAGGAGCTCCTTAAAAAGAGCATGACAATGATGATTTGGCTAATTAATTTTCCCTACATATTTAGAGTTGAGGGAAGTATTCTAAAATGTAGTGCTCAAACCCTTCAAAATGAGTTTTGATTTTCTTACTTGAGGCTGTGGTGCTTGGTTACTTATTAAGACAGAAAAAGATACTTCTTGATTGCATGAACTTTGCCATTTAAATAGATGTATTTTAAAAACCGCACGTCAATTAGAGAGGATATTCACCTCTGCAGAGATACATTTATATTCTCTCTCCCATCTAACTGGGGGCCAAGCAAACCTTCTCTATTTTCATCTGGGTAAGTCTTCCATTCAACATGAGCTCTAACACAGGCTCAAAATGCCAAATGACAGCAGGGAAGCCTGGGACACTGCAGAGGAGGCAGCTCCTTCCTGTGAAGCAAAGATCAGACTCCTGTCAGTGAAGGTGAGCTGGAGACCAAAAATACGTGAAGTACAAGAGCAGTGCTGGGATGGGATGACCTGAAAGGATTCTCTGATCCTTCCCTGCCATGCATAAATGAGGTGGACTGCAGAAGTCATTAAAGGTACTACAGGAGAAACTTCTGGAGAATGCCCCTGTTGAAGTTTCCCTGCACTTGTGGAGAACTTTCTCCACCACTGTTCAACGATTTTGGCACTGCTTAACACAAACGATTCCCACTTGGCACTGGGAATGGAGTGCACGGCTAACAGGTCCCAAACCCTCAGCTAAGACCATCAGGAGAAGGATGTTGTTCCTCACCAGGTTAGGAGCGTTTTGCAGCTTCTCATGCACTAGGAAATGTCTCTCTGATTGCTCAATGGATCCATTCCTTATGCCCAAACTGCACACTAGTGTGGAAAACCCCGTCTGGAATTAGAGGCAGAGCAGCTCGGCAGTGCTGGGATATGGGTCTGAAAGAACAGCATCAGCTGTGATTTTTCTTATGAGCAACTTGAACATTTGTACCAGGAGAAGGCAACACAAAAATCCAGCAGCAAAGACACCTTGATGGCAGGCAAAGGGAGGCTGAACAGTCCCACTCAGCGGATGATTAAACTGAGCATTATTGAATTACAGATATACACAGGACAGGTTACTCTAACCATAGTACATCCTGCATGGCCATTTTTTAGGGTCAGTGCACAGGAGCTACTTTTACCAGCGTTGGTAGCTCCAAACAGCTTCCAACAAATAATTTAGATATTTTTGGAGATTGAGTACATAAATTTTTTCAAGCTTCTACCTGGTTAAAAATGCAAAGAATGATATTATCCCCACAGGCAATTTCTTCAACATTTCATGAATACTCAGAGGATGTACAAAAAGTTTTAATATCTTTTTTTTCTAACATATATATTTAGCGTGAAGTTACAATTGCCAATATCCAGGATTCAAATACAAAAATCCACTCTATATAAGAACTCCAAAGTGGCTGTTTGACATTTATTGCTTTGTCCATGCTCAAACACAAAAGGTGGGCAAACAGCACTAATGAATTTGGGATACCCTTGCAGCTACGAAACGTTGATTCTAAGAACGTATCCTTATTAGAAAACAAAAAGTAATTTTGAAAGAGGATTTGAATATTGGCCTCATTTTCTAATTTATCAACATTTTGATTCCCTTCCATTTGAATTCTGAAGAATGAGCCCTTATGATTTCAACAGTAAAAGTTTGCTCGCAGTTATATTTCACTGGCCTTTAAAATAACATGCTTTCATTCCTGTCCTACAGGCAAAAGTAATTTCTGAGTTTCTCAGTCTTTGATGGAGGGAAATTTTGACCTAATTTTCTGCAACTTTAAAGGCAAAAGATGTCAACAATTCTTAAACATGGTTTTTTAAATGCAAGTGCAACAAAAGGTGCTTCAATAAAAATCAATATATTTAAATTGTGGTTT
The DNA here is from genome assembly GCA_013400915.1 of Pardalotus punctatus. NCBI lineage: Eukaryota > Metazoa > Chordata > Aves > Passeriformes > Pardalotidae > Pardalotus > Pardalotus punctatus. The sequence continues at coordinate 449,513 of VZTX01031045.1, read as the reverse complement.
ATCAAATTATTTTCTCCGCAAGTGGAAGCAGTCACATCCAAAAATCCTCCCTTTGGCTGTATCAACATTTCAGATACACAGTGAACATACCAATTAAAACAATTTGGGACTATTTATGTTTTTCTATATCGTACCAGTCGGTATCAGAGTCCTCATGGGCTTTTTTCTGATAAACAAAAATTTCTAAAATATACACCCTAAGCTGTCCTCTCTTGTCTGTCTCTTCCTATACTGAAAATAAAATAGGTCCCTTTTTGAGAACCCAGTATTTCTGACAATCAGTTTACACAAGCTCCAACATGGATTAAAAAACATGGTTTTATTTTAAAAACTCTGGCTTGATTACAAAAGTACAGGTTATATGGTTTAGTACTCAGAATTGAATGGTTTGTACCTGAATTAGTCCAGAGAAAAGAGAAATAAAGTAGAATTAACAGATGCTGGAGCACAGCTTGAGCTACTTACTCCTCTTTTCTTCATTTATATTCAAGGAATCAAGGCTTAGTGCAGCTGAGTATCTCTATTATTATTATTATTAAGCTTTAAGCCCCTGCATTCTAACCACTTCCACACACAGCAGAGATCAGGCCCTTCCCTAATCAGGTCCTGCCCAGTTTTCAGAAAACATGAAACCAACTGTGAGCCACAGAGTAAGAGTTGACACCACTCAAACTGACAAGGTCCAAGTTATGCTACACCATTCTACACCTTGTCAATCAAAAATCCCCATTTTTTAGTTCTCATTTAATGATAAATTCTGATTTTTCTGATACATTTAAAGTTCTGTTTCTGAAAATATTTTTGCCTTTAGTCATGCATAGAAAACATGGAGACGTAGATTTTATTCGACTGTTTGATTCCCTTTCTCTTGAGCATTAACGCAACAGAATATTTGACTGGTCAGAGGGATTTGCATAAAGGAACACTCTACAATATTTAGAAGTGAATAAAAACCAGGTAAATCTCGTGGAATAAAAACTCTGCCTTTACATTTTCACCCCTTGCCCACATTGTGTATCTAAATAGTTTTGTTTGGAATAACTAGAATATTAAATAATTTTTTTTTATTCAATCTAATGTAAAATATATATTGAATACGATTATTGAAACAGCCACACCCGCACATGTAACAATTTTACCAGCATTTCCTGCATTTACAAGTAGGAAAAGATGGCAGGATATTTGCATTATTCTTTCCCACAGTGCACAGGCAGTTGTTTCAAACACTGAGCTAGGTCTAACATCTAAAACATGACTTTTTTTAGCAAGTCAAAGTAAGGCTTACACAGAAAGTATGCAATTCACATACCTACAGGTGCCCCAAATTTCATGTATTCTATTTAATTCCAATGCATGTTAGGCTCCCCAGCTGAGTGAAGAGGACTTTTTCACACAGCTGGAAAGTCAGCTGAAGGATCATTTTGGCTACAGAATGCTGGACAAGCCAAGAGACCTGTAAGCCAGCTTCCTCTTCCAAAAAAAGTGTCAAAATACACACACAGAGCTACCTGGAATTACAGCACCTTCTGAACATTTCAGAGATCAATGTTCACCTGGCCCAAGCAAAAATAATTCCATTTTTCACCCCCTCATTGGAAAATTTCCCTGAAATATCTAATTTCTCATACAAAGCTGACATTTAGAAAAAAATAATATTTTTGAAAAGAAAAATATGCTATTTAGCTTTAGTAACAAATAGTAAGAAACATTTAGTGTAGGGATCACAGCCATAATTTCAAGGATTTTACTTATGCTGTACGTAGCTCGAAGCTATTCAGAAATGTTTCTAATCCTAACATGCATCAAAGAATTACAGGAATTGTTATGCAGAAAATAAACAAAACTGAATTGTGCGAAGTAAGACACAGCCCTGATGAGAGATGACAAACAGTTTACTGCATTTACTCAGGGATTTTTTTGCTCATCTTGTATTTCCAGACAACGCTGTGGCCCTTTAACATACAAACTGCAGATTGGTAGCTGTGACTCAGCTGCACAAAGCAGCTCTTTTATTTTCCTCTCCTGGGGCACTCCTTGTCCAGAAGCAAACTCATTTCACGTCACCCCAGCTGCCACTGGCAAGCTCACCAGCAGCGCAGAGGAATCAAGCTGCGATGTGTCAAGAAGCAAAAATAGAGGCTGGACCTGCAGTTCATTGAATGCAGAAAGGACTTATAACACTGCTTCACCTGGACATAAATACCATTTACATTTCAAAGTATAAACCTCTATCTACAAACCTAATGTGGGCCGCTCATTTCAGCTTCATTGCTCAAAGTAAATTTATTTATTTACCAGAAATGCTGCCAGAGATGGTACTATATATATATACACACACGTGGCTCAATACAGAATGCTTTTTCAACAGTTTCATACAATTCCTAATAAATGGTCCAATTTTTAGCCACATGAACAAACCAACCTGCACACCAAACTCCTCAAACAAGTGGGCATTACTTGTGGGCATTTTACTATTTCTGCCAAAAATCCCCAAGGCTATGATGCAAAACTTTGTGGACATCCACCAGACCTAGGATACGTGAAAATCTCCTTAAATACAGAATTTCCACAGGAGAGGTTTTGGAGGGCTGTGCTTGAGCAGACAATTGTACCAGTGCACAACATAGAGCTTGGCTGCTGCGTTTCCTAATGCAAAATGACAGGGGTACATTATTTGCCACATCAGGAAAAGCTGAAACTGCGCCCTAAGGCAGAACATCCTGAGTCATAATTATTCAATTACCATGTTTAAGATCATCCACTGTTGTGTGAGCGCTGTGAAAACAAGGCGTAATGAAGTGGGTTACACCAGGTCTGACATTTCACCCTTCTGTCTGATCGTGCTCACTTTAGGGATTTAGCTCAGTTCTGTTGTACAGTTCTGGGAAGCTTATTTTTATCTCCATTTTAATATTAAACTAGAAAACATTTATGCTTACATGTTATGGAAGCGTTTCACGCTATGTTAAAAAAAATTACAAGCGATCCAAGAAACCACAAAATATTTTTAAGAATTTCAAATCTAGGGAGCTAGAGAAGTAGAGTAATTATTAATTCATTATTATGATCAATGAAAACTGCACATACTGATCTGTACAATATTGCACATTTTTATTACAACACACTACTGTGAATACAATCATTGGGGAATGCTATGAAGAAGTGAAATGATAGAAAAATTAATAAAAATACCCCAACACAACAAGAAAGAGATTATAACCACAAGAACTTTTCTGCAAAACAACAAAAATAACAAATAAAAAATGAATAGAAAATGTGTTTACAAGGTTGTTTCTCAACTGCCCAGCTCTATAACAGACGATGTAAAACATATTAAATATTGTATATAACAGAATCCACGGGTAGCAAGAGCTGGTCTAATCCCCCTTGCAGGGCAGCCTGCAGGAAGGAGCCATTCCCACCCTGGAGCAGCCCCGGGAGCTCAGGGGGCAGGAGCCCTTCCCCTGTCCTCCCTTCCATGCGGAAAACACAGCAACTTGGGCTTTTCTTCTGCCTCAGAAAGGGCAGATTTGGGATGGTTTTGTTCTTTCCTTCAGAAATGGTGGTGGAACAGCTCTTTCTGCACTCCTTCACACCCTCCAACTCCTGACAGTGCCCTCACAGTCAGGATGAAGGGGCAGCCGTGGTAGAATCACGGAATCACAGAACATCCCGAATTGGAAGAGACCCCCAAGGATCGATTCCAGCTCCTGACCCTGCAGACGGCAGCCCCACAAATCCCTCCACGTGCCCGTTTTCCAAACGCTCCTCAAACCCTGGCAGCCCTGGGGAGCCTGTTCCGATGCTCAGCCACACTCTGGGTAAAGAACCTTTTCCTGATATCCAACCTAAAAATTCCCTGATGCAGCTCCAGGCCTTTATGGATGGGTCTGGGTAAAGAACCTTGCACTCGGTGGTGGTGGTGCACTCTTTGGGGGTTGGTTCAGCAAATATTCCCTTGATTTAGGAATAGAGACAACAAGAAGAGCATCCTTTGTTTGATCCCACTTGGGAGCTGCCTGTTCGACCATGCAGGCAGTGCACCCAGANCGGGCAGGGCCCCCAAAACCGGGAAAAAAAAAAAAAAAAAAAAAAAAATTAAAAAGGGAGATTTAGTCACCTTCATAAGAATGGCTTGATAAGCAAAAATAGAAAAGCTAAAATTTCCCATTCTTCTCCTGCAACTACTGTGAGAAAATACTTATATATATATAAGATATATATATATTTTATTCTTCATGGATAACACTCAAATAGGAAATAAAAACACTGAAAATATATGGAGGATTTCTGGAATGACAAGCTTTACCCAGGATCCATATACAGGCCATACCACAGCAGTAAATATTACTCAATACATACAGATATGCACACACACAGCACTAACTCTCCAGAGAAAACAAGGTTTTAGGAAATTTAATCTGGTTTCTTCCTAGGTGTGGGGCAAAAACTATGTGGATTTTAATAGACTGCTCAGATAAATTAAGACTAAAATAAATATATATACAGGTAGATATCTTTATATTAAAGTACCACATAAAGTGTATGCCAAAAAAGGGGCTAAAAAGTAAATTAGCTGAAGAACAAAAATATCAGGTATTAATTTACTGCTGCAGATATGAACTTAGAACTAGCACAAGCACAGAAGAATTCCTATGCAAATAGGGAAGACGAGCTAGTCCTACTTTCCCTGCATATGTTCAATAAAAGGCAAACATAATATCCTGGGATGAGTAAAAATCTCCTCACCGATTTTTACAGCAAATGCTTTAAAAAACTACAAGCATTTAAAATCCAGCACTCACGGTACAGAGAAGCCAACTGGGACGTGTTCTTAAACGTGACACGATCCTTGCCTCTGACATTATCCTGTGAAACATTTATTCAGGGTCCGTGGCTTTTGATAACAGCTCAGCACACTGCTGCTGTTCTCCAATTTATTCTGCACGTTTTTGATCTGCCTGCTGATTATCTCTGAGCCTGTGCTTCAGAATGGGAGTTTTCCCATCCTGGGTACTACCACCAGCACATTCCTAATGGAGAGAGGCCTCAGTGGATGATCCCACCCTCCGACAGCATCCTGCGTGTTCCCAGCAACACCAAGGCTGCCACAGCAACACAACAAATAAAGGTTTATATGGCAGAATTCCCTGCTTGCAGGGATGGAAAAATGACAATTTTTTTATATGCAACAAAGAAATAAGAATCTTCTGATGCCCAACAGTGCTTTTAGACACAGAATTAAGCACTATGCACATGTGCTTATCAAGGGACTGCACTACATCAAGCATTAGCAAGGAAAAGAGATGCAATCAAATTGGAGGCCTCCTTATTTTAGGACACGTTACACAAAAGCAGGGGAATGGTTCAAACCCTGACTCTGAGAAAAAGATAAATTTGTATCTGCCTTCTCTTTGGGAATGTGTGTGAACTCTGCCATGAAGAAGGTGTAGGTACCCCCAAGTTATTGGGAAACAAGTTGAAAAGGGGGGAATACCAGAATTATATTCACATTATGGTGGTGTGTGAAGAGCTTTAACAACAGTAACATGGATGGTGTGTCCTTGTAACACCAATTTTGTGGGATAACCAATATTTATTTAGACAGCCTCCAGCGCAATTTGTGTGAAAGGCAGCAATTTGAAAGAAATCAGAACAGTGAAGAACAATTAACAATCCACAGATGCATTCCTCACTCACATATCTGCAAATTTAAAAATTTTAAAAATAAAAAAAAAAAAGTGAATTTTTATAAAAGTAGCCTAAAAAGCAGCATCAGGGCCTCCTACACTTCATTAACTAGAGTACTAATACAAAGGCAGGCATCAGAAAAAGGAATAGACTAAGACTCCAACAACAGGTCAGTTCTTTTTATTTTGGCAAAGCCAGATTACAGTTTCTGCTGATCTCCACTGTATATTATAATTTGTTCTTTTTCATTAGCTTTGCCTCAACAGCAGCAGCAGAATGGGAAGCAATGTGTGAAGGCAAGAGAAACACAGTTTTAATAAAATGAAAGTAACTTCCATTTCACCTAACAGGTCTGTTAACAAAGCCCCTCCTCACGGATGTTGACTGCACATCATCTATTTGCTTTAAAGTTGAATTTAATTATATTATTATTTTTATATACGCTTTATTGCCTAAAAGCCATGAGCCAGGACTTCTTAGCATTAGCTGCTGTGCAAACAAAGGAAAGAGGAGTTTATGGTCCAGAGAGTTTAAATTTTTTTAATTTTTGATGAAAAGTAAAAGATAATCTGAATGAGGCATTCAGGCATTCAAAAAAAAAGAAAAAAAAGAAAAAAAAGAAAAAGAGGAAGCATTTAGCTATATAGTGCAGCTCCTATTACCCTGCTCAGTCTGCCTTCAGAAAACACCATTACCAGACACACTGAACATTGCTATAAACTGACAGTAAAGAGGATGAAAATCTCTTTAGGTATAAATGCCTGAAGTACTACTAATCTCAATGGAATAATGTCTATTTATAAGAGAATTCCAATTTACGATCAAAAAAAGATGGTATCAGGATAAAAAAAAATAGAGCCAGACAAAACCCACACACAGAGACAACAGACTGTAAATTACTAACATCCATTAAAAGAAATGCTTTTTTCCCATAACTGCAAAACTAATTTTACTCCAAACTAAAACAGAAGTAGTAATTACCATTACTGCTCAACTGCTATTTTCTGGACCCAAAGTCTCCCTGAATGTTCTGGGTTGGTAAAAGAGAAATCTGGTGTTGTCTCTGCTTTTCCAAGAGTAGAAATACCGAGTAATTTCCCTTTGCCATCGCAGGATCTTTATTTGCTGCCTTTAAAGGACATCTCTGAATTCAAAACACAATGAACTATCCCTGTACCAGCAACTTCCGAAGTTACTAAGAGCACACTCAGGTAAAATACGTCATCACAAGTTCCACACACTGACACACTGCGTGTATAAAATTTCTTGAAAACACTGAAAACATAATGTAGATGTTATTTAATATTAAAACCCAACAAATTATAGTAGCCATTACCTGAACATATTTTCTGTACTGATAGAGCTAAACAACTATTCATTAATGTTGAATTTTAAATATAACACTAAACTTGCACTCTATTATAAGTCAATAATCAGATTCTCAATGAGTAACTTCCACAAGAAGGGATATGCAACTACAGAAACCTTGAGACTCGTGACATTGTCAAAATTTCAAATTCTGATTAAATACTTTTAAAATTAGGATTTTTTAAGAGTTTCTACTCTTATTACTGATGTGGTTCTTCTCCCTCATGATGGATGCCAGCATTTTCTTAAACTCATTAAAACATATCCTCAAGATGATTTATAAGAGGGAGTAAATTGCTTACATGGTCACTATTCCCATTAAGCAATCCTTTGGACAAAATAAGAAAACATGGTATTGTCAGAAATAAAAAAAGTAATTGCAACTTTTAAAGCTATGAAAGAATTGGATCTAGTACAAAAAATATTATTTTAATAACCATTTTTTCAGCATGTGCATACAATAGTTTTGAGATTTATCTTTAAAATTACTTTAAGATTTAATAATTATATGTAGGTGAAAATGAACATGGAGAGTGCTAACACCACCACTGGGTGATATCATCTGAGTCTATTATTCAGCAGAGCAGAGAAATATCAAGAAATAATTGTCCTGAAAACTCCCATTTTAATTGCTCTGCACAGCCCTGGAAACTGAGTTTGATGCCTCTAATATTAAAGAACAAATCTAATTCTGAAAATGAAGCAAAATGGATCAGGCTGATCATAAAGAAGTTAGAAGCACCGAGCCAGATATGTTAAACCAACTTCAAACCAAATGGGAACAATTTTACTTCATCAAATGACATCAAAAGAAACACATCACTTGGGCTTGTGTAGCACTAAAAGAATATTTTCACTCAGGAGCAAGATATGGGCAAGTTGTTTTAGGTTGGAATTCAAGGCTGGAGTAGATCAGGGCAGCCAGGAGACCTGGGGGAGGCAGCAGGTGCTGAGGAATGCCAGAACACACCAAAGGCTCTCAGTTTCTCCAGATAACTATCAGTGTCCTGCACTTTCCAATCCACAGGTGTGATTACAGATAACACTGGCCTGCCCTACACAGACTTCTTTTCCAGCATCCCCTTCTTTGGCACATTTTTCTCCACCTCTCATCAACTTTCCACCTTACAGACCCAGCTACAGTCAAAAGACATAAAGTCAATTTACATACACACAGGCTTTGTTTTAAGTTTTTAAAAACACCCAGTGAACCTTCTACAGTCTTAAGTGTCCCCTTATTCCAAATTATGGGGGAAAAAATATTTTCTAGACACCATCACTCCCCAACTCCTCCAGGTTCAGACTGATTTAAAAACACAAACAACCTCCTTTCAGAGTGCTCAAGTTTTAAACTTCTTTGTATTGGTTCTATCAAACTTCTCATGACATGTCTAGTCTGCGATAAAAAAAGTATTTGACCAATTTTCAGAAACTTAGCACCTCTGTGGTAATAAAGAGTTGTTTAAGTCAATCAGTAATGGAGAACAAGCATCAATGAGAACTTCAGGAGCGACTCTTGTCTCTTCATAATAATTACCAGATGTGTCTAGAGACATGCTTGTTTCATTATATGTTGTTTTTCAGGTCAGAATACAAGTACTGGCTGCATAACAGTAAATCTGGGCCAGAGTGATTAATAAATGTGCTTTAAGTTTCACTGTATTGTTGCAATTATTTTTTCATCTGAATGCCTGTTGTACAAAAGCTTGTTTTGTGTGTCTACAACCACTTGTACAAAACACATTTTTAACTATCATCATTTCATCAAGGGAGAGAGGGAGAAATAAAAAGATACATTATGCAAAAAAACTCGAGATTCCTTTTTTTAAATACAAAAGACATCACCTCTACTTTTCCCAATCAGTAGATTTCACAGAATGGTATAGAGTTGATTTTACTTAATTTTAGACTGGAAATAATTTTAGATTCTAAACAAGGGACAGGTATTTTTTAAGCCCACCAGATAAACTGTACTGGGTTTGGTGCCTTGAAAAACAACCAGGAGAAGTGGATCCTGCCAGGATGAACATATTACATTGGCATGAGAAAAGGACAGAACAATGCAGTTGACACCAGCTTAGTATCTGGGGTTAACTGCCAAAAACAATGCATTGCTTATTAGTATCTGACTGAAAAGCTGATACTGTCCTGAGCCACATTATTCAATTGCTGAAGCCAAACAGGCTCTTCATTAGCTCTCTTGCCTTATGTTCTAATTTCCCTGGAAATGTGTGGTAATGAAAGTCCTTCTAACAGATGTTTCTTTAGACTCATTAACTTCCGAATATTGTTGTTCATTTTTTACACCAAAAGTTAGTTTATTAGAACAAACAATGAGGGGAAAATAGAAAATCACAAAGAGCTTTCATCATGATGCTTGACTCCAGATACTGATACAGAGTGAATACATGCAGATGCTAATAAACTATGAGACTTAGAAATTGTCTTAAGTGATGAGGGAGTTCCCCACATCTCAAGAGACAAAGATATCCTGTGTGACTTCCAGCAAAACATCATAAATCATTCCTTACCAAAGACTCCGGCAGCAAGTGTCCTGGTTACTGACAATAACTAAAGGCACAAAGCACTTTGATCGTACTTGCCTGAGGGAAAGTTATTTAGTGAGCTAAAATTACACTATAGGACTATATAAATAGTGCTACAGCAACCAGCTTTGAGGAAAACATGAAATTCTTGATGAATTAATGTAAAACGACTGAAATAAAACCATCAGAAGAATAAAACACAATCACTCACAGGATTTACTTTCTACTACACAGAACATCATAAGTGGGAAACATTATTTGCATATATATATGAAAAAAAAATGCTGGGCAGGGCCAGGAGTTGGACTCAATGATCCTTGTGGGTCTCTTCCAACTCAACTTATTTAGTCTTATCTGTTGAATTGCTATCTGAAATTCTGATATTAAGGGATGGTACAATTTATTTTAAAAAAAACAACCAAAACATCCCTGCAAAGATATGTCATGACACTTCATTACCGTGCACAAACTCTGAACAGTTCCACATCGATAAAAATTCTGAGGCTTTTCTAATAATTTAATTTAACACATGAGACTAAACAAAATGTAAAATGTCTTCCCTAGCATGAAGATTTTTAAAATGACATTTGTACTCCTATAAACCCCCAGGTTAAAAAAAAAATATTACATGATCTTATTTGAAGGCTGACAGCTAACATGAAGCCATAAGCTACATAAAAAAAGGGAAAAGGTGTATTTTCCAACTAAGCTATGTAGTAGATTTTAAAAAATAATTATTTAAAAAGAACCCCAGCTTTATAATGTAACTTACCAACAGATGAAATGCAGCTACAAAAGCAATATTTGTGACTTGCTACAGGTCTTCTAATTGAAACCAAGGCTAGTCACAGTTTAAAAGTTCTAGTTCTAAAATAATTCTTCAACAAGTAATTCTTGTTATTCTGGTAAATAAAATAGATGAGATGAGAAGAATGGTGTAACAATAGATCATCAGAGGTGACCTATGACCTCTGGTGAAAATATTCCATAGGCTTTTGAACTGATTGTTAGTCAGGTTTTTACCTGGAAACAAAAAGTGAAAGAAAAAAGTCATTTCAACAAATAGTAATTTCCTTTTCTAGCATGTATTTTGGTTTTCTTCACTATCTGGAATATTGTCTAATCATGTGTACCTGACAGTTTTCTAGTATTTTATTACAATAAATAACTTTTATGGAAATGCATTCTCAGGTTCAGACGAAGCTACAGGATGCACTTGCACACACCAGCAGGACAGCAGACTATTACATTTCTTTACAAAGCAAACTGAAGTATTTTGAAAGCAAGAAACAGTTTTTTATATATTTCATAATCATGAGAAAAGGTGACAAATACCATGTGGGTGAATGTCTGCAATGCATTTTGGAGTCATACAACAATTTCTGTGTGTTTCAGTCCCACCGAACAATCAGTGCACGGTTTGTTTTCCGCATTCACGCGGGCCAAGCGCTCCCACCCCAAACGGGGCAGCATGTGAGCAGCGCTAAGAAGAAAAAATGAAATAACCCATCCTTTCATGGCTCCTGCAAAACATCTGACTGTTGAGTTCACCACACAAATCTGTATCTGGTTAGATACATTATATACACATTATTATATACAGTATCTGGTTAAAAGGTTTTTGCAGGGACAGATAACTTATTTCAAGTAGTTTGCCCCACCTTCTTTTCAATTGAAATGGAAAAAGGCATTCACCATTTCATAGTCGAGAACAAAATGTCAATTATTTAAAAATAAAATTAAAAAAAAAAAAAAACAAAAACCAGACCTCATTTTAACGGCAGTTATTGCAAAATTACAACTGTCTGATTAGCAACCCAAGCTTTTATGAGGGAAAAAAAAGGGGAACACACCAGTTGAAGTTCAACTCTGAATATCTGATGTCCAGAAACAAAAACATTCCTAGTGAGGCACAGCATTGAAATGGCAGCACCCAAGTAAGCACCATTAGAAAGGCCCAATTTCATTTCCTCAGCACCAAGTGTCTTACGGACACAGAAGTAAAAAACAAGTCTGGCCCCAAAGAGCTCAGAATATAGGCATAAATCACAGAAAACAGGTGAATATCTCAAGATCAAGCCTCATGATTAGTAAGTGCACAACAGGTTGGCAAAATCACCACAACTGAATCATGAAAGCATCAAAGTACAGTGGAGCTAAAAATGTATCTTCAACGTACAATGTGCCTGAGGAATTCCGCAGAAGAAACTCCTTCTGCTTTTTCTTAGTGGGATAAGTGGAGAGGCTATGAAAACTAATAAATGTACATATATATATAGGGAATTCTTATTCTACTAAAAATTTCCTTTCTTTGCTTGAATGTAAGTGCCAGAAGGGCAAAAAAAAAAAGTAGGATTTTGTTTAAAATCAGGCTGGGAAAACCGGCAGAAACTTCCCTCTTAGCACACTTTGTATCAGTAGGTACTGTGCTTGCAAATATTCCAGAAACTTATCCCATCTGCATAATTTCTTCTCCTAGTTACAGAGAGATTAAATAAAAATGTACATTCCAGTTTCCAAAGTAAACAGACAGATATTTTCTCAGCTATTTCATTAAGCTAGAAACTTTGTAGAGGCATTTCTCAAAGGCATGGTTTAAATAGAAGTCATTTTAATGACAAAAGAAACTTTATAGATCAGATATTTCAAGGACTAATTTTGAACCATTCCTGATATTTGTATAAAACCACAAAGACTTCTGTAATTAATGATTCCTATGCCAAGGGAGGAATTATTTCAGATTACAGCGATTCTGTTTATTAAACAAATTATTTGTATGGTATTTAAAAACACTTTTAACTGCAGCTTGCACTTTCTAACTCTTATAAAATTATTTGGTAAACAGGTGCGGCAGTAATAGGATTAAATTCTGCACAGCACTTCCTTTTGGCTATCTCTAATCACAGCTAAACCTCACTCCCCACTCAGCTGCTCATTATGGGGGCACACATTCATCTCCCAGATTAGCTGCATGAGGAGTTTTGGTGCCCAGCTTCAGAAATTTAGGATCATGTAGAGGTTGGTACATTATCTCTGATGCCTGCTTTAGTCAGAAGCCAAGGTACTACAGGGCTGGCCTTGAGCTAACTGCAATCAAAATTCAAAATTCTAGGAATCAAACAGGAAAAAAAATTGTAATTAACATGAATACAAGTTAAAACTTATTTCAGAATGCCAAACCAGCAAGTAGTAGCACAAACAGTGATATACTGCAGTGAAATTAGGTGCTACCAAGTATTTTTATCAAATAGTAGTGTTAAATGCTTACAAATTAATCACAAAATTAAGCATTAAAACCCCATTAAAATCATACATGTTTATTTGAAAATAAAGTTTAGAATTTTATAAAGTGAATATTTTGTAAATATTTCCTTTGAAAAAACTAATTGTTGACAAATTCTAAAGAAAATGTTTGTATCTTGCAAACCACGTGGCTGAGCAGCAAGACCAGCACAGAAATGCAGGTTATTTAAAATTAAATACTTTAATACAAAAGCATACATGAAGAAAATTCCATTAGCTTCAAAGAAATAATCTGTGATATTCTTTGCTGCCTCACCTGATAAATCTATGCTGCGTCACTTTTCATTCAACAGTTAATATTTGACTACACTAAATTAAATTACAGGATGATAGTTCACTCATGCATCTTTTTGCCCTTATTTCTTATATCTTAAAGATGTCTCCATCATAGTGAAAGAAGACAATTATTTGTCTAAAGATCAATCTCTGTTTTGTATAGATTCCTGACAGTGTTCATCCCTTCCAAAACACATAGATTGGAACCAAACAGATCTGCCCCTTTTCTGGTAAATTCCAGTAGCTGAAGATTCTATGACCTTAAAATAAAACACAGTATATGCATACTTCCAGTATTTCTTCAAACATGTAAAAATTATAAAAAACAGGTCAGAATAGGTGGGAGCTACTCAAATAAATAGCTCATCTATTATCTTCCTGCTTCCTCTTTGCCCCATACGTGCATGATGCAAGCAGAGCTTTGCAGGAACTGGGAATGCCAACTGTTATCCTCACAGAAACTCCTTTCCATGCTGCAGAGACATCCTCAATGCAGCAAAGAACTTGTATTGAAGTCTTTAAGTCCATACAAATTTAAATTATATGTACTGTAAATTAATCTTCTGCGCTTGGTAACGTCTTCATCTTGAGCTGGGATCTGTGCTTTGAAAGTAAAATAAATAAAATCTAAAAAAGTCTATTCCTAATAGGAGCAACAGCCACCTGAAGCCCAGGAGAATTATGGAAAGGGAGATCCCAAGACACTACATGGAAAAAAAAAAATAAAAATAATATAACCCAGTAATTTGCTGTCATGGCTGGCTTAGTTAAGGCCAAATTACTCATCTCATTTTAGAGTGTGAGCAGATTTGGGCCTGGTGCTACTGCAACCAAAGTGCATATTTGGAGATATTCTTATCATTCAAATATAATTTGTTCCAGAGGAGAAACAAAGAAAAAAAAAAGATAGTTATGTCCAGTTAGGAAGCGTTTATTTCATGCCACTTCAGAACATCACTAAAAATGATAGCACAGATTATCTGTAGAGTTTTGGGTGCTTTTTACTTTCTATGAGGTTGGAACTATAGGATGTAAACCTGGATGCCTCCCAGCTATTCTGCTGACAGAGCAAAGCAAGTAAAAGGTATCTTAAAACTTTATTAAAAAATTGTTGCAGTAAAATATGAGACAAAGACCCTTTAGAAAACAAAACAAAAAGCCTACAACATCCAGGTCTACTACAAACTTTTTTCCTCAGGGAAATACACACAAAATATTAAAGAAAGAACAGTCTTTTATGTAGGAGTTAAAGGGGAAAAGCAGCCTTATCTTAAAAGGAGGGGAGACAGATTATGATTTATGTCTTAGAAGTTCATCATTCTTCCACTGAGAACATTCCCTTGCCACAACAAAGATGTTTCAAGTAGGGCCAGGAGGATCAGCAGGCTACACAAAGATCTGTGTAGATAACAGGACCAAAATCATGTAAGACTGTTAAGGATCCACTCCAGCCCCTGTACTTCTTAAAAAAAAAACAAAAACCAAACTCAAAAAACCTGAAAAGCCCAGAGGCTGCAGGAAGACTCAATGTCAAACACCACCTTAACTGTCTGACAGGCACATGGTCGCACTCTGCCTCTGCAGCAACACCTGAGTGATGCCTCTGGCTTCAGGGAAAACAACAAGGTCCCCGCAGTATTCAAGGAGCACCTAGGTACACACACTTGGGTTGGGGTGGCAAAGTACAAATTGCAGTGTAAAAGCTTTAGATAACTCCCCAAAAGTGTCAAAACTCCATTCTTGTGCACCAAGCCTATTAGATCTCAGTGAACAAGCAATCTTTTGTGAAGCTCCTTGCTGATAAGAATGGATCTCAAGTTCACAAACAGGCAGTGCCTGCCTTTCCTAGACAGAGCATTAACCAGCTCGTTGTCATCCAAATCCAATTTCACAGACACTCTGTGAAGGCAGAGACAAAGGAGACTTTTTACCGATAAAGTTTAATGAAAATAAATCCCAGAGCCCCAGGTCATCAGCACAGTGATGACAGCAGAGTCTACACTGTGTGCTCTCTTTCCTGGTGACATCATATTTTGTGTATGATAGGTTCAACTGGACCCTTGGGGAAAAAAAAATTTAAAAAAAAAAATATCAATCTTTGGAGTGGAAAAAATCCTTTCAAAATTACCCTTAAAATCTCAAAAAGAAACTAAGGATGTGCACTTAAAGAAAAGAGTGCAACCCAGTCGGGACCATGGCTAGATAACAGGAAGAACAAATATTATATTTATGTCTCCTGAATAGGTCACTGCTTCAGAACAGCAAGATCTGGGTTCATGATCCTGTTTTTCTGATATACAGTCAAAGATTAAAAAACACACAGTGGAAGTTATTTCATGTAACGCTGTTCTCTGGATTCCCTAAAATGAGATTGCACATTGAATTGCAGGGCTCAGAAGTTAACACAGGAGACTAATGAAACATGGCTCAAATCAAGCAGTGGAAAAAGTACTTCAAGGCTTTTACAGGTCTTATTTGTCAACACAGATTTTGCTTTCTGTACCCCTCATCTTAACTTTTGAATCAGAATCAGACTGACATTCCCTACACTTGGGTATCAATGTGTATTTCTCCAATTTTCCAAGACTACAATCCTCTTTTGCAATGTAGCTGCTGCTTCCTCCAGCTTTCCTTAAGTTTCTGTACAGAATATGTTCCACATCTACTTCTTCCATAACCACAGCATCTCTTTACTTGTTACAGAAGAGAAAAAGTTTAATCCAATCCCTGGTGCAGTAGGAGATACCTCCCTCCTCTAGGAGGTGAGTAGCTGAACACTTTTAAGGACTTCACTCTTTCCAGATCTCAGAAAATTCCTGATAAGGCCGGCTCACAACACAATCATATAAATGTCATTGCTTTAGGAGGACAAGGTTTGGGGTACCTGAGGCTACAACTTAGAAGGCTTCAGATAAGGATCATATGATTCAATTATCAATTTCCTTATTCATTAATTACTTTATCCATGCAATATGCAAAAGATGGAGTGAAAAATGTGCACCTTTAAATGTTTAATTACAATACTTAAAGTGATTTTATGTGTATTTATATAAAGTGGTTATTCATTATTACAGTCATCATCATCAATTTCCTCATAAGTCTTAAAACAAATATAAGTAACATTGAAACGCACATAATTAATTTTCAAATTGAGAAGCAACTCTTTTTTTATTCATCGCAAATATAATTGTATCATTTCTCATTCTTGTTTAAGTGGAAAACTTATACTTTTCTCTTACAAAGGTAATTATTTTTACAAGTATAGTTAATGCATTCTGCCAAACCTTTGAAATAATCATGCAGAAGTATTTTATAGATGATATGAAATTACTTTAAGCAAGTGACAGCACTTCCATGGCTATTTCAGATTAATCAGAAAATCCTGATAACTGAAGACTAAGAAAAATTTGGAAATTGACTTTACATTTGCTTTAATACTTCTTTATTCTCTCAATCACATCTCAGGTTAAACATAGCAGTTAAATGTAACATTATATCAGGGTAACATTCAAAGTTCATTTCAATATTACAGATATTAACATAAACCAGTTTGATTTTTCATTATTCACTATTTAGAAAAAAACAACCCACAGGTGAACTCATCACAGCTCTCCCAAAGAAAGCCTGAAGTCCTTATTCAATTTGATTAATCCTTACCCTTGTACATCTCCCAGTGAAGCCCACTGCAATCTCAGGGTTTTCATTTCTATTGGAACACAAGCAGATGCTATAAAAAATTTATGTTTTCTTAATAAACCATATGATCTGTCACTAACAGGAGGGGGGAAAAGATAGAATGACCGTGGGGAAAGGTATGGGCTAAGCAACCAAGGTTTGGGGTTTTTTGAGATCAGGCTTCAGTATTTGAATTGAATATGACTTCATTTATCCTAAATCATCACTATTCAGTCCTGATACCATTTACATCATCAAATTTCCTGTAGATACGTGGAATATTTAAAGTTCTAGTGTCACTGAGACAGAGAAACATGCAGAGTCTGCAGCAGGAGGATGGGGAAAGGTTGTGCTGTTCCATACATTGTTTACATAAACTAAATGAAGTCAAAGCACCAACCTCATATGACAGAAATGATACAGGCCAGAGGGAACAAGGGCTGTCTGCAAATAATCATCTTTATGTGACAACTGGAAACTAGTTATTGAGCCAAAATGTCACATGACACTGTCATGTTCAAAAGTAACTCAAGTTCTTCCATTTCTGTTTAATTGAATTTTCCTCCTGTATGGAAACTAACTACATCAGGCTCATTCATATTCATGAACTTGGCCACAGAAGCTTCTTTAAAAAACAGAGGCATTTCCTTCGTATTAAAAGAAAAAAAAAAAAAAATTAAAACAAAAAAATCAAATTTCTCTTCAGGGCAAATAAAAACACCTGAATCCTGCTCCTGTTCTACATGAACTTCTAGAGGAGCCTCTCAGCCATCACCAATTATAAAGTTTAAAACCACAACAAAACACAAAGAAACCTGCTAATATAATCACCCCATAATTTTCCCCATTACTTTTTTGAATTTTTATCTTTATATTTGGGCTAGCTTGAGATTTCTCTCTCCTCTTTAAGCCATTCTAATTAATATCTATAATTAAATTATTCTTTAGCACAAAAAATAATTTTAAAAAAAGGAACTTCACATCACTGCCTGCTGCTGAGTCATCATTTGCTGCTATTTGATCCAGATAATATTTACCCCCAGTGAGAACCATTAACAAGACAGGCTCAGAGTGTGATGCTTCAGAAAGCACCAACTTAGCAATCAGGGCATACTGCTCCAGATAAGACAAAGGAAAAATTCTAATTGTAGTTTTCTATCTTACTCACGCATCAGTGTCTTAAAAATTAAAAAAGGCACATGATTGAATAAAAACTCCTCATCTAGACAGTGAATTGCATTGAAGTGTAAGAGTCTAATTTTTCATTTTCAAGTTTTCTTTGCTTTTATTAAAAATACATGTCATGCTAAACTTGGCATTTAATTTTCCCTGATAGTTTATAAAAGTGAGAATCTAAGAGAAAAAAAAACAAAACCAAAACCAACCTGGGCTGACCCAAATAAATTTCTTCTCCATTTCTAGGAGTGCCAATGAACAACAACAGAACTGACAATTTCAGTATTTCTCAGAGCAGTAATTAAAAAGGACTGGAACGATTAGTGCAGCTGAGCTCTAGCTTTGCAAGTATCAACAACACAGATGAAAATGCAACCACAGAACTGTGTGAACATATTTAATAACTCCCACAATTGTGCTTCTCACTGACGTGGTCAGCAGCTTTCAACTCAACCACTGAGGCTCTCTCACCCACCTTAACGAATTCAAGGCGTTTCTAGAGAGCTCATTATCTTGTCATCACTTGATCACATCATCTTTTACTTAACATCCTTCCCCTGGTTCCTCAGTTTCTCTACCATATCAAATACCTTTTACTTGTGTTTAATTCTCCTATCTAGCACCTCTCATATGTTATCATTGTGGGTACTGAATCATTAATGCCGATTTCTGAAATTAGAAGGCCACTGGTACCTTCCCCTACACCATCCCTTAGGCTACCCAAAAAAACTTCAGTCATTGAAACCTTCCCATCAATCCTTAAAATACATCTCTGTCACTACAGCTCCAGAAAACTGGGCTAAACGAGGTCAGTGGTACACTGAGCTGAATGAGTAGGGATTTCCACACCATCACAGTCTTGTCACAGAATCAAGGCTGGATGAGATCTTCAAGATCATTTAGTCCAAAGTCAAGCCAGCACTGCCATAACTATCCCTAAACCACATCCCCAGGTGCCACATCCAGACACCTCTTGAACACTTCCAGAGACACTGACTCCACCACCATCCTGGACAACTTTTCCAATGTCTGACTTCTCATTCAGTGAAAAAAAATCCTAATATCTAATCTGAACTTTCCCTGGTGCAACTTCAGGCCATTTCCTCTCATCCCTTTGCTGGAGAGGAGGCAGAACAGACTGACCCCCACCTCACTGCCCCCTCCTGTCTGGGAGGGGCAGAGAGCAACGAGGATCCCCTGAGCCTCCTTTTCTCCAGGCTAAACACCCCCAGCTCCCTCAGCCACTCCTCAGATTTGAGCTCCAGCCCCTTCCCCACTCCATTGCTCTTCTCTGGACATGTTCCAGCACCTCAATGTGTGTTTAGAAACGTGGGGCCCAAAACTGAACACAGCACTCAAGGTGGGGGCTTCCGCTCTTAGCTTTTCAAAAACTATGCAGTTTAAAAGCTCTGTCAGACACAAACCGAGTTAATGCTACAGATTCATACTTATAAAACAGAAATGCTGTGAGTATTGACCACTTGAGAATCCCAGATATGGAAACTTCATTATCTGAAGACAGCCCCAGCCTTTAAACTCCTTAAGTACCTCTTATTTGTTGCCATGATTCAAGAATTGGCACAAAATATGTGAAGGTACAGCAAATCAAAAAAATTCAAAACTAGAACAGGTTGTTCACACAGAGATTGTTTTGAATTTTGTGTGATGTCTGTACCTTAGCTCTAATGGATTAACTGCATGACACCATGAAGAAGAAATTATTTTGTGCAACAATAGCCAAGGAGAATATAGACAAGCTGAAACAGTTATAAAATGAAAACACCCATTTCCCAGTACCTGCAGTAGTAGAGGGCTGGACTTGCAGTCCACTAAGAGGCGTTCATATAAACGCCTTGCAGCCTCAGGTTCCCATGACAGATCCTGCCCTTTAATAAAATCAAGTTATTCCTTTTAAATGTTATTGGCATTTTATGGGCTGTTAAAAGGAACAGAGCTCAGAATGTTTATATTGCTCTGAGTCTCCCTGATTGTGTCCCATTCTGATAAGCACCTGCCTGACGAAGCTTTGATTGGGGATGCATCTTCTGCAAATAATTCAATAGGAAACAAACATGTTACTGTTGTATTAAAAACAGAATGTGTACTGGGACTGAAGATTATTGGTCAGTGCAGGAATTTCCAGGCATCTGGTCTCTAGCTCACATTGCATGCAGTGAATTATATCCCAGTAATTGAGAATGATGAATGATTTGACCCTCTTAAATATATAATGAGGGAAAAAACAGCACAGTGAGAGCCAAGATTTAGGCAATTTTAGCCTCCAGGAAAAAAACAGTTGTAACCCAACACCACCTACAAATCTCAGCGGGTACTTTGGTGAGGTAGTATGTCATGTACCTTGAGTAATACATCTTGCATTGTGGGCAAGAAGAAACACTAATATTGATCTCCTACACCATGAAAAACCATATGTAATGTCAAAGAATTTAGAGGTTTACACAATAAGGTTAAAAAACCCACTTAATCTATTGCTTGGGGACCTTTTTTTTTCTGCACAGCATTTTTATAAATCCCTATAAAAGGCAGAGGTACTAAAAGAAGTGCTACAAAAGACTGCTAAATTAGTCTGATACAATTTAATGTCACAGTGGCAAGATAATACCTCTTTCTGCAAATATCTCTGTAGTACTATGGTGACTTTACAAAAATATACAGTCAGCAGTATATCCTGAAGTTAAAAAGCAGGATAATTAGTAATTTCATGCTGGCATTTCACACTGGGATATCCTGCTGTGGTAAGAGACCGTCTGGGACCAACCTCCCATTCACGCAGATCCTGCAGTCAGAGGTCAGCTCGCTTCTGTTATGGGCTGTCTCTCTTCCCAGCTGGCCACCCTCCTTCCTGCTGCACCGAGTGGAAAGAGCAAAATGCAGAACCCTCTTGGGAGACTTTGGGAAAGACTGTCTATAAAGCTACAGAGTTCAGTACATGGATGACAAGGCAGCTTGTGGAACTTGGGGGCATTTGCCTCGATTTATTTTTTTGCAACACCAGATAAAATGACAGAAGGGGAGTGAAAATTTCATATACAGACCTAAAAGTTTTATTTAAAAACACTGTGCAATATTGTTTGCGAAATTTAGGCTGCATAATAAGGGAGCGAAGTGGAAAGCAGAGAAGTGCTGAACTGATATAAAAGCTAAAACTGAAAAGACTTTTAAAATTGTTAAGGTAAAAATCCCCTGGTTCTCTTGCTTCTTTTACCTATATTGCTTATTTGGGCAACCAGTGTCTAAAAGCAGTTTCTGGACAGTTTAACTAGTCATTACAGAAATCCACGTGTTTTTTGTTGGTGGTTCAGAGATGTGCACGCTTAGCAAGGGGAAGAGGAGCATGTGAACAGTCTGCCTTTCTGTTTTGGCACAAGGACTGGATTTAAATATGAATGGGCAGATCTCCTGCAGCTGACAGAAGTGCCCACTCACTCCACCACAGCCACAGAGATGTCACCACCAGCTCCAGGGCCCCATTTTTCAGAGCAGCAATTCAGAAAATGCATATTTATAACGTTTTAACAGCCGAACGAGTTAAAGCACAAAACGCTTGGATTACAGAGGAAGCAGCAGACACCAATGGGCAGAACCTTAATTTCATGCATCTGCATTGTGTTGTGGCTCCATTGTCGGGCTCCATCCTGCTCTGTGGCAGACGGAGCGTGCTCTGAAAGCGCTGCATTTGTGCTCTGAAAGGCAGCAGCTGCTTCCCATCTTCCCGAACATCCGAAGAGAGTTTCGCGTTCAGACCACTCAGAAGCCAAGAGCTCACATCCCTGATACCGGCTGAGGGGCAGAGGATTTCTCTGCTGCTCAGCTAAACTACTCCTCAAATGATGGAGGGTTTGCTAAGGAGATACACTGTGCTGCTGAACACATACTCCAGCAGAAAGGCGGCAGAAAAATTTACCAATATTTCTAAATGCTGTGCTAGATCGGTGAAACTTGGTACAGCACATCCATATTTTCAACACTGGGAGCAGACTGCCACAACCAGAATGATAGCTTTCTTCCAGAGCATTTTCTACTGTGCTAGTAAATACAAAACACAAGAAAAACAGAAGAGTCGTTTTCTCTAACCTATTCTTATTCAACATGCTCTTACCCATTGTTATGGTAAGCTTTTTCTTATAATTTCTGGTTTGTAGTTGATTTATTTTTTAATAAAACATTTTACCCAAGTCTTTTGAAGGACACCGCTATGAATGAAACAGAGATACATCTCACTTTTCAATTTCTAGATGAGACAATTTTTCCTTCTGGTCTTGAACCTTTGTGTCAATACCTTTCTTATTCACCCACCAATCAATTTTCAAATACCTCAGTTCCATCTTCCCAACTGCCCCTGACACACATATCTGTAAAACATATTCAATATCTTCTATAAACTCATCTCCGTTTCCCAAAAATGCTCCTTGCAATGATTATAGAAAAATGGTGAAAACAGTGGTTTCAAAAGAGAGAGATGAAACAAGTATTTGGCACAAAATTACACATTTGCATACCTTCATGCACCATTTTTCCTTGTTTCCTCAGCTTTTTCAGAACACGCATGTTTATTTGTTGTTATATAGAAGCTGGCACCATGGGACTTTCAAAGAACAAGATCCTGACTTACTAGCACAATGCAAACAATGTTGATGATTGATTAAAATAAAACAGTTTACAGTAAATGCTGTGTTTACATCCCTGGTCCCAAATCTGGTATCTCCCAGTATTGAACTTAACCCTTTCAGAAACCAGCACTCCTGAGATGTTATTTACCAAAGTTGACCTAGTATCCAAATATTATGAGTATTACTATGCTTTCATCACATTGTTTTGTCTTTTTAAAGATACCCTGTCATAAACACAAAAGCAATATTGTGTAGATGTGAGAAAAAGGAAGTCAGATGCTCACAAACACCACCAAACAAAAGCCTAAACAAAACCAACCACCTGGTAATTTACCCATTTGTGCATTTTACCCAGAAGATTTTGTAATTCATAAATGAATGAGAAGCTACCAGAGTTCTATTTCTAAAGGCTTTTATGCTAATTGAGTTTGCTCTAAACATTTTCATATATCACATCAAGTATTCAATGAGGTGCCAAAGCACTTTGTTAACAAACTTATTTCCCAGATGTGGCTAAAGCAGGGACAGAAGGCTTGAATGTTCTAACATACCTAACAATTCAATTACAGTTATCTTATGGTGCCATCACATATTTTTCTTCAACAATCAAACAACCTCAGCTGGAAACTCCAAGCAATAACACAAATAAAGGACCATCTGGCAAGAATAATTAAGGAAGGCTGGAAATAAAACATTAATTAGTTGTGTAGTCCAAATGACCTTCAAAGGCCTTATTATGAAATTATATCCAAAACAGATAATCATTTATTTCATGTTACAGTTATATTTAACTAAGCATGAATAAGTAATAATATCATTTTAGGATGCTATTACTCTGTTATTGACTCAAACTGATTTCAAAATTGTCTTATTTTTCTATAACAATAAAATCAGTATGGAAAGCAACCTACATCAGTTTAGAATTGCAGTCTTGGTTTTCCCCTGTTTCATATCAACAAGACAGATGTATCACACTTGCCTCAAAATTTACATAGGAAAGGAACAGAATGGTTTGCCAGGACAATATTCATGCAACTAATTGCTTTAAAATCATTCACTTTTTTTTTTCCTCTCAATTTTGGAAGAAAAATAATGGAAGTCTACAATTACATGCTTTCTGATGTATGACATTAAATGAAATGCCAAATACCAAGGCTTCTTAAAATCTCTTTTGGACAGAAAGATACATGGCTATCACAAACTTAGGGATGATATCTTCTCATACCTTTCCAAATCTTTGCTACATTTACTGATAAGTTAGTTATAACTAAACCAGCATTTTTTCAATGTAGTCTGCAGATAGATAATGCTGGTCTTCATGATTCTCAAAGAAATACAGTGTGAAAAAGAATCTTTGAAAAAAACATAACCAAGTTGTTGAAAAGAAAAAAACCAAAGCACTCAGTACTTCCTCTGTTTTTGTACCTTATCCAAACGGCACTTAAAATGAGTGTATGAATTATTAAAAAAGTTGCATCTGTATATTTTCTGAGCTTTTTTCTTTTAGTTGGACATTATTGGAAAAATATGCTAAGGCAATGGATTTTATAAAGAGGACTATAATTAAGATACATTAATTACTTTGTTTTATTATTGTACAGAATTCCCATCCAGCCAATAAGAATAGAGCCTTCATTATTTGGTGGAGTCACCTTCTCCTCATCCCCAGGCTACAGGACATGAAGTAACTGAATGGATTATCCTGGAGCACAGCCAAGAGCACGTCCTTTGTTACAAGCCAGACAATGACAAAACTCCTGGAAGTCTCAGACATCATCTGGATTAGCAGGCACAGGGGACAAAATGATCCTTTGGGAATGTGCAGACCAGATCCACTTATGAAGATCCATTACTAAGAAAAGAACTATGGGGGTGCCCAGCGCCACCCAAGGCCAAGGAAAGCCGGATGAATTTTTGCTGATACGTTGCTGTTTCCACTATTGACTTTTCCCTAACACAGTATATTGTTCACTACCCCACTTGGAACAAAGAGTTAACGTGCCATTCTAATGGTGATACTGAAGTAAAGAATTTCAGGTTCTCTTTTATCCAAGTCCATAGCTTAACCCCAGAAACCTTAATAGGATCAGAGCTACGTTGTTGATATGAGAAAATGTTGGTTTTTAGGCTGAGGAATTATGATGGGATAAAATAGCACATGAGTTAACCACTACACCATTTAGCACATCAATTGCTACTAAAACCTCCTGTTATTCTGTCCAAAAATAATTCAATTACAGCAAAACTTGGGCCCATATTGTAGGAATAAAAAAAACCAACAAAAACAAGACACAGAAATAGCTGTCCCATTTTACTGGCCATACTACAGCAGTGGTACATGGGAGAGATAAATTAACAATAGCTGAGTAACTCTGCTGAGAGAAAACATAACAGGACAACATTCATCTTTAGGGAAAAGTACTGAAAGGAAGGAACAACACTCTTTATTTGGGAAAAGAGGAGAAAGAAGGGTGTGAACATGCAAAGGGATTGGCAGGCAGTGCGTACTGTTCCTAAGTAGCAGTTACTATTGAACAGGAGAAAGGTGAAGGGCCATGGGACAGATGTAATAACTAAGACAAAAGGAGGAGGTTTGGACTCCACAGAAGGCATAACCAGCTGCAGGGCAGAGAGCTGGGAGCAAGCTTGTGACAATTCAGGGAACACAGAGCTGGAGAGTGGAGCTGTTTCTCTGTAAGGGCCGCTGTGTTCCCACAGGGATCTCCAGAGCTCCCAATGCCCTCCTGCAGGAGCTGTACAAGTGCATCTCCAGGCAGGACGGATGCTGCAGACACAGATTCTGCAGGTGGATGGGGAGGCAGATGGTCTGACAGTCTGTGCAACGAGCTGAAAGAACCCAGCTTTCAAGATCAAGCAAAGGATAGTGAACGAGAGACTGGTGCTCCACTCCTAGTTCCTGTTTTGGGGTAGACGGCTGCAGTGTTGTTTTTCTTTAGGAGAGCAACCAAAGAGTTGTGTGAATGATATTCAGGCTTAAGAAAGAAAAATACTTATTTTCCAACAAAAAGCTGAGGCTACATTAGGAAAACAAACAAACAAAACAATATGCAGGTTGGATCAACATAACCATAAATATATTTTCCTTATTCCCACTGGTTTTAGTCCTTCCATCTCCTGAGTAGCCATCCACAGCAGTAAATTTCTTCAGAACTGTGTGAGAGTGGAGTCAGCCATATCCCCCAATGCCATCAGCTGAGACTGCAATAACAATCAAGGCTAATGTCCCTCAGCAGCCCCTGAGAGCACTGCAAACAAACGCTCAAGTGCACTGAATACACTGAATATGCCTCAAAAAAAGCAGTGCACACGTAGCTGCATCACGAACAGCACTTCAGAGACATCCAGACATTCCTTCCATTTTGCATATTCCACATCCATTACTGAAGCTGTCTCTGTGGATGGTGGAATTTCAGAAACATGAAACAGGACTGACCTGACAAAGTCTGCTCTGCATCAAGAAGTCTCATGCTACATAAAGTAATAAAATGATCCTACACCTACACAGGGTCAGGGGATTCTCAAAGAACTTGCAAAGGAAAAGCACATTCAAAAAACCTTCTCATCTAAAAAGACGGCCTCAGATGACAGGAATCAAGAAGTGCCTTGATGATGTCAGTCTTACCTATCTAAGGGGACAGGCTGGCATGTGACTGAGAATGGAAATCCATCAGATATTCTCCACGGCCCCAGCTGGAAGAAGGCCCCAGGAAAGAAGAAAACCTCAAAAATAAACTCTAAGGTGGTGCTGAGGTAAAATTATAGAGGCACAAGGCACACGTCTAGGGAATTTGCGGTAGCATTATTTCCATTGTAAATCTTACTGGGTTTTATGAAACATACAACAGTGTTTGTATGAGATACAGCAGAGAGGATAAAAAGAGCCTATTCTGATTTCCAGATAATGTTTTTGTAATATGTTTTGGTCCTTTTGTGGCCCTCCTAGTCAAAGAGGCAGAGAGATTCCTTTCTTGGAATATCTAAAGAGCAATGCTGACTCCTCTTGAAGGTTCTGACTTTTTCAGAGAGATTTGCCAAAGGTAGAAAAAGAGCATATATTATTTTCTTAGTAGTCATAGCTTAACAAGACCATTTTTTTTTTTTTTAAACGTGAATTAAAGACTTTTACAGTTGAAGGTTGCTTTTCAAATCTCTTTGGCCTAAACAAGATAAACAGCTTGAGCATCTATCATTAGCAGGCCAAACAGCTCTGCAGGAGATACAGCTTGAAATTTGGAGAGCTCTGCTCTCCAATTAAAGCTAAGAGCATGTAGAAAATAAAACAAAAAAAAAAGTTCCCTCAGGGAACTTTTCTATGAAAACCTATTTAAAAAATTTTCACTAATAGTAATTTATATTGTCTGGCTCATGTAAGGATAATGTCAGAACACCTTTGGCCACACATACCAAGACAACAGAGAGTAAACCTTAAGATTTCACTGAAAGACAACTCTAAAATTTGTTCTTCTATCTTCTAGTCTCCTGAGCCACTATTTAACATGCTTAATTTCTCCTTCTCTCCCTCTTCCTACCCAAAGTCAACAACTTCTGGTTTTCATAAGGATGAATGTGAATTACAGGGAAAATTACTCCATCAAACTGCATTTTTCCTCTGTCACAAAATAGAAATCATTAGCAACTCAAAGTTTTATGTTGCATCTTTATCTTCATTTCTTTAAAACACACAATTATAAAAGCAGAAGATTAAAAAAGGATCTTGTATATATGAAAAAATACATACCTCTAAGATCATCAAGCTCAACCATCAACCCAGAACCATCACCATGTTCTCAAGTGCCACATCCACACATTTTTTGAACACTTCCAGGGGTGGTGGCTCTACCACTACCCTGGGAAGTCTTTCCCAATGCCTGAAAATTCTTTCTGTGAAGAAATTGTGCCTAATGTCTAATCCAAACCCCCCCAGCACAAGTGGAGGCATTTCCTCTCATCCTTCACTCTGGAAGGATTGTATATCTATCTTCTCAATGAATGACAAAGTAAATTCTCTGTACAGACAACAGAATTTTGCATCTACTGAAATTAAATAAATGCAACAGGAAACCATGGACTTCTAAAACAAAAGCACAGCAGAGAAACACGACACAAAACCAGACAATTTACAATGTATTGTCAATGTAATTGCAGTGAATATGTGATGTAAATCAAAAGCATCACAAAAAAGTCTTACTGTAGTCTCTGAAACTGAACATGGAGCATAAATACAAAGCCAATTTTCATCTTCAGTTTGACCAGAAAGAACTGTAACATCTTAAGCAGCCTAGAAGTACATTAGTTTACGGTCTTTCTCTGCTGTCATCACGATATAAGGGAGACAGAGGGAATGGAGTGGTCAAACGTGGTATCAATGAAATTAAAACATACTCGATTTTTTTATGCAAAAGATGGTGGTTCAGGAAAATGCTAAATATTTCACAACAGTCACTCAGTTCTGTTAGAAGAATATTGACTATCAAGCCAAAGCTTCATGACTGGATCTAAAATAGGATATGGGCCAAGGATTCCTTAGTAAGGCACAGTAACTCCATTGGGTTTAAGGGTACTCAATTATTATAAAATTCCTTACATATTTATTTTCTTACTAACCAGTGGTCAATTAAATTCACTGTTCCAAGATGATTTCTAGGAGCTCTAAATGAGTGAGTTTAACTTCTAGGACAGTGGAAGCCAATCTAAATCCAAACATGTACTGCCAAGCCTTTGAACCATCCTGTTAATAGGTCACTGCTTAATATGGTGGATTGAACATAAGCACTGCTATAGGAGCTAAAAAATCTGCTTTTGTGTTGCATGAAATGGAAAAATCTGCCTAGGTGAAGTCTTCAGAGCACAGCAATGATCATTTGCCAAAAAATAATAAAAATTGATGGTAATTATGGCATGCCACGCATCAAAAAATTGGAATTCTTAAATATGCTTTAATAGCTGAATTGTTCCAATAAAAAGTACAGAGTGGTTTTATGCGTAACTTTTCCCTGACAAAACAGCTATTAAGCATTTTTCACACTTTCACTTCACATCTACATTTCAGGTGTCATTAGCAGTGACCTAGTAACAGGAAAACATTAAATGGCATTTGTCAGGACTGACAGTACAGTGGAAATAAGAGAAGTAGAGTTTTCCTCTCTCTTTCTCTGCCCAGGCTGAACCTGTGAACTGCAGTGGGGTAATAACAAATTAATATTTCCTACTACTCTAGCATAATATTTATTGCCCCTACTGTCACAGAACGTCCCACTTTGCTAATACATCTTTTTAATATTAGAAAATCACTGAGGTGAAAATGGGACTCTTTCACTCACATCCTAAAGATTTTAAGTTATTTTTGGAAATATAAATTCTGCAGAATAAAAAAAGAAAAGAGAAATATTTGCTCATAATGTAAAACAATATAGTTCTATATTCTACCCACACACAAAACATCAAGATTTTTTTAGTTTGAAACCATCATGCATCCATAATGGTATAAAAATATCCAAGAGGAATTAAATATGCAGACCACAACTAGAACATACTGAGAAATTTAAAAAAATTAACTCAAGGGCAGATGCTTAAACAGAACACAGTCCAAAAACAAATAGTTTGGGCCAGGTCCCTGTTAACTGTAAGTATTCTAATTACTGAGACAGATGATGTTTCAAATGAATGTAAGCCACTTTGGCTGAGGTACAATTCCTAAATGTTGCATAATTTTATTTTGCCTTTTTACATTTACAACAAATGGTCAACACCAAAGAAAATTCTACCAAGAAGTAAACTATTAAGTGAAGTATTTCTATTGCAGAAACCATAGCATACGTTTTGTGATACTCTACCTGGGGTACTGGTCTCCAGTTTTGGACCAAAAGACAAGATTCTCGGTATCCCACCATTTTCTCCCTCTCTCTCTTTTTTATTTGTTTTTGTTTGGTTGGTTTGTTTTGGGGTTTTTTTTCTTTTGTTTGTTTGGTTTTGTTTTGTTTTTGGGGCGGGAGGGTGCTTCTTTTTTTGTTTGTTTGGTTTTTGGCTTTTTTTTTTTGTTGGTTGGTTTTTCTTTTCTGGCCAAATAATTTCCCACAGTGAGGAACCACAAGAGCCCCATTGCTCTCAACAAGCAAACAGCATGGCCTGATCCAGAGGGTCAGCAGGGATTCCAGGTGGTTCCTCAGCCCTGCAGCCCAGCACAGCTGGCTTTGATCAGAAGGGAGAACCTGATCCAACTTCCAGCCCTGTGTTCTCACAAAAGCTGCAGGGTTCTTCTTCCTCACCAGAAACACTCTGGCTCTGCACTGCAGTAAGGCAGTAAAATGTTCCTTGCCCAGAGACACTGCATTTCTTCAGCTGCTTAGACGATCAA
>VZTX01031045.1:373148-418998 GCA_013400915.1 Pardalotus punctatus | reverse complement strand
TTGTTTTGTTTTTGGGGGGGGAGGGCGCTTCTTTTTTTTGTTTGTTTGGTTTTTGGCTTTTTTTTTGTTGGTTGGTTTTTCTTTTCTGGCCAAATAATTTCCCACAGTGAGGAACCACAAGAGCCCCATTGCTCTCAACAAGCAAACAGCATGGCCTGATCCAGAGGGTCAGCAGGGATTCCAGGTGGTTCCTCAGCCCTGCAGCCCAGCACAGCTGGCTTTGATCAGAAGGGAGAACCTGATCCAACTTCCAGCCCTGTGTTCTCACAAAAGCTGCAGGGTTCTTCTTCCTCACCAGAAACACTCTGGCTCTGCACTGCAGTAAGGCAGTAAAATGTTCCTTGCCCAGAGACACTGCATTTCTTCAGCTGCTTAGACGATCAACGGGAACAGACCTTCTGGGCACCAGGGAAATGTATTCTCCTGCTCCAGGTGGGCAGTCAGTGCCGACTTCACTTAAAAATGAAAATGTGATCTGGTGAGTATTGTCCACAACAGAAGTGCTGGCATAATGACATATCCACACAGCTCACAAGGGGTCACTAATTTTGCCTTTTCCCACTGAGACCAAACTGCAGATATATCCACAGAAGTCAACAGGAGCAAGGGAAACAGAAAGAAACCACTTTCATGGCTGTCATGTGAAGATGCCATGATCTCCCTCTGGAATGTAATCTGGCAGTCCACTAACTTCTGTGGAATCCGTTCTTGATCAAGTTCTAATTTCCTGAGATCTTGGGTATCTTAGGTTTAGCCCTCTATTACTTCTCAGTCCAAAGAGAATGCTTGTGTTCAAACAAAACTTCTTAACAGCGCTCTATTAGCCTTTAGGAAGTCATTTAAATAACAGTATTTTATATGGTGTTGAAAAATAAGGAAAGAGAATTACTATTCAGCAAGCAAAATTAATAGTTGGCACATTACCAGAAAGCCCACTGCAGGATCTGAGCGAGGTAATTTGGCAAGATTAGCCCTTCTGGCTGGAAGAGCTGATGGGCTTTCTCACATAAAAGAAGACACATGGAGGGTGTGACACCTTTCAAAGAGTTCTGTACTGACAGAAATCTGCAAGTCAATAAACCACCCCAAAATTTCACTCTTCAGTCTTCACATGATGCCCTTTGTGGAACTTCACAGAGCAGAGCAGCAGCCAAATTCATGTCTACCTCATCACATTTCCTATTGGGATTAAATAATTTACTCTAATGATTTATTTTGATTTTCAAGTGTCAGCCTGAAATGGGTTCAGCCCTCTCAAATGTGGATGAGTCTACAAATATTAGAAGGGATCAATCATATCAGAACTTGCACAAATGTGATTCAGCTTTCTTACACTACTTCTCTGCATCAGAATTTGACACTGTCTATTCTCATAACACATAGCAGCAATTGCTTCATAAACTGGAATACAAGATATTTTCCTAATTTTGCAGAAAAATTACCAAAACTGATATGTGAACTTGATTAAAGTGATGGATAGTCACTGTATGAAAAGGTACCATAACTCTGCAAATAAAAAATGTACTTAATTGTGGCATTTTTAGTAAGTTATTTTCACAAGTGAAAGTAAAGTTAAAAAATATATTAAAAAGTAAGCACTCAACCATTTTCCTGCATAACGTAAAAAGCCTTGATCTCATACAGTCCAAGTTGTCAGTAACAGCCTCTAACTACTTTTCCCAATGTGAAATGATGTATGGTCACTTGATTTTTCTTATTGTAAGGAAATAAAGTTTTTATTTGCCATAATTTCATCAAATTTTAACTAAGGTAAAATTTTTCCACATTTAACACTTCAAACTGATTTTTCTAGAGTGCATACGTCCCCAATAAAACGTATTCTTTTTTCCTAAGAATTGTAAATACACATTTTACCTGCACATCAGAAAAAATCTGACTATTTTTATCATCAAAGAGGATCTTGTACTTTAATACTTCACAGATAAACTAGAAATTTGGCAGGGGGGATATTAATATTACAACTTTTGCTTTTTCTGCAGGAAAAAAAGTCAGACTCTGTGATCAGATTATAAAATACTATCCTAGCACAAATCTAAAGGACATGAATAATCTAGGAGCCTGAGCAACCTACATTCAGGAGTTCTCAGCCTTGGAACAAGGTTCCTTAAGTCTTTTGAGGTCTTACACCATGTGATTCCAGATTAAATTCTCTCCTCAGCACCTGTGCTCAGCAGTACCACAGTGGCAGAGTGCCACGCATCTCTCATGTCATGATGATTCCGCTCTAATTGTAGATTATTTCATAAAACAAAATGGTGACTGCTTCACTTTTCTGATATAAATTCTACTTTCTTTTCTCTTTCACACAACTTTCTTTCCAGACAGGTGTGCCAAGAGACTCTGAAATCTCTACACAGGAGATAATACATAATCTTACAGGAATCTTAATACAAATCCCTCCTGCCTTTGTTACTATATTGATGTAATATTCCTTTACTAAGAGATTCTGGTTTTCTTTGCCTCTATTAAAACTACATGTCACTAGGCAGAGTCACATTTGCACTTTTGGAGTGCACAATACTTGAGGAAGATCAAGACAAGGGTAGCAGACGTTTCCCTCAGATAAGATCGATATCAAGGATCCTCTGGAGCCCTGGCAGCATTTTAAAGTGTGTGTATTAATGGTTGCCAGGAAAAGTATGAGAAGAGCATTGTCTTGGAGAGAAAATTCAGTGCAGCTTAAAACTCACTCTCCTGGTATATGAGAATGTTTTGCCCTCAGCCAGAGCCAGAATCAGCACCAACAAAGAGGCAGGGAAAAACAGAGAATGTGTGATAGTGTCTAAGAGTGGAAAGCAGGGAAAAAAAGCTGTCCCATAAAAGGCCTTCCTGAATATCACGTTTTATTATGAATGTAATTGCTTATACTCTACAATACCTTTCTGTCAGAAAAATTACATTCATGTTTTTGAATTCACAGTTTTACTGACTTATGCAAAATACATATGCCTGATTTTGATAACTTAATAAACTCATTCTAACAGCTGAAGAGCTGCTGTCATTTCATCTGACTTTACTGAATTTTAAATAATTATTTTTAATGCCATGAATTTTATTTTATAGCCTTGCAATGTAATTCAATTCAAAGATATCCTGAGGTTTCAGAGTGATTACAGCACAACCCATCAAATCCAACAGTCCCAAAGAGGGCAGAGAGAACAAACTCCTCATAGTAAAATGTTTCCCCAGCATCTCATATTTTGTCAAAGTAAACTCACATGATCAATCTGACTAGTGCACCACAGATATTTAAATCCATCTCATTCTGACTTTTCATTCCCACAAACATCAATGCCAACACATCCAGCGTTCTCTGTAAGCTCTAAGAACCTATTTATCTTTTACCGTGCATTGGTGAAATGCTAATGGTAATGAGTCAGACCCTCCTTGGTGAAAAACAATAGATGGCTTTCTGTTAACTTAAAATCCTGCAGAATTTCTACTTGGAAAACATTTTCATTGCTTGCTAATGCTGGCAGAAGTCAAAATATGGTGAGTTGAGGAAACAGCTGTTTTCATGATTAACAGAAATTAAATTACTTACAGTGTATGTTAGCCTACAAAGGGACACTTGTGAAGAAATTTGTGAATGTTAATTCACATGAAATAAGTCACTCTTACAGCAGACATCCCACATCAATTATCACAAATCCCAAACATTGTGTAGCTCCTCAAAGTATCATACCCAGCCCACCACGAAACAGTAAAGTAGAGAACATTTCATCAAACCAGCTAGTGAGAAACCTGTTTCTAAAATTTAGTCAACATTGGTCCCAGGGGAACACTTTTTTAATGCTCAAGTGATGTTCAGCTGAAATTCATTATCTTTTACATTTGCTTCCCTTCACTATTCAGTGAAAGGCCAACCATCACAAAAATGATTCCTAGTGAACTACTTCATAGCCATTTTTCTCACAACCATCCAAGAGTTTGCCCCAATATAACCTAAATTACAAAACACAAAATTCACAAAGTTACACAGACTTCCTGTGAAAAAAAAGTCTGCAGGAAAACGCTGACTGCAGAAAGCACAGAAGCTGCCTTGGAAGCAAGGTAAATGAAATATCTTCATTTCCATATGCCCACCTCATGTTGTTCACATGTAAACAACTGGAAGCAAACCAAGAACATTTCTTTTCCCCCCCTCACTGTACAATCTTGCAGATGAACAACAGCCACCGCTATCCTCACCACCTTCACAGACCACACGTACACCACTGCACAAACACTTTGTGGAACACCCCTGTAGCTGTCAAACTTCTCACGGTGATACGTGAGGTGGGTCAGTGCCAAAATAACTTAAAGCTCAGCACAACAATCAGCTGCTGACCAGGGTCAGCTTCACGAGTTCGTAAATTTGGTGGAATAAACAAGTCATGAAAAATTAAAGATAATAAACACTTACTTTTTCCAGACATGGTGAAAGCCAACTCAGTCAGCTGACCCCTCTTTGCCAAAAAATCCGAGCCCTCCCTTAGCCTCCCTTATTTAAGCAGCCCTTCTTAGCAAGCCCAGGTGACTGTGATTGAAGCCCTGGCAGCCCCCCAGCACAGCTGGGAGCAGGATAACCCCAGCAGACGGCAATGAGGAGCAGCTGAGGAGCAGCTGGACTTAGCACTAGGATTGTAACCTGCCCAGTGGCACAGCTGGATAAGAAAAATTAGATACATTCACATCTGAAAGACAGACAGACCATCATACTCGAATGAAAAGTCAATACTGTGTGCATTCCTGATGTGGACATCTAATTCTCACTCAGTCACTCATTCTGTGTTAGTAAAATAAGCTCAAAAATTCTGCCTAAACTTTTCTCTATTACACTTCCAGGCATACTTAGAGTTTCAACCAAGTAATCTTTTAATTTTTTCATGTCTTAAAATTCAAGCACATATCATATGTACCCCAGTGAAATTTAAAGTATTGACAAATAACATTTATTTTGCTTCTTTCAACAGAGATGTGAACTGTAAGCTTTCAAGCATACAGCATTGAGTGTAGAACACTATAATTAAGAACTATATTTTAGAAACAAAATTATTTTTGTGGTCTCATATTAGTTCTCTTTCTTGTGTTACTCAGTTTGTATTAGTCTGCTTATTTAACAACTCAATCTCATGGACAATTAAACAATACTCACAGAGGTATACGAATGTCCAACCCAATCAGTTCCACCTTATTAAACTCTTCTTTCATTGTTTTGTTGCATCCTGAATTACACAGTCAATACAGTCTCCTCAATAGGGCTACACTTCTGAACACATTTTAGAAATAAAGTCTCATACCTGATAGATCTCACTATCAGAATAACCCACAGCTGCTCTTTTAAGTGTAAAACAAAATTTTTAGTTGCTTTCCTCCCAAGAATTTCCACAGTCTTTCCTTAGCTCATTTCCTCAGTGATTTAAACTTTGCAGCAACAGAGATCTTAAAATCATTGCTGTCACTTCAGAGTTATCAGAGTTTATGGAAAAATACAAACTCACAATCTTCCCAGCATCAGCTACGACGACAAAGTTATTTACTGCACTTTATGGAGGCACTAATCTTGTTTTCCATATT
Organism: Pardalotus punctatus; assembly: GCA_013400915.1. Classification (NCBI taxonomy): domain Eukaryota; kingdom Metazoa; phylum Chordata; class Aves; order Passeriformes; family Pardalotidae; genus Pardalotus; species Pardalotus punctatus. Next base: position 413,418 of record VZTX01031045.1, on the reverse strand, counting down.
CCTATTGAAAGCTGATGACATTCCCCGTCTCCCCAATCACCGTGGCATGACGTGACAGTCAGTTTGAAAACCATGTCACAACACCTCAACAGCAACACAAACATCGATTCTTTCCAAAGGTAACAACAGACAGAGACTAGAGCACACAACTTCTTCTTTCCTTCAGAAAAGCCATAATTTCTTTTCATTTCTGTCATTCCTATGGCAGAGACAGACACCTTCTTATTATTTATTCTTATTATTTATTTTATTTATTAAATTTATTTATTATTTATTTATTATTTCTTATTATTTCTTTATTCTTATTATTATTTTATTTATTTTGGCATACAACATTTCTTTTCTGAAGCATGAATCTCAGAATGAACTACATATACATCTGGGAATGTTATTTCAAATGAAATGCCTTTGGCCATCACAACAGAATAGGTTAAAACCCAAAAAACTCTAAAGCTACTTTCTCTTTGCATTATGGGTAAAGGGTTGTTTTTCTAAATCAAAATTAAAACTGTACCTAACCTTCTGATGTTCCTTATTTTGGGGGAAATCACCTCTATTTCTAGAAAAAGAAACACACAGCACAAAGTCAAATTAAATTCTTTATAACTTATCCCACATTCCTCTCCTTTTTGCAGTAGATGAGTGATCTGAAATTTGTCAAAGGAAAGGGATAACTCTCATATTTTGTTATAGCAGCATACATCAGTGACAGGTCATGCCTCTTTGCAGTAGAGACCTTTAAGTGATACTAAATGAAACTATTATATACATACCATATTTCAAGTGACTGCCAACATTAATGCATTGTTTCAGTAATAACCATGAATCTGCTGTGACATATTTGGGCTATTTCTCTGTGTGGTTATAATATACTTTTGTCCAAGAGCATTTAAGTCTGTAGTTCTCATTATCCTTGTTGTGTGACCTAGAAGGGTCCTTGGCAATCAAAATTCTGACACAAAAGTTCACAGTTCAAATCTGCCTTTCAAGTTGTCCCTTGAGACTACTTGTACTGATCCCAAGTCTTTTCTGACAGCTGTGTTGAGGTTCCCTGATTATAAATTCCTATCTTCCAATCTTTTCACTGGAAAGGGCAGCTGCAAGTAATGGCAACTTAATTGCAGCATATGACACAAATTCAAATAAATGCTTTAAAATATTTGTAATCCATGCTTTAAAAAAAAACAATTTGGTGGCAATAATTTCAGTGTAAATTTCCAAGTGCTCAAGGGATGTAAGGTGCTCCTAAACACTGCAGAAGGAGAAAAAAGTAAAGTACATTTGATGGGATATAGGTCTCAGTAATTGTCATTGCATGACAGGGTTTATGCTACACCAGTGAAAATGAAATTGTTCCACACACAACCTGGCAGCCAATACATAGTTCACTCATGGAAGGAGACCAACTCAAAATAATGATAACCTACTGTTAATATATTTCAATATTTTCCTTAGCCAGGGACCGCAAAGGTTTGTGATGTTTGAAGCAAAATATGTTATAATGTGCTGCAACAAGGCAGACAAACAGAAAAATACTTGCCTGTATTGATTAGAAACAGCAGAAGATACACAAAGTGATTGTAGTTATTTGCACTTGCAATTATTTTCAAGTAAGCTATGACAACTGTAATAGAGACCTGTCAGCTGCTGTCCCACCTCATGATCAGCCTCATCAGATCTCATAAACTAAGAAAATGCAAGAATAGATCAGTATGTGCATGAAAGAAGAAAGATGCCTACTTTTGGAGGAGGTGACATTTCCATGCCTGTAGAAGGACCAAAGCAATGGCCCACCAAGGAGCCATTAGGATGATCCAGCCTGACTTGATCCGTAACATCCCTTAAAGAATTGCCCCCAGTAGTTTCTGCATCAACCACACAACATTTATTTAGTGATAGAGAATCCCTGAAACCTTGGAGAAATTCCATTTCTCTTTATAGGATCTTGCTATGCCATTTCCTGCTACATTAAAGAACTCACCTTAAAGCTAGCAATTTTCTCCCTAAAGATGAGATAAACTTTAACCAACTCACCTTAACCTTCATTCTGCCCAAATACATTGAGATCTTCAGCCTCTGTATAAGCACTTTTTCAAACCTCAGACAAATTCTTGTCTCTCCTCTGTTGATCTCTTTACAGTTATCCAGTTAGAGATATTTTCAGATAAATATTTAAGGAAAGCAGCAGACATGATAAATTGATTAATGGATTGTAACAAAAGTAATTTTTAAGGAAGTATGCTACGGATGTATTCTCTAAATTATTGCAAGCTTTACTGTGGAACTTTAAGTTTCAGGCCTTATATTACACACCTTCAGTTCATACCTTTGTAGCTCTTTAGGTTTTTCTGTCTTAATGTTAAAAAGCAAAATGCATAATGGACCTTGGTCTGCTTTTCAATAAACAAGAAAATGCTGAGGATAAGGGTAAAGTTTTAAAGGCTTAAAACAGTTTAGTTCTTCAGCAAAATGTACACCTTAAACCACTTTGTGTAACCTCTGTAGCATATTTTTAAGTTATACAGAAACTTTTGACATCAACATCAACTGATGTGTAGGTGAATTAACCTACATTACAGCCAAAAGCAGAAGTACACTGAAATCACCCTGTCTTAAAATATCCTCAGTTTTTGATGGCATCCAGGCTCCCTTCTGTTATGTAAGAAAGAAACAGACATTATTTTTTCACTCAAATCTGTGAAGGGAGCCTTTGCTGCGAGCTGAAGTTCTGGTCTCCTACACATCATTGCCCTGGAGGTTAAAGTGATATGAGGATCAACACCTGGAGCAAGAAAGTGCACATTTCCCTGTTCCTGTCCCACGTGAGTGCCCAGAAACAAAACTGACCAAGCTGGCTGCTGGCTTTACGAGTCTCAGGGAATTGCTTTTTAAACGGGCAGATGTACTAGACTGTACAGCATGTTTCAGTCTGCCCTCACTCTTCCTCTTTTATACTCTGTATAGCTAAGAAAAACCCCAAACAAGCAACAAAAAAGAAACAAATAAAAATCCACGAACAAACAAATCCCAAAAACACACCGAGAAAAATCACTAAACAAAAAACAAACAAAAAAACAACAACAACAAAAAAAACCCCCCAACTTAAAAAAACCACAAAACAACAAAAACCCCACAAAAACAAAGGTAAAAAACAAACAAACCAACTAAGTGAACCCTACTGTAAAACACAGTAAGAAAATGTGATGTCTTCCTCTCAAATCTCGCAATACAAGACAGGAGACAGGTGATGACTAAAACCATCAGCAGAGTCACACCCCCTCACCGCCCCAAGAAATGCCATATATTTGAAGACTGGGAAGCGAGTAGGATGCACAATAGTAGACAGTGAGATCAGAGGATCTCAGCCACCTCAGCCCCGGTTGTACAATGGCATCTGCTCCATGGATTCATTTGCAGATTTGGAAAGATGTTACCCAGGAGCTCGGTGAAGAGCTTGTCAAAGATGTTTACTCTTCAGAAAATACACAAAGCTTGTTCATTCTTATTGTCATTTAAATGTATTTTTTCATAACAACTTTCAGATTTTCAAAACTGGTTTCTACTTGAACTGTTCTGTGTAAAGGAGTTTTTCTATTGTGTGATTTAAACACCATTTTTTCAAAAAGAAAATGTTGCTCAGGTTTGCTGAGTTGTAGATCTTTAGTAGAAAATTGAGATATTTTTATGTATTGGTTTGGATGAAGGAAACAACTAAGAAGAAGTCTTTTGAAGGATCTAAACACCTTAATATGCAATTAGTAATGCAATTAGTCATACCTCCTTTATGGCCCTATGATTTCAAGGGAACAGTGTAGGAGAATGAAAGGTTCAGGACAATAGTACAGTAACAGAACATCTGTAAATGAGCAAGTATTTTTATTAGATAATTAGCAACTGGAAAAATAGCACATGCAAATATTCTAATGGAATAACTCCCACTAGCATGCATTTAAATGGCATTCACAAAATAAGCCAAGAGCACCTGAGGTGTTAAAGCCTTAAAATTGCATAGTTTAGCAAAACAGAAGAATAAGGCTAATGAGTTAGGTGTATATTATTCTTATATGCTTATAATAATCCCTTAGCTAGCAAGTTCTAATTTTTTTTAAGGTGTTATAAAAATTACCAGAATAAGTATTAGTCAGAGGTACCCTTTCAGTTATATCTTCAAATACCAGCAGGACTAATCCTCAGGTAAAATAGCAAAAGCTTATTGCTATCGTATTTCATTTCAAAGGATTTGAGTAAGGAAATAATTTCAGATGATTAAATCAGTTCACTCTGAAAGAATTTGCATGGGAACATTGCACTTGTTACAAAAGTTTGTTGCATTTCTCATAAACACCTGGGAATCTTTCCATAAAATTACAGGCATATTAGAGAAATTGGCCTTGAGTTCTGGAACTCAGCAATTAATGAGTGAGTTGTTGAGCACCACAGATGAGTTTCTTTGTACTGACCTTGAGCAAGGAGTCGTTGTGAAGCATCATCCCTGCATTTATACCACGAGTAGTGCAGGAAGACTGTGTCCCTCACACTTCATCATGCATCACTGAACTGTAACAAACTCTGACAGGTATAGAGTGTATCTCTAAATATTATGACACTCTGCTAGTGACAGCTGGAAAAGGAAAGCTGGACACAATCACAGTTCTCACATTTACTGGAAAAGATGAGCTGCCATCCATAGCAAACATATTTCAGGAAATGCTAACGAATAGATTTTAAAAAATTTTAAATGTCTTATTTCCTGACATTTTAAAATGCAGAAAAGCACCAGTTACAATTGCAGATGCTTTTACTGTCAGCAATTAGTCTTCATGTCTTATGTGTAACATCGTCATAGAAACCACTGCTAAAAAACCCAACGAACCCCTAAAAATCTAGAAAATTCAATAACCTTGCTCAATTACAAAACAACTCATGCTAAAGGTCACTTGCCAAAGCAACAATGTTTGCATAATACTTGCATATGAGGATTCAAGCTTGGAATGTCACAAAAGTATTCCAAGAGTACACTTTTGGCAAATTGAGTTTTCTCATTAACTAGAAGTATTTCTAAAGTAACTTAATTAAATATTCATTTCAAAATGAGAAAGTTACATTCAAGTGCTGCATCTCAAATAGATGACAAGTACACAAAGGAGAACTGCATCTTCCAACCAGTGTTCACGTCAGCTTACAATTCCTTTTTAATTATTTTGATGGGTGTGCATTTAATTCAAAGCATACGGTGTTGTAAACTCAATCACTGTTCAACTAGAAATGCTCTGAGATGTACAGACAGCCACTCTTCTGTAGCTCAGCAGAACACTTCAGCCCAAAGAAATATTCTGGTGTTTTCCAAAATGACATTAAAATCTTAGACATCACAACTTTTCTCACGGCCAACCAGGTACGTGCTACACACCTGTTGAACTTTCAACGCTCTCTTAAAAGGTGCTGCTTTACTTGCATGATGAAATATAAAGATTTTCCTCCATAAATAAGGATATTTATTTCTAGAAAGGATTACTAAACTACAGTTTAATTCAGGAAACATAAGTTTTTTATGCAGCTATGCAATAAACCGGCATGCTGGAACAAACCAAATTTTTAATCATTACGAAGTGAGAAATGAGCATTCAAAAGGCTTCTATTTATGTTTTTTAATTATTTTTCTCTAAATACATTTTTGTTTGTATGGCAATACAGTTACAAACAAATTATTCAGAAGTTAGAGCAATTATGTGTATGTCTCTGCTGCAGCTGAATTTTGCAGAATCAGAAACAGCTTGGTTTAATAGTATCACTTAATTTTATTATATTATTAGATTTATTGCTTTCAAATATTTTGATAAAAAAGTTTAATCTCAGGAAGTATATATATGACCACAAATATTTCTTTTCCATCTCACCTAATATGTTTTCCCATAATTTATATTATATTAAATATTCTTCCAATACATTATATTTGATGCTTCATTCAGTTTATTTTGCCCAGAACTTTCTAAAAAAAAATTCTTCTGGGATATCTTTCTTTATATTTTATGAATGTCTGGGGGGAAAAAAAGAAAAATAATTTACCTGGTTAGGTTGTTCCTGTGATTATTAGGTATTTAAAAGGAGATTAATTTCCTGAAAGTTCCAATTCTGCTTTTTGGCTCTCTACTCAGAGGAGATGAAGCTAAACACTTGAAACTCAAATCTGACTGACTGACCTTGCCAAGAATGTCAAAACATCTCACCTTTGAAGAGAATCAGTTCAATTTTATTAACTTATGAACATTTCCAGCCAGCAGATCAGAATATGTTGACAGCACATTTCATACTACTTGGGGCATGAGGTGTTTTCCCTTATAGCTATTTAAAATTCTGATCTGGATGCAGGGAAAAGAAATGGGATGGTTCATTTAATGTCCTCAGCAAAAGCAATGTCTAAACGGATATTTATTAGGAAGGCTTCATCTCAGATTCCCTGCATATCCATAGAATTTCATGGAGTTTTCCTTATTTTTCCCATTTTTCACTAAACTTTCCCTATTCCTTAGCAAACCGTGTTGGGAGAGAATTAAAAATAAAGTAACAGAGAGACAAATAAATCAAGTGTACATTAGTGGTAGCTGACAAAGTCAATCCTGAATCTTCTCCAAGACCTTTCTTTTTCTTTAAGATCTTAATGCTAAACTTAAAATTCCTAACACAGGATTTTCAAAAGTGTTCAGGATCCAACGAGTTGAACAAACAGGCGTAGATTCAAGTGGAAAGAAGTGAAGAGGATAGGAGGTAAAAATGTGTGTACAGAGACAAGACAAGTAGATAACACTCAGATATTTACTCAAACTCACTGTATCTGTTATTTCATCTATGATGTATCACTGCCACACCCCTATCTTCATCTGTGAAAAAAATTATGATATCTACCTACTGCTTAAAGTGCTTTCAGTTTTATGGTTTAAAAGTTGCTAAAGAAAAATTAATCCCAGAAGAAAACAGACAATGAACTATGCTCCAGACTGTTAAACCCCCTGATTTCCCACTGCTTATTGATCTTCTCCATATGAATTAAACTCTAAATGAGGAACTTTCAATTCACTTGGTGAGTGAATTCGTACAAATTCATCGAACAGCAGTAGAACATCAAGAGGGTTGATTTTTTTTCAGACTCTATATGATAAATCTTGGCAGCTTGGTGTGTAACAACATTCTTAGCAATTAGATGGCCGCATTCTCCTTAAGCAGATGGAACAGAGCTTAATGACACTTGAAAGTGCCATATTAAAGGCATTTTTATAGTGACCACTTGTTTTATTCACTTCAGTGCAGTGGAAAATGGAGTTTGACAGAGGTGACAGGTGACCTGAGATTCACTGGAAAGCTGCTGTTAGTGTTGTGTGTTCTGGGTTTTCACTTCTGAGTGCTTCTTCCACTCCAGAGGTCTTCAGAGAGAATTATGAACCCTAAATGAATTTAGGTCCCTTTTATGGCAAAAATAAGATATATTTTTTTCCTTCTGAGATTTCTCAAAAATTCAGCAGCTTAACAGTAGCTTTCTCAGATTTTCATCATTTCAATTTTTAGCTTTTACATTGAATAAAGATGTAATGCTAATTTTCAAGGTCTATTTCTTGCATTTTTGGGTTATGTTTGATTCAAAGTAGGGGTAAAAAACCCGACATTTTTCTCTTCTTTAAGTCTGACCATATATATGCTACAAACACTTGACTACCACACTTAAAATTCATATCACTGTGCACTGAAACTTTCTAAAAGGCGTAATCTCTATGACATTAAAGCTACGCTTGATACTACCCCTATACTTAATGGTCTGTTAGATACCCTTTTATTTCCCTGTTTCAGAGGGTTTATAACTTCAGGACACATTCTTTGCAATCTGAAGCTGAGTATATAGGATAGCAATCCAGGAAGGATTTTATTAGGCATATACTCAAACCTCCTATAAAACAGATTTTAAATAAAGATCTCTTTTTGTGCTTTTATCTAAAAGGAAAGATCAAAAATAATTTTGTTGGCACCTATCTATAACAATTTTTTTTTCACAGTGAAATGCTTCTTAATATTAAAAATGACACTGCAGAATACAAAAGAAACAACATTTTTGCTACAAAGAACTCAGTATGTATTCATCTTTCATATTACTATTTAATTAAATGTTACATCAGTGGTGAAAACAGCAAAAGAGAAATAAAGTTTATCTCATAAATAATTTTTAAATCAAAAGGCGCACAGATATCAAACCCAAGACTTTTTACTCTAGGTGCAATTGTGAATGAAAACCTTGGTTGGAAGTGTCCCACAAATTTCTATAGTAGCTGAGCAGAAAGGAGCTGACAAAGCAGAGACAGGGACCCATAAAGTTCCATTTGCTTTGAGGCCAAACATGGTAGCCTGGTTTTGAAGTTCATGCCCTGTACTCCCCTCTTTCTGCCTTTGGCTACAGAAAAGTCATGGGGCAGTAAATTATCTTTGGAGGAAACCACAGCAGAAACTCTGGTTTTTGTGTGCACCTACAATCCCAGTGGGTGTGCAAGTGTCCTGAGCCACCTGAGAATGATCTTTTAGGGAAACTGAGCTGTACACAGTAGGAATGCACAGTATGGGAAAGTGGAATACATCAGTGTTGTTTGTTCTTGCTAAAAGAAAAAAGTACGTTAATCTTCCCAAAGAAATACTTAAAAATCCCCTACTTTTGTCACCACCATTGGAACAATACATAAACCATTTCTGGGAATGCCAATTTGACCCCATAGATGTAAACTTCTCAAAAGCATTCTAACTTCCTGCAAAATGAAACCAGGCATTGCTATATAATAGGTAATTTGACTCACATTACTGTAAAGCTCTTTATCATGACAGACAGTGTAGTATTTTAAATGTGTCTGAATAAGAAGTATTTATGAAACATCCTCATCTTTTGAGTCACACAATGCGAGTGTGCATATTAATGAAATTTATAGAATTCAGCTTATGTAATCAGCTAATTAATGTATCCATAATCCTCATTGTCACTGCAAAGAGTGTTTATTTTAATCAGATAGAATTTGTTTTTCCCTAAGGTGGCAGAGGGGCTGCTCCTGCTCTTCTGAACATGCATTCCAGCGGGACACAGGCACTGTTTTGTTACGCCTTGTTGCAGAATGATGAGTCTAAAATATATTTGTCAATATTTTGTTGAATTGAAGCCTGAAAACGCTCCAAGCCCCTGCTAAATAGTTTTTCATCAGAGACACAACATCATCTGTGGAAACAGTAACAGCAGCTATTACTGTCATCCCCGTGGCTTGGAAGACAGGAGTCCTCCGGTGGGAGGACAGGAGTTCTCCTCTCAGCATCGCCACTGACTGCTATTGATTGCTCTGTCCACATCGAGCCCTTCACGTTGAAGAGATCTCATTTCTCTTGCCCTACAAAGCAGAAAGTTTGGATTGTGCATTGCTCACTTCTGGCAATGCTCGCACTGCAAACTCAATTTCCAGCACAGCAGTTCCAAGTTTTATTCACTTAGCCACTCAGAACAAACATTCCTCATTTATGAAATTGTACTTAAGGCATTTAGATAACAGTACAGAGAGTTCTCTTCTGTACCAGTCAGAGTCCTCCTACATGATGCAAGGAAAAACATACTAATGTATATGGAAAAGAAAAAGAAATCGGGTTCTTCACTTAAATCTGAATTTAGGAAGTCCCAGAGATGCTGAGTGAGCAACTGCTTTTGTTATAACAATTAATTTTCAGCTGACGGGCAGCATTGAAAACTGGAGTGGCAAACATTTGCAAAGCAGTATTTCTTTATGTAGGTTTAATGGGTATCAAAGCCCTGCTTTGACATCTTTTGAAGACCTGAGCCCCACTTCAGGAAAATCAAATTAATCATGTATCCACTTAGAACTCAGCAAAATCTGTTAATGGTTTAATTATGTTACTGTATAAGTCTTTGCTTCTTTCCCTGACACTTCAGTGTATCCCTCTAGCTTGTCCTTTTCCACAAAAACAATCCCAAAACAACGAACCTATAGTTTTTTTTTAAATACTTCCTTCTTAATAAACACATATGTATGCTCAAGTGAATGTTGCTTTCAAGTGTTTTCAAGGAAACAGAATATATATTTGGACACCACAAAACTATCCATTTCTATAGGTAAAATATAAATCTGAATGCTTTTGGGAACAAGACAGATGTTAGGGGTTCAAATACACTTATTCCTGCATCCTAAAGTCCCACCATTCTTAGGCACACACACAGAAACATCTCTTGCTTGCAGCTCACAGAAGTGGAAGCAGGAGAGAGGAAAAATAAGCCAGTAGATTTTTTTCTCAATTCTTCCCTAACCCTACAGCTTCATCCCTCATAAGCCTCCCTCAAATCCACAGGTCTTCTAAAATCTCTACACTCTCACCCTTTAAGGCCCCTCACATAACCCTCAGCTTCACTCTGTATCTCTGTAATTCCCTGGATAATCCCTTCTCCCCCCTCCTGTGCTCCCTGCCCCTTCAGCTGCACAAACAGCACGAGCTGCAGCCAGGTTGGGGTGATGTCCCCTGCCTGCGGGGCTGGGAACAGGACAGAGCAGATAAATTCTCATCTCTGCTGGCTTTTCTCTCACAAATCCGAACTTCCTTCCTCTGCAGGGTAAGTTACTGCCTCTTGGTAGAAACGGTGAACTTTCGGACATTGTACCCAAGTCATGCAGTTGCAGCGGGCAGCCAGGTCCAGAAACAATTACTGACAGCCAGCAGACAGAGTGTTTGCATAAATGTGTTTTTCAGGACACTAAGCTAAAATGTGATATTGGAAGGGTGGAACTGTTTTAAAGGAAGGGAAATGAGCATAGTTATGAATTGTGGTGATTTTCAATATTGTGACAATGAAACTAAGTGCCAGCTTTCCTTCTTTGTATTGCATTCAAAACCGTTCAGCTGAGAAGTGAACTCCGCAGTGGATGGCAGGCTGCTGTAATAGAAGCCTCTCACTGTGCAAAAACTGTTGTTACTTTTTTGATGTTTTAGTTGTCTATCCAAATAAAATCACCCGGTGCAAATGTGCTTGAGGAAGCATATGGTATGTAAATAAATAGCAGTAGGTTTACGCTAAACAAACTTCTACTTTCTCTCTTCCAACCTTTCTTTCTTCCTTTCCAAGTTGACCTTAAACATACTTGGAATGAAAAACTGTTTCTCAATTACGTGTTTATACATGATAAGAGATAATCAGGCCCAGCCCAGTGAGGTCAAGTTAGCCATTGTTTTTATGAGTGACAGTTAACATCAATAATATGTCCAGCCTCCTCAGCTCTATATATCTTTCCCTAGGATGTAGATGACAGAAATGTGTATAATTACATGAGGTGAGACAAAAGAAGCCATACAGCACTGCAGGATTAGATCTCTCAGAAGGTCCCTTTTGCACTGTGTCCTCCTGATTGCTAGCAATCAGAGAGAAATTTAGCCTTAGTGAATTCTTTCTCCTCTACCCACCTGAGTGACAGCCAGGAAACTGTACAGGACTGCAAGGCTCTCTTAACTCTTTCCAGTCAGCTGAAGGAGGACACAGAACGAGCTAAAACAGCTTCTCCTCCTCCTCTGTGCTCCCAGCTCAGCAAAGCACATCCATATCTTCAGCTGCATGCTTAAGTTCTAATAAAGGCTGTGTGTGCGGACTCGAGTAACTGAGCAAGATTATCCCTGTCCTTCACATGCCACAAAGCATTAGTGCTGAAGCAAGTTCAGCAGCGATATCCCAGAGAGTCCAACGATTCTGAGAGAGCCAAGAATTGTGTTTGACTACCTAATATACTGTACCTTTGAGGGAATTTGCTCTCTCGTGATTTGCATTAGGCAGTATGGTTGTTGTTACACATGTCAGCTGGAGGTACTTTAAAAATGATGCCTCGCATTTCACATAAAATATTGCTGCATGTTCAGAAGCTTTACAGGCTTCAGTTTAAGTAAAACATCATCTTCTGCGTTATCTCAATGACAAATCTGAGCAGGGTAAGAAGAAATACATTTTGTCACTGTAAGGATGGGAAGGTCAACATCAAATTAGTCTCTCACTGCCCTGTCCTTCAAAAAAAGGAATTAGACACTAGGATGGAGAGCTGGAAGTGTCCTCAGTGTCAAGATGTCCTTAGACACAGATTGGACACAAAGATGTGTACACCACCCATGCAAGCACTACAGAATAGTTTGAAATAATCAAGGGTACAGCTCATCCAAGTAATACAGACATACCTCAGTTAGCTTGGAAGTTAATAACCAAGATTTTCACAATACTATAGGTCAGCAGTATGGAAATCAGGTGAGCTGGTGTTTAGTAAAATATTTTGGTAGCTCTCCTTAATGAACATCACAAGGCAGCAACTCTGTGGTTTGAAGACTTGGATTAACTCATATAATTTAGCACAACAAAACCATCTTGCACAGGATTTCAAGAGGGAAAAGACACAGAAAAGGCTGTAACATTCTGCACAAATGAGGTTTCACTCCCACTTTCTAACTCACTAATAACTTGGAGTGTCAGGACTAGAAAAATGGTAGGTCATATCTAACGACATAACCTCAGGACAGAAGAGTAATAATAAAAAGTCCAACACTTTAATGAACTGCTGACTAACTCATGGTGACAGACTCTTTTCTACATGAAACAGGAAGAAAATGTGGACTTAGCTGGCCAGAGAGGACAGGGCTTAATCACATCATTGCACTTGTTCATCTGAGCCCCCGAGAGGGCACACACCTCCATTCCAGCTTCCAAAACTGAGACAGCTCTTCATCCACTCAAGCATCTCTCAATACAAGTAATTCGCTTCAGGACAACTGTGTTCTACAATAATTACAAGAATTAGAAACCTATCACTAAATTTTTAATATAATTGAATGTATGAGAAACAAGATGAATCAGCTCACAGAAAATGTGAATCATAAATGTCACCCTTGGAAAAAACATGGGCTAATCTAAGGTTTCTACTCCAGCCAGAAAAGATCCTGCTTAGGTTTACATCCTGGTGATTCATTTTCTGGAAGAAAAAATAATTGTTTCTGCTCTTTCACAAAAATGCAGTTTGTGCAGTGTCATCAGTACGTCAACAATTTATATTTGTTTTACTGCACAAAGGAGTTTCAAATCAGTTTCAAAGGCTGTACATTTGAAAAGCAGCCAGCTGGCTATTCAGAACTTTGAATGTGGTTGCCTTTATGTTACCAAGCAAATAAATAAGCAGCCAAACATAAAGGGAATTTACAGCAGTTAATTAGCAAATGCCATTGTCCTACTAAATGGAAATTATTTCCACACAGTTGGATACCACTCCCCTTAACAGACCTTCTTCACGATACTTCTTTCATAAAATGTCTACATATTTCTGTACCCTTTTAGCATATTTGTTTGTTGAAAAGCTGGCTTTCAGATGGCTATCTAAATGTGTCACAATGGGTGACATAAGGGAACAAAATGCTTAATTTCTTTCAAATGCTGTAATAAGGCATTTGCTAAAGCCTGGAAAAAAGATTCAGAGGCATGTTTTATTCTGCAAGACTAAATGATTTTACTAATTTTTTTTTTTACTAAATATTTTACTCTGCAAGACATATTTATAGTAGAGTGCAACTTCATTGAAAGAAAAGAATTCAGTCACTAATATGCAGACCCATGTCAGCTCTACCAAAACTAATAAGGAGCATCTTTTATTACTGCCCTATCCAGGCTGCCTTCCAAGCCCTTGGAGGTTCTATCTTCAGTCACTTATGTGCCCATACATTTTTACACAAGACAAACAGTATGTAGAATCTCAATCAGTATAATACAGAGAAACTTGAAAAAAGCAGGGTTTTAGGCCTGTCTTTGTACTTATTTTTCCTCATATGCTCAGCACTTTTCTTGCACTGTCCCCTATTCCACAATTCGCAATCCTCCTCCCACAGCACAAGGACAAACGGCACCCTCATTCGAGTCAAGATAGGAACAGATTTTTGCAATCATTTTGTCCCTGAAACCATATCTGAAACCCCATTCACCTGTGCAGAAAACGACTTCCCTTTCTGAAGGCAACACTACTACAGGATTCCTACTCAGACTAAAATTGGAATACCTGGGTTCAAAGCAAACATCAGCAGGCCAGGCACGCGGCTTTGTGATCCTGAGCCTGAAGTGCTGCTATGGCTAACAGGGATTTGGAATGACCCACAGTCTGTTTTCCCAGCCGTCTCTTCACCAGAGACAAGTTTTACTGCTTGGATCTGCTGATTTTTGCACCTAAAAACCTCAGTGATAAAGTCAATAAAAATCATGCTTTGCTGATTTCATGGATTTAAAAAAACCCAAAAAACCATAAAGCAATCCACAAAGGTGGGAACTTAATCTCACCTGCTATGGAGACAGCACCTCATCTCAAAATCAGGAGATTTTGCTGAGGAGGATCTACACTGACTGTTGGGCGATGTGGCTCAGTGGTGGACTTGGAAGCGCCAGGTTAACAGAGGTCTTTTCCAACCTAAATGATTCCATGACTCAATGCTGTTGTGCTCCTTTTTCATTTCTATTTTTAATGCTGTTTCCACTATTCATGTATATTTTTTTACCTTACTTATTTCCCCCCATATGTTTTCCTGCAATACCTTGCCAGCTTGCTTCTTCCTTTAAGTGTCTTTTAAGGCACAAGATCTAGATTTCAATTTTTTTGAAGTCTGGCCAAGTGACAAAGGAGGAACTGTGTCTACAATAATAATAAAAACAGTGCAAAAAAACAGGAAGTTTCCAAGGTATTCAAGATTTCAAATTGTATTCAAAGGAATGCAATTAAATGCAATCAAATGAATCTAATGCAAAACCAGTATTATATTATGCATTATAAATATTATTAATAACAGTTATCAACATGTAACATAGAAACCTTCTCTCCTATGAATTTTTTTTAAAAAATTGGGATAAGCTTTATTATTCTTTCCTTTGTATCTAAAGTCCATGAAGTTTCAAATAATATAAGCAAATTATTTGTAATTTTTTTCAAAGAATGTGTAAAGGAAATGAGAAATCATTTAGCATCCACAGAACTTTGTAACAGTAGAAAAAACCACATGTGGGCACACATACATCCATATACAGATTTACACAAGTGACAACGGAAGAATGTTAAAAATACTATTTACCTATAATACTTACTTGTCCAGGGTTTTGGCTTTTTTTCAAAAATTGGTTTATTAAATGAATGGGTTTTTTCAAAAACATTAAAAATATGAATTTTCTACTGCCTGTGAGGTGATGCATCATATATACTAGTACTGAATTTGAAGGTGTGTTACAAACTGAAATAGCTAAAATTAAGGAAAAAGGAAAATCAAATTTGTTCAAAACAACATTCTGTTTGGCCCCTTTAAAAAATTGATCAATAATATATTAAAGAATTTTTAATCCACCTAAAATTACAAAGGTACTATTGCTTTTAATGTAGTTTGTTTGGGTTTTTTTCAGTCAGACTGCTTCATAAAACGTAAAGCATAATGTGTTTGATCTTAGAAGCTAAAGAAATTTCAGGAGGATTGATTTTTTATACATATATTTGCAGTAATACAGTAATTTTTAACGCTTTGCCATCAATAGATCAGCCAAGGTATAAAATCAATCTTTAATTCCATGGTAGGACAAGAATTCTTGGTTGCTTGCATAATTGCTGCAGAAACCGTGGCTGCCTTAACGGCACCACTGAGGCTGTAGGACGGTAGCACGTGCTGAACCACAGAAAATGCTGTTAAAAATGGATCATTTCCATTCCCTCACTGGCACAGGGTTTCTAAACTATGACATCATTCTGCATTACACACGGAATTGTTAGGAGAATAATACGTTAAAAATAAAGAAAAATAAGCATAGAAAATGAAGAATTCGAGCTGAGGACTAAGAGCAAAGGTCAGCATGAAAACAGGGAAAACTTCAGAGATCTAAGGTTAGAATAGTGCAACAAAAGGAAAACATGGAGTGGAAGCTGAGGCCTGATTGAGACCTTGATAAGCTCCAAGTGGCTCTGATGCTACAAGCTTGTTCAACACGAGGAACAGAAGTACAATTCATACGCCTGAATAAGCCAGCTAATCTTGTTAGGGTATGCATTCATGTAAAATTAGTCTCTGCATCTCTGTCTGAAAGAAACACTTAGATCTTTTTAATTTTTACGGCCGATGGCAGCAAACGATTGCAATCGTTGAACAATCAGCTCTTTGCAATGCAGATCTGTTCCCAAGGTTGCTGCAGCCCGCACTTCCAACCCCACAATGGTCAAGCTGAACTCATTGGGTTTGACTCCCTGTGTGCTGGGTTTCACATTATCAGAGTGCATTTCTCTGCTAAGGCTTCCTGACAGAGATCTAACACTCAGGCTGTGTCAGCTGCAATCCTGCCCATCGCAGAAAAAACCCTGATAAACTCTGGCAACGCAGAAAGCCTGCTGCCCCGAGTCCCAACATGATCACATAATTATTGACCATGTTCTCCTGACCTTTCTATTGCTAGTTCAGGGCCTTGTCTTATGATTATTCAATGATTTAGATATAAAAGACTTCGGTACAAATTGCACATTTTAAATAAAAACATTTATTCAGGAGCAGAGTGTGTCACAGTAACTTAAAATAAAATCTGACTAGGGAATCTATGTGTTTATTATCACTAGCTATGCTGCTGGGCGTTTGCAGAGTATCTGGCCCATGAGATTTCAGCAATGGGATGGCAAAAAAACCCTAAGCAGCAGAGTAAGCAAAATCTACCCCAAACTTTCAGAGAAACTTAAAACTAATCATAGTCAAACAAACCAAAACCTTGCAAATTTTTATTAAACAAGGCTACTTTGCGTGCTTGCAAGATATGAAGCAAATTACAGTCGCCATTAGAACAGAGAATATTTCCTAACCTAAGGAACAGACCAAACTATAAATAGAAATCTGTATTACTCCACGAGTTACAAGCACTCCTTTGTATATTCACTGTGGATTCTAAGATACAGATAATTAGGATACGCAGGCTAATGCTGCTACTAATTTAAAGGAGCGGGTGAATACGATGTAAATTTTCATTGATGTATCAAAGGGCTAAAATTTTCTAAACTGATACACAATCTCTTTAATAAAAAATAAACAGTGGCAGATGGGTTTCTCTCATAACATTGACCTCAAAGGAAACCCAAGACAATCTAAAGCCACAGAAGTCGATGAGAGGATTCCTCAGTAAAAGAGGTCAATATTCCAACACAAAAAGACAGGAATTGTTCATTGAATAGTAACAGTTCCTTTTTCTACCCCCACTGGAGTGAAATATGCTTATTTATCCTCCACCCCACTTGTGTAGGCAGATATGAAGCATCTCTGCCAATCTGTGCCAATATTGCTCAACTGTTATCTTAAAGATCTGGTCAGAGAGAAGCAGCACAGACTCAATCTCCCTTAAATCCACATTAACCACGACAGATATATTTTCCATGTGCAACAGTTCCATTTGGTAGCTGTTGTCTTTGGTCTGTTCTTGAACTTTTGACTCTCTTCCCCTGTTTGTTGAGGAAAATTTTAACAAATGTAAAATAGCTGCAGTGAGAGAGGAAGAGAGAATAAAACTGAGGCTCCAAACATTTAGGAAAATCTGACTGCATGGCAAATGGATGTATGATCAATAACAGAGAGACAGAGAGAAACACATTATACAAACACATTGAGAAATATTCCAGATGTCAGCAACACTAAGCCTCAGACATCAGATAACAACTGTAGGAATACACTCACACTTTGATGTTCAGCTCTACTTTGGGCTGAAGGTTGTTACTATTCTCTTTTTAGCAAATAATATTTGCTAATGCAAATTTGAATATTGTGGTTTTTTCCTATGGTCCTTTGCTAGTGACACGGAAAGTCAGATAAGTTAAAATAGGATTCTTTCTAACAAGTGCTTATTCCTGAAGGTAAAATTGTGTTGAAGGTGACATAATTTTATGTTTGCATACCTCATATTACAGAATTATATATTATTTACTAGGCTTATATATAATTTTAGATATCTTGTTCAAGTATTTTCTTGCATAGGTTATGTGTTTCAGGTAGAAAAGAAAATGAATCTATAGAATCATTGTTAAAAGGCTTTATGGAAGCAAAATTCAATAGAACTTACAGTCCAAAAAGTTTCATAGAAAAGACAAATCTGTTAAATCACATGGGTATTAAAAAAGAACAAGTGAAATTAAGGACAAGATCTATACAATATTTTTAGAATATATCCTGATGAATTTACATACCAATTTAAAAGTTTCCAAAATATACTATGCCAGTTTACTCAGCAGTTTGGTATTAATTCCAGATTCCTTCTGATCTTTCAGAGAAATAAGGGACATCCCAGATGAATAAGCAAGAGGAAGTCCTAAAACCTTGATGTATGCAAGGAAATCACAGCAGCGAGACAAACTGTCTGCCATGGCTTTGATGCTGACACTGCCTTTCAGCAAAGGACTCCCCAGACCACCAAGGAGATGCAGGCTAGGACCAACACACGGCATCTGAAGCCCCAGAGGAACCCAGATTATGATGCCTCTATTGTGAAAAAATGAAATTATTAGCATGCATTTCCATTAAGAACAGATTAAGAATTTTTGTTCATACAAATGGAAAGAACCTCTGTTAAAAAAAACCAAAAGATTCTGTCCCATTCCAAGTCCTACTTACTGGGAGTGAAAAACATTTAAACACTTTGGTCATTGCCATGAGTGTTGTAAGACACAATTAAAAAATTTGGAAAGCAGGTCTAGTTTTCCACTTTCAGGAATATCTAGTCTATCAAAAGTCACAATATCCACATGACTAAGATCCTGCTACTTGAACAGAATAAAATGCATAATACATAAATTACATTTAGCAGGTTTAATGAAGTTTTGATTTGTGGGTTTTGTCCCCTGACACTTCATCTTTCCATCTTTTTCACTCATAAGGATATCAGATTCCCTTGGGCTCTCTTTGTGAGTCCTGATGTGTCAGGGATGGGTTATTGCCTCTGCACAGAGTGGTTTGTTGGTTACTGCCAAACACAACCCGTGGTGTTGTGTTCTGGTCCCTCCCACAATGAGAAATAGGATGGGTCTCAGTCCTCTAAATAGCTACTTATTTTCCTGACATTTCCTGAAGCTCATTATCTTTGCTATTTCTCCTTTTCTTTTGTCCAGTAATTGTGACATTTATCAACGGCCTAAATTTTTTGAGAGATACAGAGGACAGAGTAAGATCACCCTATTTCCCTAGCCAAAAATCTGTGAGAAGATTCTCTGAAGTCCCAGATTCGCCGATATTCCTTGAAGTGCTCCCAGCTCCTCTCTGAGCTCAGCAGTGCCATTCCAGAGCTGGTCACTCAGAGTGACAGGAAGGCCCTGGAGCTGCAGAGTGGCACTGACAGGCTGTGCAATGACACCAGCTCACGTCTGCACGGAGCCAAGGTCCGAGCTGACACAGCCTGACCCCTGCCACTGCTCTGCTGCAGGAGGCTCCGGGACAGCTGGAACAGGCTGCTGCCAGAAGAAAAGCCTTTCAATGCAAGTCAGATGTTTCCTGGTAAAAGACCACTTTTTGACCCTAATTAGGAATGGAAATCTCTCTGCTTTATGTGTGTACTATGGAGGATCCATGGAAACCACAGAACGGAAACCTTTAATTTATTGCCAAGTATATTTGGAATTAACGGTTGATATTTAACACATTCATCCAATAATTTGTGTTTTAATCTCACTAGCAATTGTTCCTCAAAAGGGCTAGAATTTGCAGATTTTGTTTTAACCATAAGAAACCTCATTATACTACACTTTCTGCCACCAGCATTCTTCTGCCTGTCTGGATTTATCAAAGAATGCGAGCTGGTAGCAGTATTCCACATATGTTCACTTTGTATAATCCTCAAAAAACAAAGGAGCTCAGAACTGCAAACAAAGTGAATTTAATTCCTGCATAGACCATTTGCAGTATTTCCTCTTTGTGGAAATTTTGGCTTTGCTTACAGAATTTTGATAATCTTTGGTAAAATCCTCATCATAGTCTTGTACTTCTTGCATATTTAAAGCATGTTTTTGATCACCACAACTACAGAAAATAGCAAAAGAATATACCTAGTGTAAAATATACAGATTTACGGTGATATATTAATCCCTGTTTTTTCCTGATCTGAAACAATATAAAAGGATAAAGCGACATACTGTGTATCTAAAATCTCTATGCTGTGATCTGTCTCTAAAAACAAGAGGTACTGCAAGCTGTTCTGTCTCAAAACATGTGAAATGTGCTATGCATAAATGAAAGGCAAATTATTCATGTTTATGACAATACTAATTAAAAATTAAACAAATTGCGGAGTCATTCTGGTGCAAGTAAGGTTACCTGAGTATCTGCTACAGCCACTAAAAGAACACCAGCAGCACAGGCACAGCCACATTAGCATATGCCAGTTGGAAGTCAATATTCGAAAGGTGAGAGAGCACCTGAGAGAATTGGCTGCGAGTGAACAGAATCTGACTCATGGAAAAAATAACTGTGTGGATTTGCTTGACATCAAAATGAGCAAAAAAATGGTAGCTGCCTCTGTGAGGATTCAAACAATGTATAAAATGTATCTCTCACCCTCCGTGAGCAAACAGTCAAAGTGGGTGTTTAGCCACAGGCACACAAAATTCAGCAAGTTTTCACCTGAAGTACATAGGAAAAAATGCCCCTTTGTACAATGCGTGAAGAGCAAATCACAAGTTGGGGTGGGGAAAATATCAACGTGGCATCATTGAAAACAACATCCATTTTATCCTAACAGATGGCCAAGTGGCAATATAATGCTTTGTTAACTTTGTACCAAGGGCACAAAACATTTGTGCCTTTCTAACCACCTGAAAGGGAAAAAAGAAAAAAACCAAAACACCACCACACCCCACACCCCAAATGTATGAGCTATTTGTTGGGCAGAACTGCTGTTATTCACACCCCTCTTTCCAAGGCATGTTTTATGGAACTCGGATGATGCCATTCCATTCCAGCTCCATAAAGGCATGCAGAGAACTGCAGCAGGTATCGCCCTGCCTCACAATGAACACCACAATCATTTCCAATTGTGTCACCGTGCTGTTCTTACGCTGCTGCCATCCAGAGCACGTGTGGTATGGATGTGAAAGGTGATGAGGACATCAGTTCGGATAATAGGGCACAATTCAACTCTCCCTGAAATCACCAGGACTTCATCAATTTAATTTAATTCGTTTTGGACCGAAGTACCATTCATAATTCTCTCTCCTACAAAATCCAAAAATAAACTGGGTACAATTGTAGGCAATTGATAAAGCAAACTGAATAAAGGGACATGAACACAGAGGGCAAAGCAAATTCACTGGGAACTGTGGCTAAGTATCTTTGCTGCCTTTAATACATCCCATTCTAAGGGTAAACAACTGTTCAATTATCAGTGATGTCAATTTTTGAAGGTTTCAAAATTGTGTATCCAAAATCACTAACTTTTAAAGGACACAGCCCAAAATATTATGTGACGCTAAGTCTATTTCTCTGTACTAAAATAAAAATACTAATTAATACTGAACATAAAACATTAAGAACCTCAAAAGATCTGAAAGTTTCAAAATATCTGATAAATATGCATAATTTCATTCTAAAGTTTTAAAATCAGAACAAATGCCTGCCAAAAGCAATTCAGAACAGCACAAAATATTGCTTCAGGTATTAAAATCCCTGCTGCACTAGTAACTTTCATTTGCACTTTTTTTAAAAAGCCATGCTATGAAAAAACAAAAATAGATTTCCAAGGTGCATTGTAGAAATATTCTGAAGCTCTGCACTGCCTGATAAAAGTTCTCAAAGATACAGAAAAATCCCTACTTAAAGCAGGATCAGTGTTCATTTCTTTGTGCAATCTCTAATGAAATTTAATATATAAATCATACCAATTACATAAAATATAGAGAGTGTGTATGGTTACAGCAGTAAAATGGAACTATTTACCTATGAAGACTATTCAGATATTTTAGTTCTACTGTTGAATAGAATTATTCTGCAGTGGTAGAATTTGCCACATTGCTTACTCCCCTGACATAAAGTTGGGTTTCAGACTTGCACTCCCAAAATTCATTTTAAAAGGATAAGAAAACACACAAAAGATGGAAAAATATTAATAGCGTTAAAGTAGCAAATGGCAACTTTCAAATCTAATTTGAAAGGGGAGCTGACTCTCTCCCAAGCTATTGAACATTTATTGGATACAATATGCAGTGAAATGGAATCAAACTCAATATTAAATTCAGGATACAGCCTAGGTTGGGATATTAATAATCTCTTCAAAGAAGAGCAAATGAACCTATGGAACAGGGAAAGTTTCAGGGGTGAGGGTGTAAAGGAGTGAACATTGCAGTTCATTTTCCATGTCCACTAACAGAGCCAAGGAATCTCCCCAAGAACCAAACTTCAGGAGCTTCTCCCACAGGGACACAAGCTGAAGGTCAGGAGTGTTTATTGGCATTTTTTAGTCCTTCAGTCCACTCTTGTTGTGGTGTCTTCTTCAGAGGTGAGGGGTTTAGGGGTGGGGGATTGTTTGGGTGATTTTTAGATTCTGGTATAGCCATAAATGCATTTACAGAGATACCAGGGTAAGCAGTTAGGGAGAGAAAATTGGATCACATATTGGTGTCAGTTTAGGCTACTTTCTATATTACCTGGGAATCCCTGTGCTGTAATTTGAGATATCTAAATCAAGTTTCAGGCCTCAGTGCAAAGGCACGCTCCTCCAGAGGGCAATGCCGGCCTCCTGCCAGCCCCAGCTGCCCTTCACTTCTGCCAGCAGCCGCTTTCTGCGTGTAGCACAGACACAGACACGGCAACGGCACACACATTTATACACTCAAGGCACTTATGCTGCAGAAGCAAATAATAGTGGGAACAATATGTAGGTAACAAACTAGAAATTCACCCCTAGCATCAAACAAAATGATGGGAAGAGAGTTTTCTGCATTTTCTCATTCACCTGTACTCCTCCAGAAAATGTATTGACGTGAAAGAAACAATCTTGCTAGCTGTCCCTGAAATTCATTTTAATAAGCTGCAACTTGTTTTTCTCTTATTTAAGCCATGTATTACAGTTTTCTTCTTCAATTTCTGCTTTGCTGCACATTCCACTGTATGTGTACCTCTAATGAGGAGACAACTTTTAAAATTAAAAGCATTAATAAAATGCAGCTTCTAGATATTTTTAAATCTAAAAAAAAAAAGTCAGATGTGAATAAGCATCTGGGGATCTGAATAGTTATTTCTTTTATTCCAAAAGCTTCCAGCAAAAGAGCTGTTTCTGGAGAATTAAAGGTGTAATCCTGTACCAATGCACTGACAGATACTTTATGGCTGGTGCCTTTTTGGAGAGTATGTGCTTTTAAGCCATTCATACCTGTTATAAAATAACAGCTTCACACCCACACAATGTAAATCTCTTTCTATTGGAACTTGTTTGAACTTCCTTTTATTCCCTCCCTTTGAGTGGGTAATAAACCATGGCTTGCCCAACGGTGTAACAAAAATGGAACATGGAAATACCATTCCTTGTGGCCATACTCAACCCTTATTTTGATCCCTGTCAATAAGGAGAGCCCTAAGCGCTCATGTCCAAATTTAGGGAGGTCAGGAGCCCTCAGTTTCCCATTTCCCTTCCTGCACTGATCCTGGGAAGCAAGGCAAGTGCTCTCCTGGCAGAAGACAACACCATTAAGCTGCTGCATCCTCTCTTCTTCATTACACCAAGTTGCACTGTCCCTTTTGTCCTCTTAAACGTTTTGTATGGTGATTTTGACAGTCAAGAAGCAGTTTAATAATTATGTACCAGCAATGCACTCAGGCAAAGGCAATGCTTTCTCTAAAGAGCCATCAATCTAGAGAAATCATTCTGACAATTGAGTTCAAGTACAACAGCCAAAAGGCAGAGGCCTAACCTTTTAGAAGTGCCAATTTTAACAAAAACACAACACAGCTGAGATGTGTTTCATAAGAGCTTATTCAAGTACTAGCAAAACAGAAAAGATAAGTAATGATGAATAACAGAAAGGAGAAACAGATGTATCTGATGGGAGAAGGAATGAGAACAGGGGGAAAATCAAAGATAACAGCTATATAATCAAAATCAGGTGGACAAGGAAAGAAAGATACAAGATTAATTAAATACGCTCATTAGAACCTCTTCCCATATTTTCTGGCACAGACTAACAATATAAGAAAATGAATATAGCTGTACAAGTTTGTCATTTACTTGGAGAGACTCCTCGTGAAAAAGCTTTGTCATAGCTAATCTTTTCTTCTGGAAGCTTTCTGAATAACTGGCAGATAGAGTGTGCATTTGAATACTTGTGTAACAAAACAGTAAGTAGAACTCAACTACAGCTAAACACAAAAGTTGTGTTCTTACAGCACAATGATACAATTAAAGCAGTATTTCTAGAGGAATATTTCTTTTGGGAGAATGATATTTCATACCTATATCATGGAAAGACATGTGGCATTCTTAAAAAAAAAAGGGGTTTTAGCATTATGCTCTATTAAAAGATAAAAACAAAACAGAGCCCCACTCCATCAAGGACGAGTTTCCATTTTGAACAGAATTATGATTATAAACTCTTTTTCCTTATCTAACCAGTGTGTCCCAGTGTATAGAGCTCCACAATCTCTTCAGACTTGCACTGAGTATGCTGCCTCACACCCACAGAACAATGACCAGACACGACTGTACCGGAATTTGCACAAGTTCCTCCCTTGTTATCACACACAGCAGCCTTTCAACACCAAAGGCACCTTCGCTTAGCATTCAACAAACATTTATCTTGAAGAAGAAGCTGTACAAGCACGTTAATGAGACGTATTAAATATGCTCAACAGCTAAAATGGGAATGAAACTCTCCAGAACTTCAGAACTTTGTTCATTATTATCAAAAGAAAATAAGTACCACTTGACAAACTTTAATGTGAGCATGGGGGGGGGAGAAGGTGTCACTGTGTAATTTTGTTGCGCTGAAACACTAATTTAATCAGCCAAAAAAGCCCTACTTACCATTTGATTCACTATCTTTCATAAACAATTTTACTTTCCTACCTTTTCCCTTTGTTCACTTAATTGCTAGATTGTTTTAAGAATGTACGAAGATCAAAAGCTGATTTCATGATACTTTGAGGTGTGAAAATCAAAGACAATCATAAGCAAAAGATGATTAAAAAAACCCCAGCTTTTTGGCCTCCAAAAATAAAAAATATATTTTTAGATTATGGGGGTTTTTTCTTGCTTAAAATAAAATTAATATTTGTGAATGGTGTGAACTACAAGCTGTGTTGGACCCTTCAAAGCAATCACACCCAGCTGACACAAATCACAGCAGAGGCAGG
Source organism: Pardalotus punctatus (assembly GCA_013400915.1). NCBI lineage: Eukaryota > Metazoa > Chordata > Aves > Passeriformes > Pardalotidae > Pardalotus > Pardalotus punctatus. The sequence goes on along the minus strand of VZTX01031045.1, from coordinate 388,014 downwards.
TACAGAACAGCTACAATACGAAGTCGCCACGAACATTGAGCTGTATTGTGCCACTTGCTCATCTCAAATTTTTTCAAATTCTAGGAGTCTTATATATAATTTACTGATGGGGCATAATGCTATATAGATCAGTGCGACTCAAGTAGTTTTAAAGATTTAACCCCACTTAATCAATGGGAAATCCAGTAACAGCTGCTGTACCGCAAGGATTTCCCTCCTTGCCATTTTACATTTTTACAATTTCAATCTTCCTCCTAGAACATGTGGAAAAAGCAGTAAATGGAGGCAGTTACGCCTGCATATTCCTCATTTTCTCATTACCCATTTGTGCCATGGTGTTACAGTGACCTAGGGAAAGGCACTTCTGTTTGTGATGTTCCAGGCTGCTCATCCCTCAAGGCAGAACTCACTGGCAATGGCCAATACTTTGTTCCATCACCGTTTACCTATATTTTGAAAACTTTATCTTAATTTTTTTAACTCTTACATGAGGGCACTGACTAATAGGTAAAATTAGCTCCTAACATCAACTCTGGGCAGAATACTGCCCTGAGTAAAATGGGCAAGAGCTTTCATACAGAAACAAATGTGTGAACAAAGTCAGTGTTTTTCGTATGAAACACAAAAAAAAAAAGGCAATTGATTTCCTAGAAACACCAATAGCATGTCTGTGGCAGACTTCAGTGTCAAGCAGCTTCTTCAACTGGTGCAGAGCAGTCCAGTGAATGCTGCTTTTGAAATTCAATGCATCCAAAAGTGGTAACAGAGGGCCGAGTCCCGCTGGGGGACTAAGCCTACAAGAAGCTGCTTCTCTGATCAGAGGAACATTTTGTAAACACTTGCACTACTTTTCCACCTGGAGGACACTGAGCAGAGCAGTATGAAAGTGCTGCACGACAGCTGCTTGCCTGAGGCCTCTCTCCATCTCTCCAAAAACAAAGCCAGTATTTCAGACGTATATATCCTGCAGCTCATGTTGGTAACAATCAAACAGGAAAAGAAAGGCATTTTAAAAACCCCTCACAAACAGACAATATTGCCCTTCTCTTGGAGCAAGAAGACCCATAAACTATGAATCTCTGTACTGGGATGCTGTAGGATTGAGCAGTAAATGGGCACTTATGGAGTGTAAGAACTGGGATGCAATGAAAAAGGGAATACAATGCTCAACATGGTAGCAAAAATAGCATCTTCAAAATATATGGATTAGAGGAAGATCTCCCAAAGATAGCAGAAACTTTTCAAAATAATGTCAGTCTGACCTGAGCAGGATGCTAGCAAAATAGAGGGATATAAACTCTCCTTTTTAAGTCTTAGCGATGAATGTGAATTTTATATGGGTTGACAGGGAATTTTTGACTGTATAAACTACTAGAAAAAAAAATCTATTTACTGCTGAGATGATAGACTATATTTCTTGATATCCTATTTTGCTTGCAATCCAGCTAAATCGCTTTATTTCTTTATGTTAGGAATATATATTTACTTGCTTCTACCATAAAAAAAAAAGTTTAATCTAAATGAAGATGCTTACCTTCCACTAAAAGTGGTATTTTTCAGCCTGAAGAGAGATATCTTTGTAAAAAAAAATGTTTGTAACAGCTTTTATATCACAGTATTATTTCTAGTAAATAGCAGTCTTGTAAGTAGATATACAAAAAACAAAACAAAAGGCAAATTGTTGGTGTTTCATTCGTTTGCTATTTGCATGTATTTCAATTGATAAAACAATTTAAAGCAATTAAATAAAGTTAGGATTTAACTTTCCATCACACTCTGCTTGATTCACATTTTTTACCCCAACCCCCTTTTTAGGGACAAACAACATGGAAAAACTAACAGCATATTCAAATGTTGGTGATATCCCAAACACTGTATTTCAGGAACACAAATGTCCTAAATTAAGACAATATTAATTCAAATAAGAATTTGCATTTGAGATTTTTTTTCTCAAATTGTATGATTTTATGTAATTTTCTATCAATGATTCAAGATAAAAGGAAAGCCAAAGGTTGTATGTAAATTAGTGACTATACAAGGGAAGAAAGCATGTTTAAATTATGTTAGCTTCATGGCAGAAAACAACAAGCCATTCTGAAAACAGTGAAAATATCATGTATTTTCCATCTGTAGGATAGATAAATCACCTGTCATAGGATAGAGGAAAACAAGAAGAATGACTCATAAACATGCAGCAGCTACCTTTCATAAGAATTCTGTACATGTGCTAGAGTGTGTTTTAAAATACTGGTGAGACTGGTTCAGGTGAAGGAAAATCAGAATAAGCGCAAAAATATGTATGACCAAAAAAAAAAAAAAAAAACCAAACAAAAAACCCCCAAAACGAACAAAAACCCAAGCAAAACAACACAAAACTTGCTCAATTTCTCACCTTGCTTTTCGATTTTAAACTGCTATTTAAAGCTGTCTTGCCTTGCTGCCAGTCTTGCAGAGAAACCAGTAGAATTGCACAATGAATGAGATGTCAGGTGCAGAACAAATAATCCAGCCCAAATCATGAAATCAAATGTCAAAAATGAAAAAAAAACAAACTACAGGATGACTCAGCCAGCTGGATGGACATCATCAATATGAACTTAAATGGCATAAATGGTAAGGGCCTAGTTTTGACCTTAATTTTCTAGTATCTGAGATTTTGTAAAGTTTAACCATGGTACACGACATCAATAACTTCAAAGGCTGCATTTATGCATATGAGATTTGTAAAAAAGAAAGCTGCTACTTAAAAGCCTTTTTAATGCAAAAAACCCAACTGAATATCTGGATAATTACTTGCCTTTATCGCCATTTGGGACATAGATTTGCAATGAAAGTATAAATATCAAATTAATGTAGATTTAAAAATAGTCTTTAATGAGGAAGTGCAGGTATAGTAGAGCACTACTACAGATACACGGCGCTGCAATATCAAATTACGTAGCCTTAGACTAAGAGAAATTCTGGATGCCTCATCCCTGGAAGTGCTCAAGGCCAGGCTGGATGGGCTTGGAGCACCCTGGTCTGGTGGAAGCGGTCCCTGCCCACAACAGTAGGAATGGAACTCGATGATATTTAGAGATCCCTCCCAAGCCAACCCATTCTGTGATTCTGTAACAAATAAAACATTCTGGGAATGTACAAAATACTCTGACTTCAAGTGGGTTTTTTAAACACAAGATCATAAGGTTAAAATAGACCTACAGATACTGCCAAGGGATGCCCCACCACCCTACACTGGCATATCCAGGCATTCTAATTTCTGGCCTTATTTGCCCACCCCACTCCTAAAGGCTTACATTGACAAAGTGTCTGGAATTTCAAAATTATCTATTGCAGAACTACACTTCTAATATAATTATAATTTATTATTTTTCATTGTGCCACTGGAATGTTCTTTGCTGCAACACAGGCACTTCACTGCTCATCCTTTCTATGACAGATTCAGGCAAATGCATTATTCCATTCCCCATCTTCCAGACTGTTATCACACCTCTCCATGATCTTCCATGCTCTGCAACTATAAACAGACCCACTTTCCCACTTCTCTCCTCTGAACATTTCCATATATTCTGCAGACTTTTTGAACTGGTGTGTCTAAACTGTCCATGATGTCCAGTTAAGACCATACTCCGTAATGCTCAAGAATTAGATGTCTTACAACATATGCAAGCCAGAAATACATTCTTTTTCTGTAACTAGATTGCTGTTGACATATTCAGCTTGTGAGCCTTTCTAAGCCATCGATCAGCTCTGAAGAATTGTAGCACAGTCAGCTTTTTCTTAGTGCTGTTTCTGTGAAGATGATTATTTCTACCAGGTAAAACCTTACTTTCACCAGTATGGATATTGCCTCCAATTTCTAAAGGTTGTTTTGAAGTCTGATCCTGCGTGCAACACACTTGTGACCCAGTTCCTAGTATGCAAATTTAATAGATGTAATCTCCAATTGCATAACTCAGGTCATTGTCAGAAACACTGATGAGTTCTGGAGCTAGGACAAAGCTGTGAAGTGGCTAACAGATAACTACAATCCACACACAGTTAATCATTTCACTGATGATGGACATCTGATTAGGGGGTTTTGACCAGTGTTGCACCTACTCCACAGCTACCTAATCATGACCATGCTTCCTTGCCTTCCCTATTTAAAGTATCCTGTGACAGACATTTTATAGCCTTTACAATGCCCAACTGCTCAAGCACCAGATGTTTTCTTCTCTATTCAAAGGGACTTTTATCCTACCTTGGAAGAAAAGCGTATTCTTTTTGTGTGATTTGGTTAATGAAAAAAACATCTAGGCTTTTAATCTTTTTTTTGCTTTATAGGTGCTTACAAGCAGCACAGCTTTTGTTGACGGATGTTTCTGGGAACTCACTGCCTGTAATTCTCTGGCTCCTCTTTTCCTCCCTTTCTAGTGAGCTGATTTATGTTCATTGTTTTCTGTAAGCTGACAGCACACTGGATGCTCTAATCAGAGGTGGACATTTTACGCATGAGTGATTTCACCATTAACAACATTAACAACTTGGACTCATTTTCCAAGTGAATGTGGAAAGGGACAAGTTCAGAAATATTATTATTGGACATTTAAGGAATTAAATCAAAATGTGGTGTGTCTGATAGTTGTATGTGGGTCACACATGCAGGGGTACAGGATTTTTGCAACACACATGCTCCCAGTGTTCCGGAAATATTATTCCTTAACTTTGTGAAGGCATAAAACTATTATGGTTGACAAAAAGTAGTGTGAAACCAGTATTGTGCATCATTAACATATTCAGAAAGCATAAAACCCAAAAAAATGGGTGATTGATTTTAACTAAGCTGAAAATGAAAATCATTTAAAGCAAAACAGTCATCAGAGTCGACTCTCCCAATTAATAGCAAGAGAATCTTTAATGAAAAGTCATCACCACAACCTGTAGAACTGATCGTGTCCTACAGGCGGGGAACTGATGGCCTGGGCATTTGCAAAAAGAAGAAATTTGCAAAAGGGCACCTATTACACCTGAAAGGAAAGGACTGACTTCCAAACCCAAACTTCCCCCAGCGGGGATATCCATTCCCCTGCCCATCTGACCACGGCTACACAAATATCAAAGACTAAGAAGCTACAGCTATCTAGATGTGATCAGTCTAATTAACTGAGATTTTCAAAATGTATGCGAAGTACAAAAAATCCCTGAACAAGCTCAAGCTACAGGATTCATTGTGGTTTCAGTTCTGCTAATTGCATGTGGGTCAATTGACTGTCAAAGCAGCCTGGGCTAATTTACTGATGTCACAATTTAACTGCCATGGTGCACTCAATCCAGTGAATCCCAAACAAAATATCAAATGATACTCTGTTTTCCAAAAAATTGCTTGTGTAAAAATTGAACAGCATGGATAAAAATAATCTATTCAAATATTCATATTCCCTATAGTACTTTTCCTACTATACAACCATACTAAAAAAAATTACATTAATTTTAATTAAATTTTGCATTTCAAAGCATTTTTTCCACACATAGTACATTTTTATGTGACTTCTGTCAATACTTGAAGATAAAAGGAAAGCCAAAGGTTATATGTTAATTATTAATTATCTGTTGAAAATAATGTAATGAGCTTAGTTTATATCAGGTCATACAAACTCTCAACTATTGTCTATGAACGGCTAGAGCAATAAAAAATATAGCTCCAGGAAGGATAAACATTGCATTATTATATCCTTGAGAAATAACTACTCTACATTTGTAGGCTGTGTCTTACACCCATGGGTTTTTCTAAAGTTCTGTTTGGTTGTGTGTTTTTTGGTTTGGGGGGGCGGGTTTTTTCCTGGCTTTTTTTTTTCCCGCTGCTTTGTTTTCCCCAAGCTAGTATTTACAGCTACTTTGTGTTGGCAGGTTCCTCTGGAAATATACTATGAAAATTTTGTCATCACGATCCTGCTATTATTTGCTTCTATCCAGAGAAGGAGAAGGAGCCTAGAAGGTGCCCAGATGAACTGCACAACCAGTGATTGCTCAGGAGGGATGACCCCAAGGAACGTTGGGATGCACAAACATCTACAGAGAGCAGAGAAGTCCCCCACAGAATTTGTTGAAAGCAACAACTCTGACATTCACAGCAGTGAACTCACTCTGATGACAGAGTAAACCAATTAATAGTGCAGGCACTGAAAAAATAAGTTGGTGAAGTTATTTAATTTGCAGCTGCATTGATCTTTGCATCTGCTTTGCATTGATTATTAAAGCTCTAACTTTAGCAGGGGGTCATCCACATATGAGAAACTTCAGTGCCTTCAAAATTTTTTAAAGAGTAATTCTGTGTATTATCAACACTAACTTTAAGAGATAAAAAGGTCAATGTGCCTATTTTAGAAGACAGGTATTATCCATACTGTGCAAAGTGAAATGCAAACACTCTGGAATAGATTCAGACATTATATGAATCCCATCTAATTGCTACTTAATTGCACACATACAGAAATGTACCGAAAAATCAGATCTGAAAAAAAAAATCACATGTTTGCAAGGAAATGGATGTTTGTGGAAGCTGTAGCAAACGTTCCATACACTACAAGCAATAAAAATTATTGTTTGTATGATTTAAAATCATTTTGAGAATCCATGATTAGCATTCAACTTTAAATAAACAGAACTTTAGGCAGAAAGGAGGAGCAGAAAAATAGAGAGAACCATGTATGTCTTCCATGTTTGGACTTTGAGTTACTTCCCTGTTCTTTGGAGGAAGGACAATTCAGACTGTTTCTTTTATGCTTCACCTATTACAGGTGACTCACCTGGGCCAACGGTGCCCACCCAGTGCAACTAAAATTTCTGCAAACTCTGAGAAAACCTATGGACGATCTGCAGAGGAGTATTTGCATTTGTCTCTTAAAGAGCTCTTACTGTAAATTGTGAAACCTTTTCTTTCTCTCTTCATATCAGAGTTCTTGCAACATTTTTGTCGTTTGCAGCTAAATCCACTCTTTTCTTACAGGGCTTTGAGAAATGGAAGGTTTGTTTGTGTTTTAATAGGGGACAAAAGATTGACACTATGCTGCAGAGACACAGGAAATGCAAATAGAAAGAAGAATCTCACCACTTTGGGCCAATATTCAACACCTGCTCTTTTGTTTTTGCTAAAAGACAAAAATGAATCACCTATTTTGGTGCAATCCTCTTTATTTACAAAGAACACATCCACCATCCTCATTCCTTTAGCACTGTGGAAACAAACCCAAATGACTTTTCTTGTCAGAAATTCAAAAGAAGTTATCCGTCTTCTTCCTGGGGTCCCACTAAGGACTGCTCTTCTCATTGTCTGCTGCTTTTTGCTGACAGGTACTTTGCTAAAAATTCTCCTAATGCTCTTATGTTTACCACCAGAGCCATGGAAAACTCTCAGACCACGTAGCTCAAAGCACCTCGGGCTCTGCCCAGTGGCCACTTGCCTCAGGCAGTCTTTTTCATTAGGGCCAGTTCCCTCTTTCTCTAAAATAACCTTAATTTCACCTTCCTGTTAGCTCGAAACTTAACCCAGGACACTTGCAAGAGTTAACCAGAGAGTAGGAATTAATACCATCCATTACAAAATTAGCATTAACTCCAGAAGTATTTTATATTCATATTTAGAAAGCTCAACTTAGATAATAAATTCTACTGAACAGAATACCACAACTATTAATTTTAAAGTGCTGTTATCAGCAGTAAAAACTACATCCAAGCTTCCTTCTACGCCTATCCCAGGAATCACATATAATGAAACTAATTTGTTTTGATTATTGCCTTGTGGGAATCTTCAGGCTAACTACATTGTGCAAATGTAAGAAGGAACTTTGGTTATTACGTTAAGGAAAGTGAACTATTTTCTTCTCCTGGTCATAAGTACATATAATTAAAACACCTACTTAGTTTCTTTGTCTAATTTATTTTTTTTAATAAAGAGAAGTAGCTCACAATTTTCATTTCAAAATCTATTATCATCTGTTATCTTCTTTACCTTCTGAATTTTGGTGGAATGAAGAAACAGATCTGCTAGCAAGCTTTCATAAATACCTTGTATTAGCTAAAAGTGGGCATTTTATGTGTACACACACCCTGATTTCCAGCATGTTTTACATGTAATTGTTGCAAAAAACATGCTTACATGGATGTAATTCAAGAAAAAAAAAAGAAAAAAAAAGGACTAGAAATCCTAGAGCTAGGAACAAAAGTTTGTAGCTCAGGTGTACACCCTTGATTGGCAGATTTGGATTTATTTCTTTCTGCTCCAAACTTGAGTACCAAAAAAGGTGAAGTCAAAAGCCACCTCTGTGCTTCCTACTTACCGATTTCTTTTTAAGCATTAAAAGGAAAAAAAAACCCCAAAAAACTAAACTATTCTGATTATTATCCTGCCAAAGAATATTGTAGTACAATATTTAAGAAAGATATATACCTACATGAGTTCTAAAGAAGGACAATGGCAAGAGAGAAGATACAGTATAATATAATATATACTATATTCTTCAATTCTGCTTTGAACAGGGTGATTTTAAGATGATGCTGATAAACTTGTGGAAAGGAAGGTCTGCAAAGGAAACCCAAATCACTGCTTTTTGCCTTTAACAAATTCATTCCATGCTTCAAGATTTTCATTGTCTGCCTGTAGGGTTTTCAAAGGTGATTTTCTTAGTAGTTAATTCCTTCAGTCCACACAGTACTTATAGACCATCCCAGATCTCTGCCATCCCCTGAAAGGACACAGAGCTTTAGAACTGTGTGGGGCCCAACAACACTCGGGGCAGCGCTGCCCAGCCAGGTATTGGTGAATTCCTGCTGAAGATGGCGATTCACAGGTGACCCTGAGAGCTGGGATCACTTCCTGGGATAAATGCCTCGGGCAGGAGATACAGAGCTGTCCACAACAATGATGCGCTCTTTAATTCCGTGCTCCTATTCTTATGATAATTGCTCCTGTAAGCCTCTAAACACTGTATGGTGTTTTGAGATATCTGAATTAGATCAGCTTTGTTTAATTTTTTTCAATATAATATTGAGTCTGTCACGGGCACCATTTAATACTGTTCTTTACCGAGAACAAGCATGTTATGAACTGGACTAATACAAGAATTAATCAGATGCTTACTTTTATGAAATGACAGTATTATAAATACAACCTCAATTTTACAAAACTAAAGCAAAGAAAGTGAAGATTAACTCTCAGTATAGGAGATTTGACTGATTGGGTTATTTGTATCATTAACGAGAAGTTGGATCCGCACAAGTATCAGCGTATAAAAAATGAACACTGAAAACCAGGAGGGATAAATTGTCATTTGGAAGTGTCTTTTATACTGACTGCAGAGGGAGACCTGAGACAAGATCTAGTGTCAACTACCCAGGCATACTGCTTGAAAGGTTCATTCAGAGAGGAACCTAAATTTTAGGTTGGAGAGAATGCAGAAAACATCAGCTCAAAATAAATGCTCCAGTTATCCTCAGTAAAACTAGAACCACAGTTGAAATAAGCAGTCATAGCCCTATTGATTTCAGAAGAGCCTGAGCAATATAACAAGTTGAGATTCTGGTCCTATGAATAGCTCCTTTGACTTCAGTAGGATTACTCACACAGCCTATGAGTAAGTACATACAGATGTATAAGATATTTGCTAAGCAACAGACAAGAAGATACCAAAAAAGAAAAATTATCTGTGAGTTTAGCAACTTTTAAACATAAACTATATAATCCTGTAGACACCTACACAGATGAATAATATTACACATTGGGGTACTTTAATTATGCATGTTAATACTTCTTGGTTTCCTTACATCTGCTGTGGTTGGTTCCTTGCTCACACTGAAACCCACAGTATTGCATTTGCTCCTTCAGTTCCTCAAGAATGCACAATATTCTCTGTGTTTTAGTAGTGCTAAAGTAAACGTGTTGCATGCCATAAGCAATATCATATTCACCAAAAGCCATTACCATCTTTTCTAAAAGGAATACTTTAAAATATCGTCATTTGAATAAAAAGCAGAAAAACTCCGGCTGAAATTCACATATTCTCTACATTCATTAGTACTATCGACATAACTGAACTTCCTTATTCTTATTAGAGTTACCATCGAAATGAGCCTAAAGCTATTACATGAATTGTTACTGCTATTAAGAAGTAGTCTACTTCAGTTTCATTGGTCTATTTGTAAGAATTTTTGAATATTTAAGACAATAAAACTACCTTGATAATAAAATTAAGGCTAGAAAGGTGGAGGGTTTTTTAAACAAACATAAGCTTATTTAATAAAACGAAGCAATAAGTTGAGTGGCACCCACACACTGCATAAAGCAAGCATTTTCTATCATTCCATGGTTTTATGTTTGCATACGCTATTCTTTCAGACAGGCAAATGGTGCACAGCTGACTGTATAATGAGATGCTATATATAAATGTTATTAACCTTTAAAGTTAGGCAAGCACTTTACACACACAATCCATGCTTTCAAACATTTTTACCTAAATGTGCAATCATGCATTACTTCCTCATTGCTCAAGAGCTTTATAGTGTATTATGTGAGGAAATAAGAATCAAAGTCATCTTTTAAGATATGCAATCTCTTTCTAGTGTGTAATTAAAATAATGTATAAAAAAGCGATCTACTTTTTTTTTTTTTTTTAAAAAAGTAAAACTCTATTTTAACTAATTGACTGAACCAATACACAGAAATGTGTATTTCAGACTAGATAAATGGAAAAGGATTTTTACAATGAAGGCGGCAAACCCCTGGAACAGGTTATCCAGAGAGGTGGTGGATGCCCCATCCCTGGGAACGTTCAAGGTCAAGTTTGGTGGGGCTCTGAGAAACCTGCCCTGGTGGCAGGTACTCATTGCTGGGGGTTGGACTAAGATGACCATTAAAGGTCCTTCCCAACTCAACCAACCCGTGTTCCTATGATTCTAGATAACAACACTTGCATTCTGTGTAAGTGGAGTGAAGAAGGTACTTCATGTACATCAGTGATTACAGGGTTTGGATTAAAGGTAACAATTCTTTAAAACATCTGATGTAATAAAGGGCACAAAGGGTATCCGAGCAGCAACTGTTTTACCTTAGGAAGGGCAAATACTTTGCTAAGATAACTCAACTAGAAGCTTTGTGGTTTATAATCCCATCCGTTCGAGTTTGTTAGTGACCTCGGTGTAATCTTGCCAGTAAAAAGAAAAGTTCAACACACTATTAAAAAGAAATCATTTGGATGCAAATTTTATCTGCAGTGTGATGCCTTTCAATCAGAAGAAGTTCATGAGACAAAACCTTTGAGCCACTACAAATCTGGCAGGCAACCTATCAAGCTTTTCAGTAAAATGATCTATGAACAGACTCTCATGTACCCATTCTCAGCAGAAGATTGAATGAATACTTTAGATATGAAACATGCAGAGAAAACAAATAATACTCTCTTCATATTTCTTATTTGGTAAATCTGGGTGATATATCTTCTGTTGTATAAAGGAGGAAAATGAGAGTCAGCCTGGAGCTTCATGGATGGGCTCTTGGATGAATACAGGGTATAAAATGCAAGAGGCCTAACAAATCATTTGGGAGAAAATGACAGCTTTTGGTTTTTCATCCAGTGAACTAAAAAGTCAAATTTTACTGAGAAAGGTGCTAGTAGAAAGATTTGTGAGTCTCTGGAGGAAAAAGAAGGATGAGAGATTAAAACCTAGAGTACAAGTATGATATTTTAACATAGGGTAGGACTCTCAAAAAAAAATGCTTTCCTATTTCTAAACCTTGCCATACTTAGGAACTCCTTCATTTGATAAACAAATACATCTTTCCCTTTTTCTACTCCTGCATAAACTCCCGTGTTTACCTGTAAATGTTATCTTGCTCTGTTAGGAATGTTCCAAATTCTTTCTGTTTTGTTTTTGTTTTCTTAGGGTGTTTTTATCAAGATAGTGCTATAAGAATTATGCAACGGAAATCATCTCATCATATTCTGTATTATTCCTTTCAAGGAACAAGCTCCCTCAGATGAGCAATATTCCTCTATCTTACTCCAGCCCTTCTTGAAAACCTTTTTTAAAATGTCACAAATCCATGGGAGGGATGGGTGGGGGAAGGTGTCAAGGGATGCCAGGCAGGAGGCTGTTCATGTTCTCCTGCTCAAAGTTTCATTGATCTTTTTGGAACTATAAAATAAAAGAATGACACTTTCCATTTTCCCTCAATGCAGAGGGTGAAAAACTTTGATGGTGTAAGGTAAGACAGTCTATCTGCTCTCTCCTGCCGTTTCAGAAGGCAGGAGAGAAGAAGAGAAGCTCATCCAAGAGTTAAAGTATAAATATAGAGTTCAAAAACCTCAGGTAAAATATATCTTAAGAGACAGCAATGTAGGTAAGAAAAAAATAAGAATTAAAAAAAAAACCAAACCAAAAAACTCAAGGTCTTGACTTAGGGAAAAATTATTTCAATTAAGTCAATTGAAAGACCAATAGACATGGGGAAAGGGAAGTTAAATTCAGTGTTGACAAATGGCAATTAAAGTATTTTGGAAGACACTATTTATTTATTTTCATACATACACAATGTAACAGTTTCTTACATCTAATAGAGCCTAAATTCAAATTGCTCAGCAAGATCTGGGCAGTGCTCTGAGCAGTGGAAAGCAAATATTTGCTCAATGAGCAATGAATTACGAAGGAAACTGGAGAGAAAATTTCTGAATTACTGGGAAAACTGAGACATCCCCTCTCCACGAGGCAAAGAACTTGTTCCTGCTTTCTACTGGATTGAGGCCGTGCTAAATTCAATTCGGAATCAATACTGTTCCAATTTAGCCAAGCATTAAAGCCAGAAGGCAAAACAGGACAAAGTTCTGAATTTTCAGCTACACATAGGGTTCTACAAATCTTAAAAAAAATCATTGGCTTACCTCAACAGCCTGGTAAAATTCATTACTAAAAGATCACAAGAACTGGATAGTAATGTTCCTCCTCCTCCAGGGAAAGAAATGGGAGGAACAGCAAAAGGATACATAGCTTTTAACAGCACTCTTTTCTGTATTTGTGTTCTTGTTGTATTTTTATTACTGTAGTTTGGGTCTGTATTGAAGGTAACATCTAAAGAGTCAAATATTCCTGTCTTTCAATGATGAAAGAGATGAAAAGCTCCTCTGCCAAATGGGCTTTAAAAGCAGATACTTCAGAAATCTTTTCAACAGTAGATTGCCTCTACTTGTGTGTTATTCATACAATTTATTTGCAACGCTTAATTGCAAAATCTCATAAAATATGCTACATATAAAAAGAAGTTTTCTGAGCTAGATCAAAGGAAAATATTACAAGGAATGTTATGAAAAACTTGTATTTGACATGAACTGCAGCTGGTGGTCAAGAGCAGATTGAAAATAAAGGAGATTTCCTTCAGCAGTTACAAATCAAAATGCTACTGTGCTCTAGTTGTGAGAGAAAACCAAGTTTCCCTAGTTATACTCAAAAACCAAGGTTCAGAACCAACCATGAACCTCTGAGGGCTCTAATCCAGCTGCCAAGTGCGTCTTTCCCTTTTGCTCTTCTGAAGAAGCTGATTCATGTTTATGTTGCATTTATCAAATAGGTTATTTGGGCTTTCATACAGCTTTAGAGTACTTTTGAAGACAACAGGAAAATAAATCTTGAAAAATTTCAGAAAACTTTTGTATGAGAATGTTTTCTTCATCAAATGATGCCTAAAGACCACATTAAAAATATTGCAGTTCAAAAATCTAGGAGAACAATCACAGAAAACAGACCAGACCCTTTAGATTTGGAAATGGGTACGTTCGTATTTGCTCTTAAAAACATCAATAAACCAACCTCATTAACGTGAGAAATTAAATCCATGAACTACTACATTCCAACACAACACAATTCTGCACAGAACTATCAAAAAGTATTGAGACAAATTTAAATGAAATATTATTAAGTTGAATAATGTGGTTTAAAGTAACTTTCATCTACATTTTGCGAGTAATGAGAAATAGATGAGAATTTGCCCTTAGAAAATTCTTAACAATGTTCATATGATTTTTTTTTTTAAATACCAGAAGGAAACAAGCACCAGTAATACACATTTTCCTTTGTAGCACCAGTTCAAGCAAAACCTTGGCATTAGTACATTACAATTTCAGTGAAGGAAAATTACAAGTGCTAGTTACCTGGCACTTTTAAAGCATATATAAATTCACTGTAGATTTACAGTAAAAAAAATAAAGTTATTTAAACATTCGTAGTACCAGTATACTAAGAAAAAGTGATTAAGTAGACCAAAGCTTGTCCTTATGAAAAAAATCAAGATTATAGTACATTTAGCAAGTGCTCTTTCCAAAAATCATTAGGATTAGAAGCTTCAAGAACAGGCAACATCAGTGTCTAATAATTTTAGATCTCATTCATGAGAACAAAATGAAATATGACAACTATCACTTATACATTCATATTCATGTAGTAGCATACATAACCTAAGTTTAATCTCATTTAAGTGTAATGAATTGTTAAGCAAGTAAGAACAAATATTTGGGCCAAATTTTTCACACTGGCTGTAAGACAATAATAGAATTTAGACAACAAAAGAATAAGGTGATTTTATGTATAAATATTTACTGAAGATTTCAATTGTGCCACAGGTTTAATGACAAAACTGATTCTAAGGGAGAGGGAATTTTGCTCCTTTGAGGGGAGGCCCAGGTTGGATGTTAGGAAACATTTATTTACAGAGCAGGTGGGCAAACACTGGAACAGGCTTCCTAGCAAGGAGTCAATGCCCCAAGCTTGTCAGTGTGCAAGAATTTTTTTTTTTTTTTTGATAACCCCCTTAATAAAAATGTTTAACCTTTGGTCAGGCCCTGAA
>VZTX01031045.1:150641-373131 GCA_013400915.1 Pardalotus punctatus | reverse complement strand
TTTTTTTTTTTTTTTGGATAACACCCTTGATAACATGGTTTAACCTTTGGTCAGCCCTGAAGTGGTCACGCTGAATAATCCTTGTAGGTCCCTTTCAACTGAAATATTCTATTTAATTCTATTCTAAATATTCTAAATATGCCACCATAAGGAAAATTTACCTTTCTGCAGCCTAGTGCTGCACTTCCTTTAATTTTTGACAGAAGAAAGAAATAAAGTTTTCTTCTTCCACCTAAAAAAGTCCAGTGTATAAAACAGGTATTTAAATTGCACATACAGGAGAAAGTGGAACCGTGATTGTTCTCAACTTATTCTGAAAGATAAAGCTACTACAATAATCTTAGAGTTATTGATACCTCTCTCCGTCGAGAAGCCCAACAGGTTTGTTTGATTTTCCAAACGACAGCAGCTACCAGCAGTAAGGATAAGAAACAACTGCAATTACAAAAGAGAAAAAAAATAATAATTGTAGCATAACGCTGTGAAAAGGCTTATGTTTTTACGGTCTCAAAGGTAACAAAAAGACATTCAAGCATGGGAAGAAAACTCCAAAAATTGAGGAAAACTAAACTCTACTAGGATGACCATTAACCATCCACCTTCAAAGTCAAAAGCAAACGCACATCACATGCTATAGTTTTTCCTGGAAATGCTATTGGTGTTTCCATTAGCCTGGGATATTTCAGTGCAACCATCCACATACCCACAACAGTCTCAGGAAGTATGCACTGCATGTTCCGTGTTTAGCAGACAGAAAAAAGGGTGGAGTATAGCAAAAAATACCCCACTAATTTATATTTCTCTCACCTTCTAAATTCTGAGTAATTTCCTGGGATGCAGGAATGATAACTACACAGGGAGTAGAATTAGTCTGCGGAACTGGGTTTGCACACGACAATACGCCTGTGTTATTGTATTGAATATTTCTATGGTTAATTTCCGAGGGAAAACATCTCCAAGGACATCACCACATTACAGTCCCAAAGACACAAGAGAACAAGAAGAAATTAAAATTATTAAACACCTGCAGTTCACAATCAGAGCATATGCCTTCTCTCTTGCTCCAATACTTTTCTATTGTAACATTTAATCCATGAAGTATTTTGGTAGAAAGACCATTGAACTCTCAAACTCTTTTAGTGAATTTCTGGATACTGACAAAAGGCTTCTAAAGCTGACACCTAGTGTAATCATCAGAAGATCTTTCAAGTTTTTAGAACTTTTTTTATGTAAGTATCTGGATTTACTAATTGTGTGAAGAACTTTCACAGATGTTGTCACTTTTGCTGTACACGGTGGTTTCAATTAATACAACACTGTAACTATTCAATTAAACTAGACATAGACAATTTATTTTCTGCCAAAAACCTCCAAAATATATTCTTTAATATGGGAAATACCAAGATTTCTGGAAGCAGTATAGTTCAGAGGAGTACTGTGCATAAGCGCACAATAGCACCAATTTCTCCCTTTAAAAGCAAGTACAAGTGACTGTAAATTTATATTTGGTGCCTAGGGAAGAGCAGAACTAAAAAAAAACCCACTGACCACAAGAATAAATTCAGTTTTGAAGCAATATCTTTGAAGCTTTTAAAGTCAAGAAGTACTTATAAATAGGATTTCCTGCAAATGTTTCCCCTCCTCTGTACCAGACTGTCCAGCTGGTACCTGCAGCGGATATTTTGGGGCGACATCAGGGACTGACGTGTTGCTATGGATTAGGATGTTGTGCATGAAGTAAGAGAAACACATCTCTCTCCTCCTCAACAGTTCTTCCAAAACCCACTAAATTCGGGAAACAACAGCAACTCTGTTTGCAATTATGAACTCAGTGCTCCTGGAATTTAGAAAAGGTTAATACATTCAATGGAGCTGGAACCCACGACAGCCTTGCACTGTGTGACCGCTTTATTATGACCAGGAACAGAATCTCTACCCTTAGAAAATTCTGTCCTTCACGTGCACTGATTTCTTGAACAGCTCTCTTAAGTTAGCAGAATAGAAAATATTCAGAGTTCTGGCTGAAAGACTTCAGACAAATTGATTCGGTGCTCTGTTCATCATTGGAGTGGGTCACACACTGAATTTACTAGTCATCAGTCAAAACATCAATTAGTTTACATGAAAAGCTAAAATCAGCAATGAGTGTCTCAAAGACACACCCATAAAATAGCATGAACCACTGGAAATTACAACATTGATAATGTAACTTTTGTATAATCTTTTCTTGGCAAGTAAATATTTTACTTTTTTTTGTTGTTGTTCTTTTTTTGGAGGAGGTGTTAAATATAAATAGAAGACGGGAAAAAAAAAATCAGTCATGTTAATGAAGAGAAGAAAGACATGGAAAATAGATTTTGTGAAACTAACCTAGTTCCAGGCTGTGGTGAGATAACACCCTTGGCTTATGTAGGGCAATAAAAATTAAAGCTGACTGCAAAGGATCTCACAACACAGAGTGACTTGGCAATAAAATAAAAGAATGAAATTCAGTGACAATGAACTGAAGGCAATGTGCACAAGAAAAAAAATGAACTACAACTAGCTACAAATACACAATTATAGGTTCTAAATTAGCAATTACCACCCAAGAAAATGATCTTGAAGTCATTGCAGATAGTTCTTTGAGCATATCAACTGAATGTTTAGTGGCAGTCAAAACAGAAAATAGGATGTTAAAAGAGATTAGAAAAGGAATAAAGAACAAACCAGAAAGCATTGGGATGTTAGAGCATAAATCTATAGTGCGCCTCTATCTTGAAGCAACCATCACCTTATCTCAAAAAATATAAACTGAACTTAAAAGATATAAAGGACTGCATTCAGCTTGGCTAGGGGAATGAAATGGTGGGAGAAATAAGTTCTCTTTGGCTTTGAAACAATCGGGAGTTGAAGTGAGCCATGATAAAGACATTAACATCACAGGCAAAAAATGTAAAAAACCAGCAGGACAGGTGTAGGTGGATGCTCTCCAGTCCCCCATTAAACTTCTTATCTCCTTGTGACAGAGATATAAAGAAAGAAAGTGCAGTGCATTTTAAATGAATTAAAAATTAGCCAGCTGGCAGATAAAAAAGAAACTGTCAGAAAGGGACCAACATCAGAAAAGGGAGCTTCTAGAAGGGTTGCAAGGTTCCCAAAGTATCAGATCCACTCAGTTTTGATGGCACAAATACAGAATAGCTGAGAGGTCTATGCATGACACAAGGACTGAAAAGAAAGTGCTTAATAATGGTTAATGGCACAGAGATTGTACAGTGGTAATTTTTAATTTTTTTTTTAATACACAATCACTGCTAAGTCATATTTATGAGAACAAGGAATTCAGGCCTCATTTACATTGCAAAGGATTTATTTTCCCCTTGGAATAAAGCAATTCCCCAAACAATTTAGAGACCAGTGTGAAAGACAACTCACTGTGAATTACCACTGGGATGCTGGAAACAAAAATGGTTAAAACAGCCTTAAATACTCAGGTGCACAGTATTGAGCAGCACTTGGGAGATGACTTTGTCACTCTACAAGGTATCACCAAAACAGATACTAAGAAAAGATTAGCTCTTAAAGCTCTGGTATTGGCATCTTTTTAAAGAAGATTGGAAAACATGGAGAGAATAAGGAGAAAAATCACAAAAATATTCAAATTTTGGAGAAAATCTTTTACCAACAGTGACTTTACAAACTTAATCATTTCACTTTTGGAAAAGATCAAGTGGCAACCTGCCTAAAGTGTATATGAGTTTCTGTGGCGAGAAAACACCAAGACCGTCATTTATCCAGCAAAAAAGTCATGGTTTTGAAACAATGGCACGAAGCAGACAGATTTGAATTAAACACAGCCATTATTATGATTTCTTTCCTGTATAAAAAATTATATACTGAAAAAAAAAGGTTTGACTATGCTGCAATGACTAGATAATTTAAGATAGAGAAATAGGATGGATGGTAAACAGGGAGCATAAAATGTGAAGGTGTTACTCCACATGATCAAAGATTATGTTCATCATCTCTGACTCTCCAGCTGAGGCTCTGAGTGACATCCAAATAAACCAATACATGGACAGAAGCTTTTTCAATGCACATCATGAAATGCTGACCCAGAGTACAGAGCAAATGACTTTCTGCACTTACCAATGTAAATCTCCCCAATAAGACAACTGCCATGCTAAGACACCCTTAAAACCAAAAGACCAAGCATTATCAAGATTTTGTGGTCTCCAGAACAAAGAAATGAACTGCCAGAAGATCAGGATATAGCTTTGCACAGTTTTCCCTTCCAAACAGGAGGAAACACTAAAAAAACGTGCTTGAGATGAGCAATCCATCACCAGCAGCCTGCAGTACAGGATGACTGTAATTTACTGGAATCGTAGCATTATTTTGGAGACAATAAACAATTAGAGCATGAGGGAACTGAGGAGGAAGAAGTAATGAACTCAGTTTGTGTCCAACACAGCAGAGGAAAGTGGCCCAGGAAAGGCTGCAAAAGAACAGTGGGGTCTGGATTGTGCAGATGCTCCTCCCAGAAGGGCTCTGGGTAGCGTGAAAAGAGAAATACTGATTTAATAGAGCAAAGGAGAACTGCAAGGAATAATTACTGCCTGCATAACTATTTTTGCAAGCCACAGAGCAAATTTTTAATTTCCAGAGGTCACATTTAGGCATATTTCGTGCAGACCTGGCTAACGAAAGGACAGCAGTTTTCCATAACTCAAAAATTAGTTTCTCTGTGTTTCTTTAGGAGGCAAACTGAAAACTGTTAGGGGAATTAGGTGATGTGTTGCTGCTTTGTACAGGCAAAGTGAAATAAAATCTGCAGATATCTTTAAAGAAACTTAAATTAGATGGATAAATAGAGGGGAAATCTGTGAAATGTAATGATCAGCATGTTTATACTAGAGGAGTTAATGACACATTTGTGCCTTAAGCTCTATGAATGCTTTATAAGTACACTATAGAACTCCTTTCTTTTTCCATTACATATTAATGCCTATAAATTACATATTGTATCAAAGTAGTACTTTTGTTAAAGTGAAATAATTTACTTATTTTTGCAGGAATGTAAAGGAACTATTCCAGGAACTAAGCATAAATATTTTAAAGACCAATACTCTAAATGGAAGGTAAACAGAAGAAAACAAAATGTGCCATCCTTTGTTCTTTGTTTTCTCAATCTCTGATTATTTAACATAAAAAGAGAAATCAAAATGCAAAAAAAGTATGCAAAAATTGATGCATGAATAATTGTTGTTTCTATGATTTTACTTAAGACAGTAATTTGCATAATAATTCAAAATAAATTTCCACAAACAGATTCACCGAAAGGGGCTGTCAGTCCATGGAGCTAAACTAGAACTAGTTCAAAGACAAAAAAAGCATTCAGAGTGGATGTCAGGTCCTCAGCACCATCTTGCCCAAGAGATGAGGTGTTTGTTACCCTGCTCACCAACAGAGCCAGAAGCACCCAAAACTTCTTTCCCAAAGTTTGTGACGGGCGTGACAGACTCACTCACTGCCCACATATATAGATTTGCACGTATTTTAAAAGCTCCTCCCACGTCTTTTTTTGAACACAGGAGCTGGGCCATCAAGGCAATTACTGCTCAATGACTGGAGCCTTGCT
The DNA here is from genome assembly GCA_013400915.1 of Pardalotus punctatus. Lineage (NCBI taxonomy): Eukaryota > Metazoa > Chordata > Aves > Passeriformes > Pardalotidae > Pardalotus > Pardalotus punctatus. The sequence goes on along the minus strand of VZTX01031045.1, from coordinate 367,508 downwards.
GTGCTGAGGCAGTAATTAAATATCCCTCTGTGTCCACAAACCTCCTGCCGGCTGATCTTTCTTTGACAAGAGCACAAAAACGTACAGTTCCCTAATTAGCAATCTGAACAGCGACCCCACACCGTTGTTTCTCCTTCATACTAACTATAGTACTAACATGGACAACAACTTAAATTTAAAATATTAAGTAAAAAAAACCTGATAACAAAAAAAACTTTTTAATGTGGACATACGTAAAGAAAACTAGTCTCATACCTAAGTTAATGTTTTTAAATTAGTACTCCAAAAGTTTTCTAACAGATCATATTAACTGTTTTTCTAAGAACTGCTTTCCCAACACATTATTTACTATCTTTTTATTGGCAAATAGAGCACATTTTAATTGATATTTTATAAAGCAAGCACAATTCTAAAATAAAAATAATTGAACAATTATTTTTCTAACACCCTGACTTCAAATAGCAATTATTGTCACAGCAATTGATTTCTCTCATTGTAGTTGACAAGAACATTGTGTTTATGATTATGATGCGCTGGGTTCAGCCATCCTTGTGCTAACTGGTATATACACATGACAAGCAGCTCCAAAGATTTCAACAGGACTATCTGAAGCACAAAGAATTGTAAACATAATATCAGAAGTCTGATATGTATGACAGCAGTATAATTTTTTTAATTTTTTTAATGATTAATTAAATTGCTATGAATCACGAAGTTTTATAAACATCATTATAAGTAGGACTATTTCAGTGATTAGCAATTCAGAACGGTGATGGGAATGCAGTGTTTCAATTCCAAATTAAAGTATGTAAAGACCTGGGGAGAAGTGGTCTTGGCCAGCAAGGAAGTAGGATATGCAACTTCCAGTTCATGGTAACGCAGTGTGGGGGGTCAGGGGAATAAATCCTGGCTGTGGAGCCGAGACCTTTCAGCAGCGGTGCTGAATTCCTGCTCAGGGAGAGCCCTGGCTGGCACAGCCAAGGAAAGGCACAGCATCCCCACCTAGGGGGCTCAGGAATGTCCTTTCCCTATTCCTGCTCCTCATCGATTCCAGCACCAGCAGCTCCATGCGCTGCCTCCCACACTCCATTTTCAGAAGGGATTATTAACCAAGAGCTGCAAGCTTTCCCTCTTCAGCTCCAAAATGTCATTGTCGCACAACCTTAAATGTGACACGGCTTTATCCATCAGCCCAGATCTGTGTTCCATTCTTTTCCCCCACAGTTCCTGTCTGAATTAAAGGAATCCAAGGAAAATGTGAACCCTGCAATCCAAAAACCACACAGAGCATTCAGGCACTCAGTTCTTACTTTCCTGCAAAGTGAAAGAAATGCCCGAATATGAGGTAAAGTATCTACAATGGCATTTAAAACTTCAAGTATTACCAAAAATCATTTAAATGCAAATTTGTATTCATTTGTGTCTCAAATGGAATTCACACAAGTTAAGCAACAAGTTTCAAGTTCATTTGAAACTAATTACATGGATAATTCTTCTTATCCAGATGACTGATTAAAACATTATTTTTTGATGCAGTCCTGAAAATCCATATATTCCCATAAATAATTCTTGCATGAAGTGACTCATGAAAGTCACATAACTGCCCTTAAAATTCATTTCTCACATGACCACTAGTAGAAAACTTATACAAAACAGATTAAGAGTTAAAAAGAAATATTTATCCACCTTGTAACCCAGTCCTTCCAGGCAGAACACTATTATTTGGTAAGAATGTATGGAAAAGAATATCCACACTAGATTTGTTTTATTTTGTCATGGTTAAAACCATGATACTGCCGAAAGGATGCGGCAAGTCTCCAGAGCAACACATTTAAAATTACTATTAGAAACGTCATGAAAATAATTTTGTTGAGGAAGATGAGCAAAATTAAGTAAAATGATAAATGAAAACCCAAATAATGGTATTAATAAAGCTTCACAATTTAAGCTCTGAATGTATAATGGAAAACAGGGAGATTGAAATATCAATGGTGTCAACTGCATTTTATATAAATTATATTTTAAACTAAGCAGTAGAAAAGAAATATCAGTATAATATATATTAGTTTATTAGTCAGAATAGCTACTATTTTTGTGCTAAATAATTTATTAATATATATTGAATACAGAAAACCAACTTAATCTTTCCTCTCCCAAGGCATAAACTCTATAACAGTTTAAAATCATCTTTGACAACTGCCTCTAGAAAAGACTTTTATATTTCATATAATTTTATGGGTTTTCCCTGTATAGATGACGTACTCTACATTTCTCTCAACAAAATGGTGTCATATGTGGGGGAAAAAAAAAAAAAACTCCATTGAATTTTTGGAAAAATTTTGAAATACAGAATTTAATATTTTCTGCAGTAGTTTTCCAGAATAATTAGAAATCCAATCTACTGTTTTTATTTCAAAATAGTTGTGCTTTCACTTTTGCTTTTTTGCAATGCTTTTCCTGATTTATTCTAATTTAGGATTTAAAATTATGGGGAGGGGGAAGAAAACTCATTTATTCTAATTACTGTCAGTTAGTGAATTTGGGAAAGAATAATTGTCACCCATGCCAAATTTCAGCAGCCTTCCAAACCAAAAGATTCACATTATTTCAAGATTTTTTTCTTTTGTGTTTTTCCCTCATTTTTGTCTTTCACTGCTCTCTCTGGTGCAGCTGTTATTCCTTAATCAGAAATCACAGAAACATAAAATATATTTAGAAAGTCACCATACCATGCCAGCATTGTTGAGCACGATAGACTGAAATATAAGGAAGAAATTTAACACGTTGCTTAAAAACTTTTTCTTTCAATTTGTAACATTTCCAATACTTTTTCCGAAGAAGCAAATATATTCTAAGGAGTAGCTGTAAAAAAGTCATAACTTTCCTTATTAAAAATGTGGTTAAAATTAAATTTTCCTGAAGACAAAGGGTTTTTAGATTTCCAGGCCAAAGAAGCATCATTCAAGAAGAACACTAAAAATTCTGTAATTGTATTGGATAAAGAATACAAAGCCCCTGATTCCCCTCAACCTAATATAAATTCCCTGATATTAGAATTTCAGCTGAAAAAGACTGAAAACATATTAGGAAAGAAATACAATTTTGAAAGTGTTGAGTGTTTCCTTAAAATATCACAACAAAAAAAAAAATTAAACATAGAAAACCCACTATGACATATAACATAATTAGGCCACATATGAAGATTAAATTCAGATTTAAAAATTTAAATAGATTATATAACTACTTTTTACTGCGCAATTCTTAGTGTGGCTTTTGGAGTCCACAGTAGAATTTCCAAAATTTTCCTTGTTGGCAAAACATAACCATCCCTAACTTGGATCCTAATAGATAAATCAAAAAGATCACAAGCCCTTCCACACAAAATGCTTCATTTGGTACAAGGAAATTTCACTGGAATATTTGTATTACCATTCCAGTAAAGCAAGTTTATTGGATAAATTCCTTTGAATTCAGGCGTCTCTTCTAAAAAAGGAATAATTACACTTAATATTTTCGGACATACAAAATTCACGGTCTAGCAGTGTCTTTTCTCTCTTTCTGTGATTTATTACAGCTGAGCACAGGGATCTGGGATATTTCCGCACCGCCATGAAGAGATTGCTCATTTCTTGGATGTCACTCAGCGCCCAGCCCGTGACACCGACCGCGCCTGCAGAGACAGGCGGGCTCAGGGCTTGACAAAGCTGCTTGTCACCTGCTGGAATGGACAATGACACTGCTGCCTGAAGGAAAACACTAGTATTTTTTACTTCCTTTATTTGTTTGTTATTATTTTCCTTCATCAGCTCTCACCCCACGTCACTGTGTTCCTTACACCTGGGAACAAACTCCTGAAGTTGACTTTGCACCTGGTACATGTCATAAGAAGACGGAATTTCTTCTCTTTGGAGTTAAAATAACAAAAGCAAAATTTCAACTTCATTTATCACAGATGAAAATCTGTTCTAGGTTTTTTGTTTAAGCTACAGTGGACTGGAGTTTCATAAAAAAGTTACCAGGATTAAGTAGTCTAGAAGAAAAATAGCTGTAAGCACCAATGCTGTTGTAGTCTAAGAAAACAATTGACTAATTGGATTTAAGAAAATACAATACAAAATGTAGGGAATCACAACATAAACACAATACAAATTATCTGTGATGCTTCTTAGGATAAAAACTCCAAAGCAGCTGTAGAAAGACACACCCCTGAAAGGAGAACATGCCAGAGCTTTAGGAGGCACAATGAACAACTCTCGCTGTATTTGATATGTAAAGGAAGCGAGAATTCAAAATTTTAAATGCACTGACATTAAGGAAGGGAAAAGCCCACACCTGCTTTATGCACAGCAGGCACATAGGCCATCTTCAGATATCTGAGCAACTATTTTGTATTTTGAGGAACAGTCTGTTGAAATCAAAATATGGCAAGCACTAGTGCACTCACATGCACTTCCAAATGACTCAAAGGACAAAGAGAAAGAAGAAAACCAAGAAAATAATGGAAAACAGTTCTGTTCACTGACAAATTAAGTGACTCATTCGTTGTTTTGGAGTAACTGATCCAGCAGTACTGGGGAATCTCCTGTGCCTGCCGGCCAATATCAAGTGGCTGCCTTCTCAGGAAATATGAACAGATCAAATAACTCTACAGTGATGGCAAACTCTGTGTGATTCAGGGAGCAGAAGACACAAAGCTACACTCAACAATTCAAAACAAAGATTTAAAGAAAGGAAACCCAACTCAAATTGCCCACCATAGTACAGACATGCTTTTCCCAGAGGAAGTCAAACAACTCTGCGCTTCTAAGTGAGGTGAAAACTGTTTAATCCATCACTAAGTAAAAATCAATTTTATTCTAGCCCCAAATGTAAAATCCATTTTGCTACGATAACTTGATTTTCATGTTACTATAAAATATTCTAATTTAAATTTATAACACTGGTGAATTTTCTGAGATCCCAGCCATGGTGGACGTGATCTGATCCCAACACTCAGCGTTTTGTCTTTCTAATGGAGACCAATATTCAATCTCATAAAGATAAGCACACCAAAATCCAGCATTAATTCATCATCCTTATTTTAACAGGAACAAAACATGAAGGCAGGGAGACGGACCAAAGGGTGCTGGTAAAGAGGAAGAGATGTCCCATTGCAAATTCACACCTGGAATGGCAGCTCCAAGCCCGGCAGCTCCCGGGAGCTCTGGCACAACCTGTGGAGACGCAGCCGTGCCCTCCCTCGGCAAGGAACACAACTGAAGGGGCTGTCAGGGGTTCTGGCACACACTCATAAATATGGAGTTAATCCATCTGGTTTTTCAGCATCTGCTGCAATTCCTGTTGTAGCTCATGCTCATCTTTACCAAATTACCCATCCCCTCCTCCTGCAATAAGCATTGGGTATATTTTGAATATAGTTGTCTCTCATTTATACTGCTCACAGAAAGATTTAACAGAGAGAATGCACCCCTGATCCTCAATGACCATAATTTTTCAGTTAATTTCTTAAAGCACACATAAAAGAAGGATTTTCAAACTTTCAAAGAGTCCATATTCATTTAAAAGTGCTCTACTTATTAAAAATTGGAAATGCTGTAATTTACGACATTATGGAGATGTGTTATAAAAGTGACTAAAATATTCTATTAAATCAGCCAGCTTCACCGAAAATACCAGAGGCAAGGGAAGTAATAGTTCTGGAACTCACAAAAGAGTTCCTGATGAGTTAGTAGTTGGTACCATGCATTTGAAACAGGCTTTAAAAACGTAGTTCTGGCAGCAGCAGTTGCTTATCATTTCCTATCACAAGTGTATTAACAGCTAACCTTTGTCATCTGCACCAATTTCATGCTTGCCTGGTTTTTGATTATGAGATTTAACCACATTTCTTACCAGAACTTATGCTTCACATTCTTAATACGAATAATTATCTGGGAATTGCTTGAGTACTTTTATAAATTCTGTTATACTGTTATAATTTTATTTAAAACTAGATTTAGAAATCAAGTGTTTCTTAGCTCTGAATTCTGTATTTACTCAAATCATAGAAACTTTTTTGTTCTAGGATATATAATATTGGTATCTTGGTAGATCAAGCATTTCTGCCTTATTACATATAGTTTTAAATAAAGTCTTTACAGAACAATACTTTTAAAACAGTTCATCTTGATAAATCAGGAATGTTTCTAAAAATGCATGTTTTGATGTTTCTGATTCAAGCAGTAAAATGTCCCTTTCATCTTCCAGCCTGGAACGTAAAATCTATAAAGGAACAGTTTGAAACTATACTTTTGCATGGTTGTTGAATAGCTGTTATTGTCAAATGGATCTATTTGCTGCTTTGGACAGGCAGGGTGAACAGCATTTTGCCACATCCTCAGAAATGAGAAGTATAATACTGGATGGGAGAAATGCAAATGCGTGTTTATCAAAGCATGTTGAAATATGTTTTGTTATCAAGTACCTTCAAATTGTCTTTAAACACAATTATTTTCTCGATCAATAATCCTATTAGATATGACCTGGGTTATTACTGTTACCATTGTGATTAGCCACAGTCACAATATCCCACACTTCCATTCAGTAAACAAAAAAACAAAACCCCACAGACAAACAAACAAAACTAAAACCACACAAAGCAAGAAACAAACAAACCCTTATTAAAGTGATTCTTTTAGGCTACAAACTGTTGACATCCTACCTATCTCTACAGACACCTTAATACCAACTCAGTTGTAGAAGAGTGCCATACAACCTTACACCAACATTTTAAACCCTCAAACCTCAGCTGGATTTATCTGTGTCTCTGCAGGGTGCCCTGCAAAGAAGGTTTGCACCTTGGCTTGGATCACTGCAATGCACTACTCACAGCATTTCCTGATTCCTTTCCATATTTCTGCAAGCACATTCCTCAGGTGGGTCATTACCATCACACTGCAGATGGCTGCAAGGGCCTGCTGAACCGAGCGCCAGCTCAAACTCTGGGCTGTACAGCCAGGCTGGGGCTGAGTCACGATAGCTGCCAGCTTTCCTACAACCTTTCTCTCTCCAAGGGGCATTACATCTGCCCTGGTTTCCAATTAGCTTACAGTTTGGGCAAGGCAGATCTCTTCTTCAGGATCAGGATGAGTTTGCATTTATCCAGAACAAACAGCACGAGCTAGAGCATCACACCAGGAGAGCTAATGCAACGTATCCGTAGAGATGGCTGCACCACCAAGGAGCCTACACTTCACCTTTTCTAAGGCTGCAGCAGGGCACAGAGCACCAATAAATTGCTGTTAGTTTACCTCTGCTATTTGTCACAGGATCCCTCTGTTTTGCTGTACCTGGACAGACTTTGCTTTCTTCTATAGAGATTTGTAATCTAAAGGTTTGCATAAGCATCATAATTTTTTAGAGCCTGCTGTCTCCCCATGAAAAAAACAAAACAAAACAACAAACCACAACACAAAAAACTCCAACAACCAAATACCCAAAACAGTACAAGACTACCTTTAGACAATCATCATTTTATTGCTCAGTTTGTGGTGAATGAGGAGAAATCGGATATTTTATATTACCTACTAAACTCCTCTCCAATAGCCAATGCCCTGGGTACAGAAAACTTCAGGCTCTGCTCATTTCTGTGCCCTTTTTGGCAGCAGCAATAAACAGAATTTGGTCCATTCACAGTTTTTAAGAGTTCAGATTCTTTAGGTACAGTTCCTCAGAGCACAGTGATCAAAGGCAACAGAGAAGCTCTACTGTGAGCTTGTGAAATAAAGCCATGGACATTCTAGAAATACAGAAAGTCTGACGAACACACCTGTCTGTCATTGTTCACATTGTGTGTACACTTCATGGTTATTGGGAAATATCTTCACAGCAACATTTCAAAGCACTGTAGCTAATCTGTGTATATTTACATTTGTGACATTTTATAAGACAGCTGAACTTTTAAGAAGCCTTTCAGTGGAGTTTTGTTCAGATTCTAGAATAGTTGTCTGTTTGCAGTTGAAGCTCATCCCTGCATTTCTGCCACAACCGAATCTCAGGCATTGCTCACTGCCTTTCACAATTAATCTCTAACACATGAAAGCATTAGCAGTGATTTGGTGCGCTATATTAAAAATAACAAGCTATTGAACAGAGCCATCATTTTAAGTAATTCCATAAAACTGTTTATAGAAAAATCACACACATAATTTACTTAAGTTTAGCTGGCTTTTCTTAATCACTATAATATATGGTACAACCAGCTAATCTTTATGAAGTGTGAAGACTGTACCACTGAATATGAAACACATTATTATATTATGCAAGATTCCACTGGCCGATTTTAATTGGCCTGGACCCTCCACTGGTGCCAATCAGGGAACTTTGAAGGCATCCTTTCAGGTATCTCTCAAGATTCAGAAGCTGGTTAAGATACTGGTTAAATGGTAAAGAGTCATCAGGATTTCAGTCAGAAGACAGAAAAAGCAATTTACCTGAAGAAGGTGACAAAGAACTGCACCAGATCCATGATAGTATTGTGCTGTGAGAAGGCAATCTGCAAATAAAATAGAAGTAAATTACAACCTTTTCAGAGCTCTTTTTAGGGTAGGGCTTTATGGCTCCATGGATGATTACTCTGAAGTGTAATTTCAGTCTAGTCTGCACGCACCTGCATTTATGATAAAGTGAGATGAGCAACTAATTCCCATATCCTTGCTGGTGTCAAAATACAAACAATGGAATATAATACTTTTACTGAAGTAAAGTTAATAGAAATATCCCCTTAATATGAACAATAAAAACAATATGAAAAACATTAAGAAACCGTATTGTTATAAATTTTCTTCTTTATAGTTAACTTTTGACTATCACCATCTTCCATTTTAATAACAACACTGAAACTAAAACTAAAGGTTTTAGAGAAGACAAACAACATATAGTGTTTAAAATTAATACCTTTAAAATATTTTAATTGTATAATATTAAAATTAATGCATATGCTAATTTAATTTTAAGAAAAGATAAATCTGGTGAATAATAAAACAGTTTCAAAGCAAATTACTTTAAAGACAAAGTAATAAATATTCTTTTGGGCTACATTTTTACAGCCTCACCAGAACATGCATTAGTTCAGCTCCTTGCTGCAATTTTTGTGAATATTTAAGAATTATCTCCAAGACAGCATATACATACAGACATTCACACTTGCATGCAATACAGCCTATAATTATCGTTGTAAGTGCTTTTTGCTAATGTTAAGAACAGTACTTAATATTTATGTTATATCTACAAATACCCGTAAGTCCCTGTCTTGCTCAGTTTTTCAGGCTATAATTATCAAACTGAAGATACAGAGAATCTTCTACTTTGAATTGTATAAAGTGTTTATCTAACTATATTTACAGCCTTTTGAAATAATTGCTGAGTTTAGAGATCTTTGTGCATGTGAGATCTGATCTTGACTAGTAATTACACCAAATTACTCTGAATCCCTTTCAGAGCTGACTTGTGAACTTCTGAAACATTAACGCATGATACTCAAGAATTTACCTTTTTTCTCTTTTTAAAGAAATTTGTTTTAGGGCAAAGCTATAGCGTAAACTTCAGTACTAAAATGGTGCTACTGTGCCTTGTGCCAGCCAAACACAGCTAAACAAGGATCAATTACTTGAAAGATAACATCTGAGAAAAGACCAGAAGAGTTCTTTGGCCCAACACAAAGTGTATCCCAAACACAAACAATTGTTTAAGTACACCTTGCACAGAACTGAAAAGCTTTCCAAATTTTTTTTTTTTTTTTAATTTTAAGTTCTGTCTGGATTCAGTTCAAATAATATTTAGCATTCAAATTCACTCTTGTTGTTTCCAGAATGTTTTTTACAGGTGCCATACTTTGGATGATGAACTAACACAAGGAGAAAAATAATGCCAGTTTTGACAGAGTTGTCCTTTTGTGACCTGTTGAAATGCTCTTTGTTGAAGGAGATTTAGAGTTTGCATTACTACAATTATTTGCATTCAGGGTGTCAAAATTTCTTAACAGCCTCTGTGAATCTAGAAACAACTCCAGTCAAGGGAAGGTCTGCAATCAAAACCCACAACCAGATCACAATCATATCAGGGAAGTTTTACCTCAGATTTAAAAAAAAAAAACTATAGTGTCTCTATTTCTCTTTTTCAACAAGCAACATATATGAAGTAAGCAGATTTACAAAATTTCAATGATTTTATATCATTGGTTACCAATAATTAAATTATTTTCATATTCCCAAGCTCAGAGACAGATCATTTTTGCACAAGAATGTACACAAAAGGAATGATTCCACATTTTCCAACTTCTATTAATCTAATCATCTACTCAAGATAAGTGTAATGTTCTATAGCAGGAGTCCGTGTTTGCAAATTTATGGAAGAACATCTGTCTGTAAGACTTGCTTGGTTGGTTTTATGGGATTTTCCTAAAAGTACTCATACTTTAAAGCAGAAACACATCTAGATATAAAGTTTCATGCCAAAAGTAATTTCCAAGTTTAATCAAACATCTTCTAATAATTACATTAGAGTTCATGTATAAAAGATGAACTACAGTACTTTCTGAACAGTATCATGCATCTTAGACTAATTTCAAAACAGAATATTAACAAAAAGAATACATATTTTAATTATAAGGAGTCCACAAAGAAGCAAGCAAATGTCACGAACCTAGGACTGATACAAAGAACCATAATACAATTAAAAGATTTATTTCCATGGGGGTTTCATATAGCTATGAATGTAATTGTCTTTTTGCTTGTGCCTATATAGATAAGGGATAAGAAAAGGAAAATTCTTTCAACCCCAGGTTTTCACGTTGGACTTAAAGGTACTGAAGACAAATATCTCCTTTGTTAATTTGTATCATACCTAAGCAGTCCTCAGTTCCCCCAAAATATCTAAAAAGCTTGCAGATCCCACAAATACTATCTCTATCTTCTAACTTCCCTCTATTTATAAGGATGAAGATAAATATCCTTTCCATCATTTCCTATGGAATAGAACAAAGTGCCATGTGGAACAAAATTTTTCATGGCAAAGGATAACCTCTATGAGTTTTTATTATTATTACCATTACCATCATTGTTGTTGTGAACTGTATTTGTATTCCATTAGACCAAAGGAACACCAATTTACAGATTAAATGTAGAAAACTCAGGGAGAATGAGAAGATTCCAAAGCCAAATGTGGGGTTTACATATTATACATATATATATATGTATGTATATGTGTGTGTGTGTGTGCGTGTGTGTGTGTGTGTGTATGCGTGTATATATATATATATATATGTATATATTATATATATATATATAAATGTGTATATATATATATATATGTACGTTCCAGATCACAACCTTAAGAGACAGGTATATGAAGAAAAGGCTGATAAATGATAAATGAACTGTGGGGATTGCTCCAACAAACAAAAGACATGTCTGTCTGTTTTCCCTGACACATTTAAATTTTTGAAAAATGTGTTTTTAAAAAAGCAAGCAAACAAACTTTTCTATCAATATGTGGCCTAATTGGAAGACAAGGCATTGTGACTGCTGGCAAATCTTTTATAGCACTTAAGGATTCAAAAGTCAAATAGCCAGCAGAATATGCCAGGGAGCACTGCACATGAGGATGCATTGCAACCCATGTTTCAATGCATGGTATTTCTTAATTTTTCAGATTTTAGTTACGCACACGATGTAGGAGAAACACTTTACACTGAATAATGATGGATGGAATAGGTCTGCTGAAACAGGAGGAACTTTTGAACACAGATTTTTCCAGCCTTCAGAAGTTAATGCCTGCAGGGATAGATGCATTTTTTCCCATTGCTCCAGTTCATCTTTACCTTGACTATCACATGCAGCAGTAATAAGAGTCCTACAGAACAATAGGTCAAGATCTGTTCCATGACAAAAATGAGACAATCTTGAAAGTCTAACTCAGGGACATCTTTCATATGGAAATAGCAAGTCTGCCCTCAGAACTTTGTGTTTTAGTTTAAAAATACAGGAGTCAAGAAGCCATCTCCGCAATTCTAACGAAACCAATTGTGCAAAAGGAAAAGGGAAAACTAGACACTAAATAAAAATTCCACATTTGCGGTAAACAGGAATCTAGTCCAATGTTTCATATATTCAAATAACGTACACAAAAAGCAATTATAATCTGTGCTCCATTTCATGACCCACTAAAGCAAACTTCTACCTCAGGCTCTCAAACAATGAACAAATACTTCCATTAATACAATTCTTCCATCCCCCACTGTTAATAAATTAAGAATGAACAAGTAAGAGAAACTAAAATAAATACATGGCAAAACTCTGATAGAAGGTCTAATTATTAAACCTGGAAACATAATGCAATAAGGTCGGACATAACCCAAACTGAACTGCCTGGACTGTGTTGATTATGCACACTTAAACCCTGCAGAATTATTACTTCCTTCAGTATCATCAAAACCCTAATTTAATTTCTTCTTGGATAAAACTATTATACACTCCCACACTGGTACTAGGTATGTACTGAATCAGAAGAAATGGATACCGACTGAACAAAAAGGCTGACACATTTTGTCATCCATCACCTTTCACACTTTGTTGAGGGACACTTTCTGACTGAGGTAACTTCAGACAAAAAGTATGAAAATCAGCTGAGGAAAATATTTGTGTAGATGGCCACACTTCTGTCTATTACTTTTTTCATAAGGAGAATGTACAAGATCAAACACTGAAAATTTGGAATGAGGATACTAGAAAATTTAAACAAATAATAAATCCTCACATTTATGTTTTGTTGTAAAAAGTTTAGAGATCTACTCTGCAGAAACATGACTGCGGAGACCCAACTGAAAACTATTTTAAAGACTTTATTATGTACTACATAATAACTTTGGGGTGGGGAATGGCATCTATGGATATCTTAAAACTCAGTAAATACATGACTACTGAATAATCAGTAGTTACAAAGGAAAAGACAAGATACTCTGATTTCTTGTTTAAATATATATACAACTATAAGAACAATTATATACTGGGATATCTTTAGAGATAAAAATATTTCTGACCCTTCTTTCACATTGGACTTAAGCTATGAAAAGTGACCTGCACAACTGAGATGTTCCCCAATGGAAAACTGCCAGTTTCCCAATGGAAATATTAAACAGGCAAAGCACAAAATATTTTTTCTTTTCTTTTAGAAAACAGAAATTCCAAGAGAACATGGTAAGAAAAGGACAAGATAATGAACATCTGGCTAAATAAGGGAAACATTAAACTCTTGGAGGCGAAAAACAGCACACATTTATTCCATATATTGGTTTTCCTACAACTTGAAAAAGAAATTTTGAAATGTATCTGAATTTTGCCGTATGGAATATGTCAAATCGAGTCCCATGTGTGAACCTAGCCTAAATTAGTCAGCTTGCTTATAATAATCAGCAGAGATAGGAAGGCACTTCATTGGCAAGTGACTCTGAAATAGATGTGGGACTCTCATAACTCGGAAGGAATTACCCTATGGAGCTGCCATTTCTCTCCACTAACAACACAGGGATTCTGTGAATAGTTTAGACTATAGACCTAATGTCAAACTTAGAATATAAATAATGTTAGGCAAGATAAATTTCTCCCATGGTTTGTACGTACTCAGTGGGTATTTCTGTAAAACAGTGTAATGATAAAATAGGCAAAAGAAATATTTGTTGTTGGGATTAAATGATCTGAGAAGCAATGCGGAGCTGAGTGCCTGCTAGCAAAATCCTACTTCCTTCTGCTGTATTAATGCCTGTAAAGAATTCAGTTTGATGTTGACAAACAGTCCTCCCAGATGATAAGATTTAGTGATAACAAAACTTTCATACTGATAACATAAATAGAAAATGAAAGATAACAAATAAATTCAGACTCGGAACCACAGCCTTCACATCAAGATTTGACAAACAGGTCCCATAGATTATCTCTGCAGGTTCAGCCCTGCCTCTCCTGCTGGCACACACTACATTATCCAAATACCCACCCCTTCATTTCTCAAAAAAATGTAATAATTACAGTGTATTATTTCCACTATTCAGAGCCATGAAAGGCTGAAAGACAATCTAGTTTTGTATTCAAGTAAGAATAAAGACATTCCTCAAGAAGGTTATAACAGCTGAACTTTTTTCCTACCCAATAGGCACTTTATCTATTTTATTCAATACACATATTCCACTTCTTTATTTAATTTTGTATTTGTGTACAGATACGACCAAATATATACCACACAGAAAAACCCTACATTGATAAACTCCAAGAAGTGAAAGAGAAAATCTGGGGGAGGGAACTGTTATCTAACTTACAGTTTCATTCTGTATGCAAAGCATTTTCATAATGATTCATATGGGCATTATTAAGAAATTGAAATATTGAATATTAAAGTCAATGAATGGATGAAGAAAATTAAAAGACATAGACAAGAGAGAAATGACACGTTTCAAAATTAAATTTTAAAAAAAGATTAAAAGTAATTGACACAAAGACCTACAGTACTGGAAAGTTATTTTAGACATAAATCTTTGAATGATTGAGTTTTCCTCCAAACTGTGTGAAACAGCAGATTTCTAGACAACATCTTTCAAAACTCTGGTTTTTAAAAGCCTGCCTGGATTAAATGGACAGGAAGAAAAATTAGATACAGAAGTGAAGGGAATGAAGTGAGAGAATTTGTCAGGCAGAGTTGAATGATTAAATTCTACTACAAAGAGAAGCATTGCATGACGATATGGTTTTGTTTGTCAAGCTACATTAAGGAAAAGCCATTTTTGTCACTTGCTAGAATTGAATTTTCCTTTCAACCCCAGGTTTCAGCTTTCTTGTTATGACTTCTTCTGACATCTTATTATGACTTGATAAATTAAGGAGTTTCCCATTAGGAAAGCTGCACCTGTTCCGGAATGTGCTCTTATATGTTATCATCACAGAGTCACAGGAATGGGGATGGGGAGGAACATCACCAACTGAGTCTGTTCAACTTCCCACTCAAAGCCAGGCTGCTGTCAACACCAGATCAGGCACACAGCGCCTTTTTCCACAGAATTGTGTAAACCTCCAGGAGTGAACATTCCACGGCCAATCTAGAAAATTTGTTTCAATGCATCATTGCTAGCACAACGCATTTTTGATAATGTTCTATCTGAATTTTCCAAGGTGAAGATTCCACTTCTCCTTGTATTCTGAAGTTTATAAACAGAAAAATGTCTGGCGTGGAAGATATTTTTACCTTTCCTAAATAAAACAATAAATTTACACTGAGCTATTTGAATGACCGTAGAATTTAATATGGTGGTCATGGAATTCAACATTCATGCCTGTGTGCATGTGCAGAACCATATACATCAGAGATGGAAAACGAGCTGCTAAAATGGTAAGATTCTTTTCAAATTTCTCTAAGGTTTTTGTTTGGTCTTTTTTACATATACAGTAGAGCTAGTTTTGCTAGACAATCTACCAGTTAACCCACTGGCTGGCCTCCAGCTGAATAAAAATGATAATAAAATTTTTATAAGGCTACAAAAGCTGAATTTTTAAAATTTATGCCATGTTTTGTTCATTTTAGAAATTAAATACTTGGTTAGAAAAGGCATAACATGCCCTGAATTTTGCATAAAGATCATGCCATTCAAAATAATGTATGTAAAACCCATTGTGAGATGACAAGAAAAGGGCAAAGCATTTTCTTAAACATGAAGAGAGTAATTTCCCAAAGTTTATTGTTATAAATGTAGAGCATGCTATAAAGCTGTTGGAGCTGTGGAATAAAAATTTTGTATTTGCAATGGCACTTTTCTTGATTACTGTGGATTAGCATATTTATGAGGTTACTCAGCCTCAGGTTTAAACCCACAAATCAAAGGTTTATATCAGCATGGGTAATGGATTACACAGGAGTCTATGGCCTACGATATCCCAGAGGTATCTGTCTTTCAGAAGATTTATGTATATAATACCACTTTGTAGAAATTACACTTTCTGATCTTTTGCGTGGTGCTTGGTGATTCCCCTCTCTAATGCCTACGACAACCAAAAAGCAGCATTCTCAGTCAGCAGAGAAATCCATTGATTTGTTTTCTTGTTCTCTCGTCACCTTCTGATAAGGCCAGGAAAGACAGAGGCTCTAATTCCTTGATGTACATAGCCCGGCTACGGTGAGAGCAGAAGTCAGGGCGAGCATGTTGGATGCAATTACTTCTGAGAAGAGGAAGGAATCTGCATTCCACCAGCCATCCACAGCACAAATATTCCAGTTTTGTTCATCCTATGAACAGCACTATGATAGATCACACATAAAATTTTTTAGAGTCTGACTTTTTTCTCCACAGGTGGGTGCTGATTACATTACTACCAGTGGGAAATACCTCCCGACCTCCTTTTGGATCCAGAAAGACCAGGATTTCAGAACAGAATGCAGAGACAAGAAACTGAAATGCTTAGTCCTGCCTCTCACGAAAGACTTGCCAAAAGAGAAGTCAGGTAGGCGTTTTCAAGACTGTGTGTACCCAATTGAAACTTTTTGGCCATCATTGTGAAATGATGACAAAGGAAGAAAACTAAATCTCATTAAACTGTAGAGAGAACATGTTCTTCAGCTTTATTATTATTTCAGTATTTTACTGAAGATCCACAGTTCATAGAAAAGTATGCAAGGAAGGGTATGGAAGTTTTTTACATGTGTATGCATGAGAGTGAAGATAAGAGGACACATATTAACCAATATAATTTAGAAAATCCAACATAAAAAGGTATGAGGAAAAAAACCAAGACTGATTAAGCTCTGTGTATTGTACATTTATTCCACAGAAGGAAAAGTGTGGGGGTTTGTACGTACAGGATGATGTCCACTTATCTACACAAGGAACAAGAATATTCTAAGATTTTCTGTTGAAGGAACAATAGACCACACTAATGTGAAAATATTTATTCCTTCAAATAAAGGGGGAGTTGTTGAATAACCTAAAAAACACACAGCATACCAAGAAAGAAACTATATAACACATAAGCAAAAAAATTAGTTTCTTGTTTTTCCTTGAAGAGGTAATCAAAATGCAGAAAAGTGACAACTGAGACTTTCACAAAACAAAATTAAAATTAAATTGTGAGGATTAACAGAACACATTGTGATTTAATTTTGTTATGTTAATTTTACTCTCTTTCATTTAACTTTTACCCTACATTTGAAACTCCTGTTACAGTGCAAACTGTAATAAATTTGAAAAAAAAAAAAAAAGGCAGATACAGCTATCAGCTGGAGACTTCACTCAACCTTGTGGAACATCCTGCAGAGTGAGGATGATGCATCACTGATATATCGATATAGCACTGAGGATATGCTGTCACATTCAGAAAAGTATTTGTAAAAAGTGCAGAGTAATGTGTAATGGTACTAAGCAGAAACCTTTTTTTAATAACCTGCAGAAATGAGGTTGGGGAAGGTGGATGAGTAACGGGGTTTTGGGAAGACTCAGAAGGATGTAAAAACAACGAGCAGCGCCTGCTCAGCTGAATCTGATTTCCAGTCAAGGAGTCCGTGCTGAATTTTTGGCAATGACATGCTGGACTACACTGACAGGAACTGGCAACAGTCATTCCCAGGAAACTACAGCATTTGTAACAGAAGTTTTATAACTGAAATATAGAAATGAGAGTATAATGGATGAGATGTATCACCTAGAACTTGATCTGGGTGGAGACCTGCAAAGCTCAGAAGGGGCTTGTGGAAAAACAGCAAGGAACATCAGTGAAATACGTTTTTATTCATAAAGGCCTTATTGTTAAAAAGAAAACAAATACCCAAAGCTGTCAGAACTGAGTGCACTTTTTAGTCTCACTTTTTAAAAACTGGATTTCCCAGTGTATTTTCCAGAAGCTCTAACTGTTTAATTAGGCTTGTGCAAATCAACAGTAAGCATTTGTCTGTTGAACAGCTTTAACAAAATGAAAAGGTAGAGAAAACAAACACACTTTTGCAGCTAGAGCTCTTCATGCTTTCAGAGAGAAGAAAGAAAATACTTTTCAAGAGCCCTACAAAATTATAATGCTGGCCTGAACCCTGTCAAGACATAGGTTGTGCCTTTTCCTTTCTCATGTTGAATACTTCATACCAACTTAGGGCAGAAATGTTGAGATCTGCTTTTGGGGGTGATTGTTCAGCTATCGAGATTCTCTTCATTTGCTAGGAACCGAGAGGGTGTCTGCATAGGTGAGTTTGATCTCAGAATAGTGAATATCATCTTCTGACAAAACAAGTAGTAGAATCAGGGCAAAGACCCTACATGAAAAAAAACCACATTCAGACACATTCAGAAAGATAATTCAGTAATTTTAGACAGAATTTCAGGACAAAGCATGAGGGTTTCTGCAGAAAGCTAGGAAACTTGAGGTTGCTGTTTTCTCCCATAGCTACTAGTTGTCAAAAACTGGCTGAGCTGGCCCAAAAAAAAAACCCCATAAAACAGTTTTGAGGAGCCTTTTTAAGAAAAAATTACTTTCATAAAATTTGAAAAATGGAAAATGGTTCTGCGTTAAAAAATGAAAAAATGAAGTGAAAACTTGGTTTCACCCTGAAATATTTTTTCTGCAATTTTAGAAATTGAAAAAAAATGTAACTTTCCCCCAAAATTTTCCCATAAAATCATCATATTTGACAAACTCCAGTGACTGCACTCTATAAGCCTGAGCAGGTTTATTCAAGAGAGCTGTGAGCAGGGCACAGAGAAACAAATACCTTAAAAGACAATTCAAACAATCTGCCTTCAAATGCAGGAAGGTGTTGAAAAACTGAAGTTAAGAAATTAAAATCATCCCCTTTACTCCCTGCAGGGTGAACTTCTCATATACAGATTTTAAAGTACCTATTTTGCCAACAGTCATACGTAAGGAATATCCTCAGAGTATTCCAGGGAAGATTTTCAGTACATTTTCTGGGACAAAAATACGGCAGAAGGATATCGCCAACGAAATGCACTGACTACACTCAAAAAGAAGGGCTGGGGTTTTTTCCTCAGTGATTACAGAAATTCCCCAGATCATTCCATTTTACCCAACACCCCTTTTTCCACATGAGAACATACTCGTGGTTTTCATGGAGACATGAACATACATATAAAAAATAGAGATTTGTATATTTATTATTGCTGAGAATTAACGCTTAATTGGTTTCTAGCTGCAAGTGAGGGTTTTTTGCAATTATTTTATGCATCTGCAGAGGGCTTAATGCTGATTTATGTTGTTTACTGAAAGCTTGACTTAGGCTGTTGGGAAGCAGTGCAACAAAACCAGGTGACCATATTCAAAGGTTACAAGTGATTTTCACAAATAAAATGTTCTATACTGCAAAACTCATTCAATACAAATCATTCTCAATATTTTATTTTGTTTTTAATGCTAAGTTAGAAGTGGTTTATGTACCAATTATCTTTTTAAAATTCAACCTGAATCTGATCAAATTGAAATACCGCAGAATCCATTTAAACACAAAAAATATTATTTTTATGGCAAGGATGATCTAAGGCTGGAGCAGGCTGCTCAGACAGGTTGGGTATTGATTCTCAATCACTGGAGATATTCAAAACCTGACTCAAAAAAGCCCTGGACAACTTGGTCTAGCTGACCCTGCTTTGAGGGGTCAGACAATCTCCAGACGGTCCCTTCTGACTCCAATCATTCCGTGATTGCACGAATAAACATGATTATTTCCCTCCTCACAGTTGTTAGGATGGGTTATTAGGCCTCTGTGCCAGTAACAGGAGAGAAGACAGAAAAAGGATTTCTGAAAGATTTAATTTCCTCTCCATTTTTCCAAGGCTGGCAAGCACAGAGACATCCACGCTAAAAGCGCTTACTTGAAACAACAAAAACCACCTAGTTCAAGTGACACTTAACCTTCTCCATTGTACCAAAGAGAATTATGCTTTTTATTAATTTTAAAGCATAAAATACATTTTTCAAATGTCTGTCAGGAACTTTCAAAAGTTCCTGAAAGCAATGGCCTCACTGTGGTAATGGTGACAAATCCTTTGATGGAATATAATCTATATATTAGCTGCAGCACGCTATTGCAGAATCACCAGTCTAATGTTTATGGTTTGTAAAGAGCACTTCTCTGCCTTTTCATCACTGCCCTGAAGAATTGCATTGTGAAGTGGTATCTGCCCAATGACTCCATCTTTGGACAATGCCACTCATTTAATCTTCCAGAAGTTCCTTCCAACCTCAACCACTGTGTGAGATAATACAATAATATGCCACAGTTATTAAAGTTTTTTAATGATCTTTAAAAATAAGAAATTTATTCATTGTTAATTGATACATTTCCAATCTTAGTCTTGTTCAAATCTGCTTAATATCCTTCCAAAATTAGCCAACTGAAATGAGAGATTTTAAGCATTCTGAAATTGAAGATTAATGGATATATTACCAAAAAATCTGAATACCTTTTCAGTCAGAACTACATAAAATACAAACTGCTGTCTGTTGTAGTATTTATCTTCTTGTTTATTTTTGACTACTTATTAACTTTATCATGACAAAAAATCTTAATGCCAAGGGTGAAAACATCTCAATATCCAATCATATCTCTACCATAAATATTTCTGATGCCTTTTTCCCATGAAATGAAGAAATTCTCCTTTTTTTCCTTTACATCTTATCTCCTAAAATTCTATCTATAGATTTTAGTGACTTTTCAAGGTCACCAAATATTTGTTGTCCTACAATTTAAAAGCCTGACAGGAATCAAAGATACCAGAACTCAAGTGCAATTTCAGGTCAACTCGTGCCTTATTGAAAGTTGATAGGTTTTGGTCTGTTTCATAGGTGAAGTCATTATATCAATATTCCATCCAAAGACCTCTTAAAGATGTTGGGTATGAAATGCAAGAATTCCAATCAAAATGAAAGGCAACAGCTCTCAAATCAAAGGAAAATCTTAATAATTTTCCATAATTCTTTTAACACAATTTATCATAAATGCAATTTTTACTTTAAGCACTGCATGACAAATTTCGGGATCAAGTATTCAAGTGACAATTCATCGATTCTTTGGGATCCAAACTTTGAACAGATAAGAAGATATTAAATTTTATTTGAAGAAATTGTAATAAAATTACACAATATACTCCCTAAAAAACCCCAAAACCTAATGCGTTTTCTGAAGTGATAAGTGATATTCCCAATTTCATATTTTTACCCCACTGAGAATTATTACATCAAAGTACTTGTGGCTGCCCAGGCAAAAGTGACCTACTAAAGAACAGGAAATCTCTCAGAAATCTTTACTGCTGTGGATTGGACGGTCATAAAAAGGCTGACTGCCGGAGAGTAGGTCTTGGACATTTTAATTGCAATTGGAGATGTGTGATGAGGAACAAAGCCTAAGTTCAAAGAGGAGGCTGCAGTCTGATCAACAATTACAAACTGAGACTGGAGTTAGAAATGTGAGTTCTGGAACACTCAAAATTAACTTTTTGAACCTGCACTTTGTCTAATCTCCAAAGCACCAGCAGCTCCATCAGACTGGAAGAACAAGAAACTGCATCAATTTGGCCAAGAGTGGAGCTCTCATCCATCTGTTGGGGAGTAAAAGTCTCACTCGATGGGTCAAGAAACACCTTACACCTGAGTACCTATTTCAGATGCAAAATTGCTGGCTTTATATATATTTTTCTATTAAACATCCAAAGGAGAAGCTCACTGTTTTATAAAGAATAAAGATAATAGCTACATAAATGTTACAATATTTAACTTGTTGGAAGAAAAATTACACCTTTATTTTTTGAAGTCTGTTCCAATGCTGCACTTATGTCATATAACAGAGCTTGGTTTAAAGTATAAGTATCCATAAAAAGGTGATATGATAATATCTTGTGCTAATGGTGCCATTATCAAGCTATAAAATGATGCCATTATTTTGCCCAACTGTGTGGCTTCCTGCCCAAGGCCGTTGTTCCAGCTGGGAAGAACAACTCACAGTAATATGGCATATTATGAAATTTCCCTAAATATGTAAGAGGTTTCATAAATGGAGTGCATTTATGCAAGCCACGCTATTATGTAATAAAACAGTCTCCTGATTTATAGCTGAGAGTAGGAAATCATGTCAAAGCAGCCCTTTCTAGGACTCAAAAAAATGAAATATACATTTTGAAAGCTAACTACAATGGAAAAAGAAGTTGATACGGACCTCATCCTCAAATACCTGCTATAAAAATTATTTCCCACTTATTCTGGAAGTAAGCCAGCTGTCAGAATTTAGGGTGATAAACCATAAACAGGTCAGCGGTCAAAAACTAAAAATTTCTTAAATCTCTCAAGGCAGCATTTAATGCATATAAAAACTGATTATAAATACAGCTAAATACGACATCTGCAACACTTCTCCTACGTCTTGAATCTTGTCTGTTTTATATACAAAAACCATAAGACATCTCCTACTTTGAGCATTCTTGGGAGTCACTGAGTCCCAGCTCTATCTCTCAAGTTCAAGAGAAGATGAGCTGAAAGACCTGCAATGGCATCTTTACACATTCCTCATTAACATCTGGCCAGTTCCTAGTTTTGTACTTCAAGCGTGATCATTATTCTTCATGCTCACAAATTGAAACTGCAAAGGGAAGAATAATTCTTGGCATCATTCTCACATAGAAGCAAATCTAAATTATGACATCAGTTGCAGATTGACTCAGTAGTAAATTAGCAAATCCAATTTACTCAGGACCTTGTAATTTAGTTTCAATCTAATTTAATTCAATTTTAGCTGTGATATATAAATGTTGATTAGTAGACTATTGCATAAGAATATAAAGTATTTAAGTTTCTTAAGTTACTAATATTTAAGCTACAGTAGTTTTGAGGGTTTTTTGGTTTGTTTTTTTTTCCCCAAAGGCAGAACTAAACAATATTAGGAACCAAAGAAACAAATGTTAATAAAATTAAATCTGGTATCCATGGCAATTAACAGTACATCATAATTTTCTAGAATTCAAAATAATACTCGCTTTGCAAACAAACTGAGCTAGAAATGCACTCCATCATTTATACAACAGGCCATACTGACACAGGCTTGTCCTTGTGGAAGATACAGCTACAACCGCTGGTCTTCAGAAGTGGAGGATACTTATGTTTGAAATTTAGATTTTTTATCATTTGATTGTCACTCAGAGACATTTCAGAGTTCTGGTGACCATTTTGCTTTTGAGATCTTCCAACGGTGAGTGAAAGCACAATGAAAGGACACTGAAAAGAGACATGCACCCATACTCCAAAACGTCAGCTGGCTTTTCCCCCAGCTTTCCCTATGTTATACTCACTGGTCTTTACTTCAAGGCAGGTGAACAGCAAAAACTAAGCTATGAGAAGCTGAACTTCACACATTTTCACAATTAAAAGAATGTTAGAAGTCAGGATAAACCTATCAGTAACTGTCATTTCCTAATTAGATGGCTGTATTTATACTCAAGCTATAAAGGGCGATTAAAACAATTATTCTGGCAATTTAGTTAGAATTTTATGTTGCAATATTCACTTAAAAAATTAAAATCTGCTATGAAAACAGTCAAGATAGATTGTAAGTTCTGCCCTGGGACACGGCCCTTGACCTGCTGGCAGCACAAAAAACTCGCTGTCCATCATCCAGATGGATACATTAAACCCCATTCCATATCCCACAAATGAGGACTTCACTAACAAAGTGCTCCACAGGAACAACCCAAATGGGCAGATTTAATTTAACCTCAGGATAAACAGAACTGTAACCATACACTCCTCTGACACTGAAGTAATTCTGACTTGTATAGGGCAATGAATATGGAAATGCATGGAAATAATTATGTCAAGGAACATACATATATATTCCTTATATATTTATATATACATATAATGTACACTTACATATATAAATGAAAAGTCAATGGCATCAGGAAAATGTACCCACCAGGCCACATTCAGATTGAGATATCTCTATCTGCCACTCCATTTATCTCATCTCAGTTTATTATCTTCCTATGCCTATCACCAATTTCCTGACATATTTTATTTCTAGTACAACAGAATAGGCAAGGGGAAGATATTAAATAAAATAGACTTAATATTGCTGAACAAGTTTATTTGAATACTGATGCATTTCTTGTGAAAAATTAGTTCAGGCCTTACAGTTAAATCTGTTTTGTAACTAAACGAAATCTGGGTCTGGTGAAAGAAGGATTAGTGAATTCCTATTGCAGAAAACTGATGCTGCTTTACAGCCAATTTTTATGGTTGTGAGATGAGGAAAAATAGTTTTAAATCTATAAATTTTAATGTCATATGAATCTAATTTTTCTGGCAGAGATGTCTCATACAAGGTCAGTAAAAAAGCATTTTCTGAAAATGCCTCAGAATGTCCTACAAGCTTCATAAATCCATACAGTTTAGTTTTTCCTAACTGAACAAACATTACCTATCTTTTTTCTTGAGAGAATAAAAAGAATAATAATTCCATATACCATTGTTTTCTATTAACTTCACTCAACCCTTTATAAAAGATAATATACCTTCTTTAGCATCACAAAGGAGAAACAAGGAGTTCACATATAAAGTGATTTGTGAGCAATCAACATGCAATATTTAGCCTATTCATCAGAGCCCCCAACTGCAGGAAGAATTTGGTTTCTTTGAGACATGAATACTGAGTTAATGATATGGGTTTGAAAACAAGGTACAGAAGAGATTGGAAAAAATTACCCTAAAGAGATCTCTAATTCTGAAGCTAAATTTTCTACAAAAATATACAGTAACGCTTTTCAAAGCTGAGTTAGAAGGTTTGCATTGCACATCTCCCAAGTGAAAGAATTTCTACTCAAATTTAAAGAGTATGATTAAAATGGGTCTTTAAAAGTTCAGGGGCAGAACTGGAGAAGCCAGCGTTCCAACGCCGCTCCAGCAGAAGCCAAACCAGCAGATGCTGCGGATGCCGTACCTGGCACCACCCTGCAATGCAAATCCGCTGATGTGATGGGCACCACCCAGAACAGCAGCTGCTGAAAGGCTGCTGGACTCCTAAGAGAGCTGAGAAAGAGGAAATAATTTCCTTTCATTGCCTGTTTACAGTTTGGATTCAGGCCAGGCAAGATATCACAATTATTCTTATCAATAGAGTAATACTAAAAATGTTCATGTTTAACCCCTTTGCTTGTGTGAAAGGGGAACTTTCTAAAGAAATGGATGGACTGCTGATGGAATGGGAAGAGAAAAAGGCTTCTTTGACAGCAGGAAAATAATACAGACTCTTTCTTCAGAAGATTTTAGCATGTAACTTCAGATGAGAAAAAGTAGATATACAACTACATGCAGCACAATGATGTTTAAAGCAGAGCAATTACCAATATTCTGTTTGTACAGACAAGGGATGATTCAAAGGGAAACAAAATAATCAAAAAGGATTTTTTTTTTTACACTAAACATCTACAACTTCTGCCCAGAAGATTAAAAAGACTTTTGTTTTGGAAGGGAAGATGACTGATGAAGACAGAAAATTGCTTTGTTCTTCCTGTTTCTGAATATTGGAATGCTTCACTGATGGACTAAATGTGCAGAAATATGGGACCATATCATTACAGAAACCTGGAATTAGAACATAGAATTTTAACTGCTTAAGCTTTGCTTTGAAAATTTCCCTGATGACTATGAGGTGCCAACAGATCACTCTGCCTACTTTCCAAGATGGAACGCAACAGCAAAACTGTCTTACATTTGGAATATCTGAAACTGAAAGAAAAATAAAATTACAGCACTAATTAGGAGTTGAAATCCTAATATACATTAATATACTACACTGAGTTATATAAAAATAATACTATCTATGTTTTTGATCTCAATGAATTTTGGGTCAGTTCAAGGCTCTTCACAAGTATTTTATATGCATTTCCTATCAGCTATCATTGCAAAAAGAAGGATGAAACAGAGCAACAGCTTACACTGTCAGCCAGCTAAACTGTCAACACATGAAAACCCAAATAGACAAGGACATAAGAAAAAGAATGCTCTCTTTGAAAGTCATGTTTGGTAGAAACACTACGCTCCCTTGCTTATCAAGCACTTTCTTCACAGCTGCACTTTTACTAACCTCAAAACTGAATTTCACCAATACATAAGTTTATAGCTGAAATTAACTTGATTTGTAAGACATTGCAATTATAAAAATTGCAATCAATAAAATGATAATACTTCTTATCAACCCTTATAATATCTTTTCTACATATTTCCATGTCTTTCCTTTTCTTCCCTTAGTTTTTTTGGGACAACAGCAACCCCAGTGTATGACCTGAAGGAGTCTCCACTCTAGTTCTCCTCTTGAAACCTCTCAGCTTTAACCTCGGAGAGCTTTTGTTTCTTTTGAGTTCAAGTGTGCAGTTCTGAATCTCCTTCGGTGTCCTTATCTTCTCAGAGTACAGTAAAAGCCCAGTGAAGGAAAGATTTTCAAGGCATGATGAAATAGTTTAACTCTGCTTCTGTATCCTGATGGACACAGTTATCTTTGGTCAGAGGTTAATCAAGTATTTCCCCTTGCAGCAGTGGGATATTTGGCAGTTAACTCCCCAAAATGTCTGGTGCCTTATAAACTCACAAGGGTACTACAACTGTTTTCCTCAGTTTAAATACCTATTTTTAAATTTCCTGAAAACAAGTTTATTTCATGCAAAGGCAGATGAAAGTTTACTTACACAGTCATCATAATGGGGGAGAAAACCATAAGAAGCTGAGAAAAGTAATTAAAGGTATTTCTTAATTTTCAGCAGCATAACATAGCTTCTCTTCTTTGAGAACAGGTTTCTTACTAAATCATGTTTTTATCCTGACTTGTATAAGGTTTTGACTGATAATTTAAAAATCATTTACATATTGAGAATAAAGTAGAGAAAGAAATCATAAAGGTAGGTTTGTACTTAGATCATGCAGTAGGGCACTACAGCCCCCAGTACATTCTACCATGGATTCAGCATGAGGACACACAAACCCACAGAGCTCTCCAAAACTCACATGATGATTTACAAAGCAAATGAGGGACATTAGCAATTATCAACAAAAAATATCAATTTAATTGGAAAAAAAATACAGGACTCCTGTCATAATTTCTTGATTAAATAACAACATTGGGGATTTCCTTTAATCTGTTTGATAATAAAATGTCATTAATTTTGTGTTTGCAGGTCAACTACCTTTTACAGAAACTTTAATGTATTAATATTCACATTAAGTAGTCAAGAAAAAAAATCTCCTTAGCAATGTTTTCAGATCAGAGAAACAACTTTGTTACTGAAAGTTCAAAACACTCACTTATATTTTACCACAAGTGGCACACTGAATGTGAAAGTTTATCTGTATGATTAAACCAAAACCAGAAATTATAGTAACCACTGATTAATGCCTAAAATATTTCACAGAACTAAGACTGCAATGATACAATTAGTCAAAACAAATTCAGCAACATCTCTAACCAGTTCTGAATGCTATTCTTTCATACTTTCTTTCTATTCCTAAAACAAAAGACAGAAATCCCCCACCAGCTTTCAGAACAGAAGGCTGTAGCAATTTATCAATTCCTGAGCAAAATAGTCAATTCAATTAAAGACCATGTACGAGACCAATTGTATTCTCGCTCCTTGTGGAGCGAAGGGCTCCAAGTGTCAACAAACTGGCAGTGAAAGAAGAGTCAATTGGTAAAAGACCAATTTCATTTGTTTTTAAAATGTTCACAGGAAAGTTACAAAGCTGAAAATAGACCAGTTTAATCTTCCTTTTCTGAAGCCCATTAACTGCTTTGTAGTAATCACTGCTTAGTTCTATGAAACTTCTTTTTTTAAATTGTGTATTTTTGCTCCTTCATAACAATTTTAGAGATAATTGTAAACACTCTTCATCCCCACTACTGTTTTCCCTCCACAATTCTTCAGAATGACTTGTAGGACACCTTTGTGTCATTTCCTAAGAATGATTATTTCATACATTTAGTAAGAAGTCACCAATGGATTCACTTTACTTCTGCTGTTAAAAATTGTTCACATCCAAAAGGGAAAAAAACCATGGAATATTTTGAAAAGAAAATTATATCACAGAAAACACAACAAAAGGACAGCAAGTACAGCAGATGGGACGTATCTGCTTCCCCAAAGGAGACTCAAATCTGTCCAGAGAGGTGGTTATAATAATTCCTTTCTTAAAATGTCTGGTTTCAGAGAATATAGGAACTGCCTGTGCCACCTTTCCTTTTAGCTTGTCTAAACCAAGTATCTCCCACGGATATTTAGTCCCGTTTGTTCTCTTGCTCCCTCCCTTTCTCCATCTCCTTCCCCCATCATCACTCAGACAATTTTAGCTGCAGTATCACCCTTTTAAGTCTCCTTTTCATTAGATTAACAAGTGAACTCACTGCAGTATTGCCTCAAATAATTTTTTCTAAACCTCTTTGCAATTTTTACCATCCCCTGAACTCTCAAGTTGAAACCAGGAAAAGCTAAGTAGAGCAAAACTGTTAAAACACTGTTCTTCAAGGCAACTAATCCTGGTTTAAGTCTTTGTATGCCTTTTCATTTTGTTCTCTTTCTATCCTCAGTTCCTATTTGAGCACTACTAACACAAGAAGTGTCAGCTTAACAGTAGAATTTTTAAAGTATAATATTTCTTAGTATGATAATTTAAATAACTTGCTTTTGTAATGTTGTAGGTATAAAAAGCCTTTAAAAACCATATAAATATTGTATATAATTAAAAACAATTGAATCTCTCCCTTTAGAAACCCTAGAAATGTTAATGCAATGATGTAGCATTTCCCGTTAAGTCCCTTCTGATAAAAAACACAATTAACCTTAGCACACCTATTATCATATTGTTAGTAAATTTTCACTACTGTATCTTCCATAATTATCAGTTTAATTTAAAAATACCAAAACAAAATATTTTTTCCTCCACAATTTGCTTGATTACACCACACTGACTGGGGTTAAAAAAAGGCAATGTTTAAATATCACCAAAAAAGAAGGAGAAAAAAAATTAAAAATATGAGCAAGAATTTAAGCATAGGTTATTTCAGAAAAATAGAAATTCACACTCCAAGTATTTCATACAGAGTGGATGCAACTGCAGTAACTCAGCATTCACGCTAATGGAGACAGCATGAATGATAAACCACATGAAAACACCCCACAAATGAAACTGCAGGTAATGATCACACAGTATTTGCAAACTCAGGAGTATAACTGCTCATTGGTGCTCATGACAAAGACTCTATGCACTGCAATTATGCATTGAGATTTCACTGGTTTCCTTAACAGATTAAATTCTATTATACTATAGCAGAATTTTAATCTCATCTTTTAAAAAAAAAGCAGTTTATTATTTCAAGTTAAATTGTTATGGGATTTTTTTTTATTATTATTATTGTTTAAACAGGACTCCTGCCCCTTTTCCATCTGGCTACCACAACAGGTGTAGAATAAAGAGCACTAAAGCAACTTCCTCAAACTGCACCAGCCAAGCATAAAAAAAATACAAATGGAATGGGAGGCATCTTAATGGAGTAACCAAAATTGTAACAACAGCAGTGGTACTGTGCAATTTAATCTTCTAACTGCACAACGATGTTTTGACAGACTAATAACTGTACCCTGCACTGTCATCCTACTGAAAGATTCAAACTGAAGGTGAAGAACCATCAGGGTGGCCAGAGGGGGACAGAAAATGAATCTTAAGGATTCTATCAAAGGACAGAGCTTGGTCAGGTGAAGAAAAGGCTGAGAGGGAACAGGGTTGCCATGTATAAATACAAAAAAGGGAATAAACACCAGGAAGAATGAGGAGCTACTGATGTCATTGAGAATGGTTGTACAGTAACAAATATATCTAAACAGAATGATTATATATGGAAATAAAGGAATTGTGAAACTATTTTAAGTTCAAATCATGAAGAAATATGGTTTTTGAAAGCAGATAGATGAGTGTATGAAAATGTTTGTTTAAAACATTAGGTAATGTACCTTGATAATGGAAAAGATTACTGTCAATCTTAAGCCTATATTAATAATATATCAGAAAACCACTTAATTGTTCCATGTGTATGTACAAGACTTGAAGCCCAGCACATGAAACTTATAGCCCTTCAGTTTTGTAAATTATTATTTACATCACCAGTTAGTAAAAAGAAGTATAATTTATTTTAATGAAAGTATTAGTAATGGAATCAAATCTTGGATAGAGTAAGACTTCGTATGCATGAAAACCAAGGACTTAGAAGTTACTGTCTCCTTCCCTTCTATACATTATTTTAAACACATAACTTTAGATATCGTTCAGGTCCAAACAACGAATACAGAAGAGGAATCAAAAGAAAAGCCAAAATAAGAGCAAAAAAGACAAAGCACTGTCAAAAGAACAGGATGATTATATCCATGTTCAAGATGTTTTCAAGTAGTCCTTATCTATGTGAACTTTAAATAAAATTCAAAGGAAGTGGATGGAAGGAGATGAGTATCAGTCTTTACAATGAAATAAAGATCCAAACACATCAGATTAGCGTAATTTTCCCAGCTCCTCAGGATGCCTCTTCTAGTTAGAATGGAGAAGTGAATTGATTACATTGCAAATAATACAGCTGCAACTGATTTTTCTTTCCCACTACTTGCTTTACCATAGATGAATACAGCTAAAAAAGATTTTCAAAACCAATCAGGTTCTGTGGTTAATGCCCACAGAATATAAATGAAGCGTTACTAGTTTAGAAAAAAAAAAAAAAAAACCAAACCAAGAATGTATTCATTTTACAAAAAGAGCATTATCAGCTCACAGTAGTTAATACAGATATGATGTGAATTAAATGGCTTTTTGCCTTTTCTAATGCCTAAGGAGAGGGCAACAGCTAAGGAAAAATCTATTCCTACTGGTGCTCGTGGGTTCTAACCACAAGAGTGCTGATCTGTCTGTGACTTTGGCACATCTTTTGTTGAATCCTCACCTAAGAGCTGACAAAAGCACTTCAGAATGTCACTGAACACCTTCCTTTTGCCATGGATGCGTTTACGCCACACTCATGCCTAGGAGTGGTCCAATAACACACCCCCAACGAGAAAGCAGAGACAAAAAGTTCCTTTAAAACCTCTGAATATACATTTTATGAATACTTTCTCTACTGACATCTCACCTCCTACACTGCAAAGTCTAACAGCAATAAAAAATTGTAGATTTCTACCCTTAATATCTCAGTTTAAATGCAGTTTTACACTATTCCCCACTCTTTATCCTTGCTGCTACTATAGAATCATAGAATCTATAAGTTGGAAAACACCTCTAAGATAATTGAGTTGAACCACTAAGAGATGTACTCCATCCTTGCTCTTTCCAGTCTCTAGGCTGGACACACAAACACAGTCAAATCTTCAATACAGGAATGTATATTTAAGAAATCACGCCAGAAAGAGAGAAAAAAAGGAGACTATCCAGATGCCATTTAATTAATATTTTTTCTTTACAAAGGCAGGTATAACTATTTGGCTCAAAACACCCAACAGCTGGATAAATACCAAAAGAAAATGTCTTGTTTATATTTATATCACACAACTTATTATTTAAAACAATTACCTCAAATTTATAACTATTTTTAAAGCCTTGGCATCAGAGGGACTCCCAAGGAGAATGCAGTGAATTGCACTGAATTCTTGGTATTGTTCTTTAATGTCTTCTGTAAATTCACTGAACTCACATTTTAGTATATAGAGAAGCCATTAACTCTGAATGCCTTAAAGACAGGGCAAAGAAAGGATGGGTAAGTGCAGAGAAAATGGACTCGGAGTCTTCTCCGAGGTGCAGAAAAAGAGGATTCGATACAATGGACAGAACCTGCAACAGATGCAGGAAAGAATTTTACTAGACAAGGATCCGAGTAATCAGATGTTTGAAGTTTGCCCTGATCTGAGCAGGGAGCTGGCCCAGAGACCATGGGAGGTTCATCTATAAACTATTCTCTGCTTCCCAGAGCAGAATGTCTGACACTCCCACTAGAGATCACTAATACAAAAACTGTACCAGCGAAAATTAGTCATTTCAGTAAACCTCTCATATATACACAGCAGAGGATTCTCAGACACTACAGCTGAAAATAGAACAAAACCAAAATTACCTGAAATGAAAACAATTCAAAGCATGCACAAAGATGGCATTAGGAGACAAAAGTAATGATGATTCTATACACATACAAACAGCTTTTATTTCACTCATTTGAGAATATCTGACAGCTTGAATGGGTTTTCACTACCTGGCATCGTAGTTAATATGGCAATTTTAACAAGACTGCAATCTGTAACAATGTCAGTCTTGTGTATTTTTCTTGTCACTGCAAGGAATAATAACAAAAGAAAAGACAAGAAAGTAAAATGAGGACATCATGGAACAAAAACAAAAAAAGGAAGGAAAGAAAGACACAAGGTTCATCTTCCCCTGTTTTTTTGTGAAGTACGTTAATGAAATGCTAGCAAGGAAAGATGAGAACAATGAATAAAAATCATGTAAGATAAATAATAATGTAGGACTAGAATAGAAAAATCCATCGAGCATATTGGTCTAAAAATTCATTTTATCAGCTTTAGGAATACATGTGTTCAAAACAAGTATTCTATAACCAGCAGGTCTTACACATTTTCACAGGAGATCACTGCGCTCCAATTCATGCCTGCATCTCCCAAACCATTCCCAACAACAGCCACAGAAATATCAGCAACAGGACTTACAGCACTTCTGGATATTGTTCTGTTTCTACATGCAAAGATATTGTATTAATCCTTCTCACAAAATCCCCATTTTGAGGAACTACAATGAAAATTCAACATGGCACTTATTAAACTTTTAACTAATGTAAAATGCAATTGCAAATAGAGATTCACATTTGTACAAAAGGGTTTCTAACGCAAGACAGCATTGGACCTTTGTTTTCTACTGTTATTTAAAGCTTCTGTCAATAACTTGTAAGAAAACAGTATCATCATTAATATATTTTTATTTGGCATGCTGAGGAAAGAAAGTCAAAATCACTTACAAAGCCATGTATATAGGAGGATAAGGGAAGGCAGAGTAATAAGAACTGCATTTGGTAGTATAAATGTGGAATCAAAGAATGAAGATCATTCTCAAGGAAGTTACTCTGGACTTAGTGACACTGAAAGACATTTCGGGTTGTGGTAGATAATCATTAAATTCCCAATGCTGTGATGAACGGGCTGTGGCACCGCTGGGTGTGTAGAGGAAAATATTGAATGCAGCAAAAGGACGGACTGGAGCCACAAGAAGAAAGAGTAGGAATGGTGGAGATAAGGCTGTTCTGCTTCCCTTAGCAGCACACTGTGTCCATCGGGGAGCTGCTGAAAACACCCCTTTTTCTGCCCCATCAAATACGTTATTAACTCTGCATCAAAAGCAGATGCAATCACACTTGGAAAAGCATACCCAGTTCTGGCTTTCACTGCTCCCAAGGGATACTGAAATATTGGAGGGTTCAGAGAAAAGCCAAAAGAAAGGTGATGGAGTACACAGAATTTGCAATATCACATCCTTTATAGGAGGAAGCTCTCCTTTCTAGCACCACATTATATGTCAGGAGTAGCCCATGGAAAGCTATACATACTATGAACCAAATGTTTTTAAACAGTGGCAATAACTGACAGTCAGAACTATTTAGAAGT
This sequence comes from Pardalotus punctatus, assembly GCA_013400915.1. NCBI lineage: Eukaryota > Metazoa > Chordata > Aves > Passeriformes > Pardalotidae > Pardalotus > Pardalotus punctatus. The sequence continues at coordinate 333,772 of VZTX01031045.1, read as the reverse complement.
CAAGATGCACATCCCCTTTTTAGAAATATTTAGGTCAAGAGTGATTTGTTTTAAATATATGGCCTAGTTCAAACTGCAATTAATTTATGAAAGCCTATGTTTTAGTTTATGTCTCATTTCAAATTATATGACCAAAGCAGCCCCTTCTGGATTTATCATCTATGAGATGTAACACCTAGGCAGCAATGAAATCAAGTGCTTACATGAAAAAGTAATGGCAAGTAACTAATGTACTTAAAGCCAGATTTTAAAACAAGCAGATGACCTGCAAGCTCTCTACCCTCTTGCTTAATATGCTTATCTGGCTTTCTATGCCTGATAATTGTTTGTATAGTCTCCCTGAAGGCACAAAATATGTTTGTCTAATATAGAGCAAGCAGTTTACGGGTTTTCTTTTGGTTTTCTTCAAAATACATTAAATTAGCCTCCTGATAATAAAGAATTCAAGAGATTTTTTAAATGGCATCATTATCACAATTAAAAAGTCCTTAAAGCATTTCAAAATAAAACAATCATAATAAAACCAAACAGAATCACGACCCTAACACCCTTTTCCAGAGTCTGAAGAAGTGAGCATTCCCACTATCATCTATCAGAGAGCACAGCAGCTCCCCAGTATCTGCACAATTATCAGCCAACTCTGCAGGTCTGATCTTGTCTCAGAAAACAAAGAGTTTGTGATTCTACTCAGTTCTGCGCCATTCCTTCTGAGTTCCTCAGGAAAAGCATCCATGGACTGTGACTTCCTCACATCTTCACACTGCTTAGCTCAGCTCAAACCATACATGCACCACTTAATCCATGAGGAACCACAGAATGCCTTTGGATTTTCAAATCCCTGAGTCTCCCTGAGTAATATTTTCGTTTTGCTATTTCATCACAGAAATTATTACAGTGGTCAAGTGGTTAAAAGATCAATATCAAGCTTTTAAAAAATAGAGGTCTGCATGAAATATCATCACAAGAAAAACACCTTGAAGAGGTCTGACAGGTCAATATATGGCAACTATTTCCCATTCTCAAGGATTCTTTGTAGCAGCAAATACGAAGTTCAGCTCCTTGCATCTGTGACTGCAATAACTTTTCCAGAGTTATTATAGTTATTAGAGTGACTTCGAAAATACCAGTTCACTAAAATAAACATTCTTAACCATGAATGTCTGCTTAATCTAAGGCAGAAGTCCCTGCACTAAGGATGCTGATGCCACCTGATAAATAGTTTGAAAATATCTATTCTCTACCACCAGCTTCCTATTTCCATTCTGATCCCCTATGAGCCAAACATTTACTTTTAAATAATTCTGAAGCCACTAGGTATGACCTTTATAGGCTTCTGCAGTTCAACAAGGCAGGATGTTTTCTTCAGGGAGAATCTTAATCTTTTAAAGTTTTGTTCTTGTTATTGAACAAAAGGTTTCTATACCCCACCATATGTTCCCACCCCAAATCCCAAGATGAACCATTGATTTTTTTTTTCCTATAGCTAATCAAAAGTCCTGAACAAACATAAGGTATCTGGAAGCTTTTTTTTTTTTTTCAATTGCATTCTGAATTTTCTAACTAAAATTTACTTCAGTAAGTATATAAGGGAAATAGAAACTACAGAAAAAAAACCCCTCAGTATCTACTTGCTAAACATCACAGGGAGATAATTTTTATTAGCAAATACCATATCTACACATCTCTATTGTGTTATAAAACCACTAGCAGATGATGCCTTGGTCTGCCTGGAAATGAAAGCCCGACACAACTGGCACATCAGTTACATGAGTTCTTATCTCAGACATTCAAATTATACACCAATTAAAACTATGCATCACTGAGGATTAATTATCTCTTAATTAGGTATTTTGGTTCCCTTAAATCATCAGCTGAACTATTAACGGGGCTTCTGCTTTCTCAGAAGTACATCAACTATGTTAAATATTTACAGATATTCTGGTGGCTCATATCAGGCCTTTTCTAAGGTGATTGGAAAAAAGAAATGTACCAGGAAGAATAATGAATATAACATTTACATTTATTGGAGTGGTGTAGAAGCATGGTATGCTTGGCAACCTTGTTCTGGTATATTTTGAAACAAAAGTTAACTGTTTTACCATTATTTAAAGTAAAAAAGGTACAATCTAATCATCAGAAAACACCTCCTCATTTTAGCAATACTTTAGAATTCATGGGAAGCATTTTGGAAAATGCTGCATTGGATTTGGGCACATCAAGCTTTTAGAGAATATTATACAGCCTCGGGATTTATTCTCCATACAAGTGACCTTCCAACCACAAGGAAACAAATTATAGATATTATACATAGATCCTTTTCCAAGGCAAGAACCAGTATGTTTCTGGTATTATATCTGATTGCCTAAGAAAGAAAAAAGTAAGGATAATTACTGTAACAGTCCACATTTGGGTAGCAATTTTCAAGTACTTTATGAAATACAATAATTGAATGTGTAACAGATATACCCGTAATAATGTAACTGTGACAGAGAACTTTAACAATGGTATTTAATGTGCTGAAAAACAGAATTGAGTTTAGTTTTACATCCTAGCAATGAAGCAAATGAAACTCTACCTTCATGCTGCTGTCCTGATTTCAATTTTAAAATAATTTTTAATTTCTCCACTTAGAAGAGTTGTTTTTTTCTAAATATAACTATAGAGAAAAAAGTCTATTTAATATATGATAATAATATATAAAAAACAATACTATGGAAGACATAAATCTGAATTTCCTGACTTTTTGCAGTCTAACGAACTAAATGCCATGAGCAGAAAGGTGATTAGATGAACCACTTAGAATATTGAAGCACAAATGTATCATGAGCAGCCTTGTGATCTGTTATTGAGATCCCTGTTTCTTTATCTATATATTCTTCCATTTTAATTCCCTGAATAATTTAATGCCTATATTCAATACATAAAAACTGACAAAATGCTAAACACTATAACATAACCTTTGTCCAAAATCACTTCCAAAGCACTGTATGTTACTAAATCTCATTATTTGAATCGCTTCACTCCTACATTCAGATAGGAACTTGCACTTGCACTTCTTCAGTCTCATGTTCCCCTCTCCAGCTTTTGGCACTGCAATTTCTCTTCCTTCAGAGCCCAGGATTGATCTGACCTCATGCATAATGTGAGCATATTAAACCTAACTTATGCACCCAGCTTTATTGAGGATGATTTTCTTAGCAAGGTGAAAAATGAGAGCAAATGGCCTCAAGTTGAATATGGGAATGTTTAGGTCGGATATTAGGAAAAATGTCTTCTCAGAAAGGGCTGTCAAGCATTGGAACAGGCTGCCCAGGACAGTGGTGGAGTCACCGTTCCTGGAAGCCTTTAAAGGATGTGTAGATGTGGCACTCAGGGACATGGTTAATGTTGGACTTGCCAGTGTCAGGTAAGGACTGGCCTTTTCCAACCTAAAGGATTCTATGTTTCNTTATGTAATATATACAATATATTCTACATATTATAATGCAGTATATAATAATATATTAATATTATTTATCATATTATTATAGATAATTAATAATCATCATCATCATCATCCTGCCTTTTCATTATGATCAATATCATCACCCCTATTGAAAACTGAAACTACACATATATGTCCATTTTAGGCTATACCTCAGTCACCTATAAATGAATCCACCCTGTCCTGCAGGTTGCTTTCTATTCCTGGGTTTTTTTCTGTTCCGACAGAATTTCCTGCTCCTTGCAGAATTGTCACTAAATGATAGTTCGATGGATTCCCCAGGTTTTTGTTCTTGGTATACTACTACTTTCCAACCTTTTTTAAAGAGGGATTTTATATTTACTGTAAGAAAACATCAAAGTCATTTTGGAAGTTAATGCATCCACTTCATCATCAATATCTGTTTAGTGTTTCAAGAATTATAGCGTCTCCATACATTGCTATATGCAGTTACTCAGCAGCCTCTATGAAAACCATTAAGGCACTTAGAAATTGATTGTTCACCATAAATCATAGGGATTAAATTTAGGCATGCAATCACTGCTGGGAGGAGGCTCTGTACAAACACAGCTACATGTGGATAAATACACATTTTCCAAGAAAAGGGACCACAATCCTGACCTTAGCAAAATTCAGAAAGGTCTTAAAAAACAAAAAGATCGGATCTTTATTAGTTAATTTAGTAATTAGGTTTGTGATACTATTGTAACTTCTAATGGCAGTGACTGACAAGTTTTACTTCTTGGAGCTTTTACAACATATAAGTCACTCATGAATGTTAAAAATTCAAATGAAGTCCAAAACAAAAACAAATAAGGTGAAATAAATTATATTACACAGTAAATTTTATTACAAGGGTAGATATGCTTCTTGATTTACATTACACTACTCCTTCAGTTGCTACACACAGGCTATTAACAGGGGAAAGGAAATCAATTCTGAAGCAGGAGCCAGCAAACTGAAAGAACACTAGTTTCAGCTTAAAAAAAACCCCACTTGATTTATATATGAAGTAGTTTTGATTATTTGTTGTGCTACATACAAATAAAATGTAAATCTTCCCCATAACTCATTATTCTGTTCTGGTATAGAAACTAACACAGGGTGCCAAAGACAGTTTTCATCAGAAACCACAGTGCAGAAAAAGCAGAACCGCAAACAGCCTTCTTTAAGACTATTAAACTCCTTTTTTCTAACACATCAGGGCATTCTACATGTACACCAATGTCCTGTCTAACTTCACTGCAACAGTAATTGTTTTTTGCTGAGGAAACATGTTAGTTTAACTATGCTATGTTCAAAAATGTGTAACAAGATTTTTTTTTTCATTAAACACAAACCTAATTTTGCCAGACAGTGCTTTGCTGCTGAGGCTGAACCTTACAATTTAAACTGACCCTCCCAATTAAAACTCAGACACTTGTGAATCTTTCATTTACACTTTAGGGAAGAGAGGAAATAACTAGCAGAACAGTTGTTATTATTTCCAGATGCAGCTTTAAAACTGATAGAAAATTTTGCTGTTCAGGCACAAGTTGAGATCAGACTTACAAGTTTGACAGTTATAAAGAGATTTAAGTGCAGGAAAGCATCTGATCCTGAAGCAGGAATGTGACTGCTGTCCTCAGGGACAATGATCAGCTGAAAAGCCAGGACAGCATCTTAAGGGTATTTACTTTTTCATATGCAGCCACTGCTTTTCAGAATATGGGAGCAAATGATGGGAAAAAAAGAAAATACACCTGTTACCAGCTTAAATGACAAAAATCCCTTGCCATAAAATTAGCTTCCTGAGACTGAAGAACATGTTGTGACTGCTGTTATTAACATTTGCATAGCTGTCAGGTGCCCAAGCTTTATGACTGCTTACTACTTCAGGGACCATTGACCACTATTTGAGGTGCTGGCAACAGTCTGAGTTACTGCTTTTCAATAAATATTACAGCCTTCAAATTCCATTACCAGTGGAGGCTGAATTATATCTACTCTCAAAATAAAATAAAAATGAGCAGAAACAAGTTACAGGGCCTTGTCATGTATTCTGTTCTATCCTAATCTAGCTTATTTTAAGGCAGGAGCATTTTCTCACGGAGTTCTGTTTAACTGATAAATAAAATACAATACACCTAAAGGGCTGGGACTGTCAAAGACAGTCAAACATAAGTCTGGATAATAAATCCTGTTACTTGGACACTTGAACCCTCTGTTAACAAAGATACTTGACACAGATTTACTCTGAAAAGATGCAGAAATTACTGCTGCTTGTGAAAGTCTGGCCAGTTAAGCTTAAGGGTCTTTATCCATCCCTACTTTTCCAGCAACTGTGAGTTACAGGAAACGGAGAAAAAGTGTGGTATAAATTGTTCCAGTAATTCAGCAGGGAAATATCCAATATTTGTGTGCCAGTGTACAACTACTACACACTTCTGAGAAAAACTGGCACCTGCCCACGTTACAGCCAGGTCAACAGACAAGAGATCTATTTGTGGAAACCGCTCTAAGCTGAAGATGTCCTACATCACCACCTTTCTAATGACCGCTTGTGCAACTATGTCACATTTCTGCTTCTTCTTTCCTCAAGGAAGAAGAGATTTTACAGCCTACAAAATGCCTTTAGCATCAGGAAATGTAAATGCAGTGTTTTCCCTCGAGGGCTGCAGAGATCACCCAGCTGTGTGCCTGCAGACAGAGGGGTGCTGGCTGATGGGAACCTACAGAACATTTCTATAAAGAGAGCAGCACTACATCTGAAACTGAGAATTCCCTACATCCTTTCTATGTTTGGCAAGTAATTCACTGCTATCCAGTGCTGAAGAACTTGCATTCTGAGGTGATTAGGATCACCAGTAACAACAAAATGGGTCACTCCCTAGCTGCTGGTGGAGTTATCACAGACCAATACCTCTATTTTTATTGACACCAATCACCACATATCCTTTTTCCAAATCCAGGAAATCCATATATCAAAAGAAGATATTTGTTTGTTAGAGTCACCAGGGATTTATTAACATTTTGGAAAAAAATCCAAGCTTGCTGAATAGGTAATATGCATAATATAACTGTGAGCTCAAAAGCTGTGAGCCATTGATCCAAATAAACAATCACCTGCTGGGGTGGACAGTTTTTCCTTATAGTCATGAAAACCTTGGAGATAAATGAATGTAAAACCAGAGATAATACAGGTGATTTTAAGAGAAAATGAAACTAAATATCTCGTATAATGAGGAGGGCTGCTTCTTTTCCTATAGAAAAAGAGCAGTGACTCCAACAGCCAAACCCTCCCAATGAAAGCCCCAAGAAATCTTAGTTCCAGAGCCAGCACAACAGGAGGCCCAAGAGCAGAGTGCTGAAATGCATACCAATAACACCATTGATAATAACATCAATAACACAACTTCAAATGCCACTTAAAAAGGAAGTAAGGTCAGTACTTAGGCCTCCTTAGGAACTCGTGTTTTATATCATGTATTCTCCACAAGATGTGATGAATAATGGAAATACAGGAACCTGGTACTCGGATTGTACTTGAAAAACGCTCAGTGTGCTGGAGTACTTAGTCCTCTACAAAAGCATTGTGTAAAAGGCATGTGCCAAAATTAGTTTTGCTACTTTACTTATTAAATAAAGAGAACACCTCTTCAGGAAGCCACAAGAATTTCCTTAGGTCTAAGAGGATTAAATGGAGCCTTCAGTACTGAGTTGCTAAAAAATACCACAGCATTTTTACTCAACAGGATGTGACCAATGCAGTGTGGCCATTTTAGTGACAAGGACTGCAGAGCAAACAGTCTGATACCAACCATTCCTGCCCACTGTGAGGGAGAAATCTGGTGTGCTAAGAGATGAAGATGTAGAAGATCATAACTATTAGAACTGTGAGCGGATTTAGCATCAGCCTTGGAAACTTCAGCCTCTGGAGTGGAAGGAACCATGACTTCCTTCTTTTAAGCCTACATCATAGGAGGATTCATATACTTTTCAAATCTCTACTATATGCAGAATTATAAAGTTAGCATGTGAAACAAAACTTGTTTTCTCTGAAAAGCTCCCTGCTCCACTTATCATTTGAAGATGTTATCTACTGCTAGAGCACCAAATATAAATATACAGGGGTAATGTGAACTTCAGGTATTTTCTTGGAAAACAACACATCACAGCATAAAAAAGGCTAAGAGTTAAATAACAGATTTGTTCATTTAGTAAGGCAAATACAGAGGATAGAATTAACATCCTAAAACAGGTTCCCCAATTGGACTTTAGCATTCTTTTTCCAGTGCATAAAATTGAGTGACTTAATTTCTAGGTGGAAGAAGCTTTTTGTGAAAAATTAGCAGGACAGGAAAGGAATGCAATAGTCAAGCACCACCACCTCTGAGGCAGAACTGTCTAGGCTGATTAACTTCAATGTGCCTCAAAAAGAAATAAAATTTTTAAAAAATCTGTGTAACCACGGCAGACAATGACAATTCTGATTAAAAACAAAAAAGAAAACATGAAACCAATGATCAGGGATTCCCTTGCTCAGGGTATAAGGCTGCAGTGGAAACAGCACAAGAGGAGCTGAGATGTGCCAACATCTGACACAGAGCTGCACGAAACAGGAATGCATCACCTTAATAAGGTTTGTCTTACAATGATGACACAGCCACCTTCCAGCATGAGGTGAAAGGAGAGGGAAATGCATTTACAGCTGAAATTGCTCCGTGGCTTTGCTTAAGGAGCCTCTTTGGCAGCTGAAGTTGCTCTATCCTTAGGAAGCGGGAGACAGGGTAAAAAATACCCCCAATGGGAAGAGTAAAAGCAAGCCGTTAGTCTTCAGGGTTTGGTTGGGTTTTTTAATAAACTAGTACATTCATGAATGTTAGTAAGCTGTATAAATTCATCCTTTCACACTGTTAACACATATTTCCAGTTACTATTCATGTCTGATTAAGACAACTCTAGTTTTATTTAACATAACCAAAAACATTTCTCTGACAATTTACTCAGAAACTGACTGCTTTATTCCAGGACACTTTAGAATATTTATTATATATATATATCTACCTATATATAAAAATAGGTTCTGTATCTTAGAAAAAACATGGAAGGTTTTTCCCTACTAAAATAAAAATTTTGCAGGATATTTGTAATTATGGTTAACTGCAAACTACTTTGAGCTTGTTCCTTCTGGAGTAAATCACCCAGAATTACGAAATTTTATTATCATTTTAACAATTTAATTTTTAAGACTTAATTCTGTAAGGGAGTTATAGTCAAAAGCTGTTTATCCCTTCACAGATGCAGGGGACACAGTGTTCACAAATGCAGCCATAGTAATGGTAAGTAGAAATATTGCTGGAACTTCAGAGGCCAGGCAGGAATCATGATTGCATTGATTTTTTTGAGTCTGCTACTCCACAGTATCTCAGTACTCCAGAAAATACTGAACAAAATTGATTCCAATGAAGTCAAAGAAGAACATAAATTCTAATAAAATATACTTAGCCTTAACTGAAGTCTGTGGTATTGCAATGTGACACAGTCACTGAACATTTAAAAAAATCAGAGGCTCCAAAAGGTAATTATTAACAAAGGATTACATTCAAATATCCAGGTGCATACATATTTGTATACCCTTTTCTATGTTTACACCTAAATGCTGATTACGAAGAAACACGTATGTTCAACAATTTAAATTCAGAATTTAAAATGGACCCACAGAGCTGCGATTCACTACGAAAAGCAAAAGCACAGAATCGTGCAATGGTTTGGGCTGGGGGCACCCTAAGGACCACGTCCTTTCCACCCCCCTGCCGCGGGCCAACGCCTCTCGCCAGGCCACGCTGCCCAAAGCCCCGTCCAGCCCAGCCCTAAAATCATACAAGGATTGGCATCATCATGGAATTCTTATACACAGAAAATACAGCACGCAGACAACGCTGTTTGCATACTTTCTGTATGAGGGAAATCATGAAATTCGATGTAAAGGTAAAAAAAAAAAGGCATCTCTAAAAACACAAAGCAGACACTAACCTGTATTTTGATTGGCCAGGAGAAATTGCTGACATAGACATAGAAAGTGATGTTTGGGTTGCTTCGAAAGTTAAACTTCTCACAGGAAAAGCTGTCTCTGTACTCCTTAATATTAGCCTTGGAAATAACAGGAATCTCTTCTCCAGATATTGTTCCAGCTAGAAAAAATTTTAATAGCTCAGGTGAAGATACACATATTTGTAAAAAATATTAATCCTCCTGAAAGATGCCAAAGTAAATTTGCATAAGAAACTTAAATTCTTAACTGCTTTGGGTGTCTTCCTCTAAAATTTTAACAACCCCTTGTTATAGTTTACATGGCACATTAGGTATATTTAATATAATGCAGAGAATTCACAGAAATTTTTATTTTGGTTTCAAAAACTTATATACAAATCATAAAAGTGACAGAAGTAATGTGAATTTTTCAAGATAGTTATTATGGTCAGTTAAACAGATAATATGCTTTCCTCCATAATTTATGTTTCATTTAAATATAAACTCATAGCTCAATAAAACCCAAAAGGGAATTTGTCTACATCTTAATATTTCTGCTGTAGAGTTTTAATTGTTCATGAAAGTGGTAATAATGTAACTACTAAGAAACATTTATCATTTTCGCAAATAAATGGGTGACTGAGTTAATTTAAGGAATAAACAGTTTACTAATTACGTATGTTAAGGGACTTCAGAAATGCATTGATGAAGAAATTCCTGAGTTTAAGAGAAACTCTGAATCTTCTTTAAAAAGATTTTTCTTTTTTAGTTTTTTCATTTTAAGCATCATGCCTCTCCTTGGATGTGTTTTCAGAAAGTCAATAGAACCAATTCAGAAAAACTGTCTAAATTAAAACAAAGGAGAGAAATGGGGTTCAAAGTAGGAGAAAAAATAGATAAGCAGCTCCTTTTATCAGCATACACAGAAGAACTTTATTGTTTGATATCAATGTTAAGGTTAATAATTAAATTTTTAGCTTGAACACTGAAACAAAGAAATAAAATCTCAGTCTCTGCAGTAGTTAAGGAAGCAATTTATCTTAATTAAAATCACAGCATTTCATAACACTGTCATTGAAAAAATTTAAATAGGCTACAAGCTTTTCCTACCAAAGTAATTTTAATTGAATAGGAGAGAAAGTCAACATATTAATGAAGCTTTATTCAGATTGCAAATTATCATCTGAGGTTTAAATAATATAATTAATAATGGCATAATGATAATGGCAAAAGAACACATTTGGCAAAGTTTTGTTATCAAAATTAGCAACAAAGAGACAATCAGGTTAAAGTAACTTAAAGGATCAGGGAAACGTTTGGGGAAAAAGTCATCATAGCAAAATTCACTCTCACCTGTAGAACCAATAGACCATGTAATATTGAGGTTAAAGTTGTTTGATGCATTAATTGATATATCCAAATTTTTATTTGACTAGGTAAAAAAAAAAAAAAAAAAAAAAGAGGAAAGTTACCAAAATATATAAGAATATATTATATGTAACTCTACTGCACATAACTGAATACAGCCTTTTAATTATCCTCCAGTTTTCATTTTAAGCATAAATAGAAATGGTAATAATTCCTGCCAAAGGCGATTCTCTCTTTTGCTTCAGTAAGAACAGGGTACAATTCAACATATAACTATACCAGTTATCCTTTTAAATTGTCCTAAAAATAACAAAATCATTGCCATTATAAAATTAAAGAAAAAAAATACATGCCAAATGCATACATTTTAACCACAAGCCAAAAATTACTTTCTTCAAATAAAAATGTTTTCTTAACTGAAGGGTACACCCCTTCAATTGATCTCAGGAAGACACTAAAACTTGTTATTCATGGGAGCAACAATAAAATAAACCAACTGATAATTCCTCTGAGTACTGGTTAAGCTGAAGTGCATCCAGCATTTAGAAAGTGTTCTCTATGAAGGCACTGGGCTAATTTTTCAGCTCTCAAAAAATGTTATCTCAAAAAACTTACAGGCACTTGGATAACCTTTAATCCGTGTCAAACACAACAGAAATCCTAATCACAACTCCCTAAAAGTTAACTGAAATTATTAACATTTTCTTACCTGTTCTGGATTTGCTATAAAGTTTATGGCAGTGTGATGGCGATCATCCTCTTGTAATAAGCTGAAGGTAAACTGGTAATCAATCAAAAGGCTGTCTGTGGGCAAACAGAGGTTAAAAATAATTTTTTTAAGTGTACACATAATTATTATATGTTATGCAAGCACCTAAAAATTTACCATTCATGTTTATTTTAAAAGTCATGGAGAAATCGACAAGTTAGAATTATTCACGCTCATTTCACTGTTGAAGTATTTGCACTATAATGTCTTGAAACAATTAAAAATTAAAATTAAGTGAACAAAAAAAATAAAATTAAGAAAAAATAACTAAATTAAGAAACAGATTCTGTCATGAAGTCAGAGCAGTGATTACACATAACTTGAAATAGCCATTCTTTGTGAAGTAATTATTCCAAAATACAGTATCAAGTGTTGTTAGAGCACTACTGTTTCCTAATTTCACTCTGAAATAATTATTCAATTACTAGGTTTAAAAAATATTGAAATGGTTGCATCTACACTAAAATTACATAGTATGAAGGTATGATATCATAGTAAATAAGATTGATAATAATTAAATGGCACAATGGAACTTTGAAGAGCAATTATGTGACCATCAAATGTTTCCTTTCTAAACTGACAGAAATTTAAGAGATTTTCTTAAGTGGCAAGTGGTATAAACTGTTCACACAAGACAAACAAGTGGCTGTGTAGTATTACTCAAACAATGATATTTGACTCCCCACTGGCATTTGCTCTACACATTTTTCTTTCCCCCAGGAATGGGGCAGAGGAGGTGCCAGGCAGCCCCCATGCGCTGCTCCTGTCACTGCTCACGGACAACCCGCGGGCTGGCAGAGGGGCAGACAGACAAACAGCCACCCCTGGATGAGCCAAACCGTGCCCAGCCCTTCCTGGACGCAGCAGAACATGGTGGGGACGAGCAGAAGACACGAGTTTGGAGCGATCCTGTTGTGTTCCTGAAGCCAGAGAACGAGAGCAACCCTCTCTTGGGTCATAGCGTAAGGAACGGCTGAAAAGGGACTTTTCTGCAGGGGAAGAGGTGGCAGCAGACTCAGCAGGATGAAGCAGGTTTCAAGCACCTCCACAATGTGAGAAAAAGAAACCAGCCACCAGAAATGACTGTTGTTGCAATTCCTAGAGGGAGCCATGTGGAATTCCAGCAGATGTTCAGCGCGGTCAGAGTTAAGAACCAGCAGAGACCTCACAGATGCAAATTGTGACAGCAGGTAAATAATCCCTGTGCCACAGACAGTTTTACACCAGAGCTGGGTGTGGTGGGTGCATCTTGAGTGCTCTGGTACATGGGCAGATGATCTTCTGGTCCAACAGAATAAAATCTAAATCTTTCACCATTACAGTTCTACAAGGATCAAAAGCTTCTATTTCTTTCCCTCTGTCACAGGAAATAAGGAGGTGACTTACAAGACTACGCAGTTCTGATTATTATTTTATGCATGTTCAAATACACTGAAAACCAAGTGAATAATTTTAAAGTTCTATTTTAATCCCTGTCCTGCTGGCATTCTGCCAGTTACCAACACCACACAAACAGTGTGTTAAAAAAAAAAATGTGGTCATAAAAACAAAATCAGTAAATACAAAGAGAGTGAAAGATTAAGTCAAAGCAGAAAAAAAGCTGTGTCAGCTTTCTGTTGGATTCAATAGTTTGCTTACTGCTGACAATCACCTTTTCTGCAGCAACACATCATCTGAAAAAATACATTGTATTGTATCCTATGGGAAGGCTGACATAGAAAGAAAAAAAATCCCACTATATTGTTTTATGAATTAAAGAAAATTGTTTCAGTTTGGTTTTGTGCGGGTTTTTTTTTTATTTTATATTTTTTTAATAGTGAGTGTGGAAGAAAAAGTGGAAAATAAAGGTTCATAGAATATCCTGAGTTGGAAGGGACCCACAAAGGAGTTCCATAAAAGGAATTACCCTGACCTTTAAAGGTGAAAAGTTCACTCTCTCTATTACTAGCCACAACAGTTCCATTATTCAAATAAGAATAAGTTGATGTAGATCTCTTAGGCAACAAGTCTTGACCAAGTTTTTGCATGTTTATGAAGGTAAAAGATGAATAATTATTAAAATGCCCCATTTATTTATTAACACCAATCTACACTTCTATAGCTATGCAAATCTAATTAATAAATATCATTGACTCTATTGTGCCATATCTCCATGTTTAAAAATTAGACTACCATTGCACCAGAACATATTTAAAGGTAACAGGACAGGGGAAAAAAAGGCAAGTAAAGACTGACCCCTATTAAATGGATTAATAAACCCTTCAATAATCATGAGTAGCAAAGCCAAAAGGTTAGATATAAAGTATAGATATGCTCAGTCTCCGGATCTGGTCAGCTTGGAGTCCCTCAAAATACAGAGAACTGCTTCAGCATGAGTCTTCCCAAACAGATTTATTGTAAAGGTCCAGTGGACCAGCACCACAGAAAATAATCCTACAGAAATTCTGGCTATAGCAAAGGCTACAAGATGAAAGAAGCATCTGGACAGGATATCATTGATTTTCACACTAAAATATAGAAAATTCCACTTAAATATGCCATGGTCTTCTTCTAATCCCAGATTGTGTCCTCTCAGAGATGCAGAGTATGGGCCAAAAAAACATGCAATAACATTGGGAATAGACGGGACTCTTGTGTCCCGGCCATGTGAATGAACAGCTCTTCTGCATGTAAGTTTTAAAAATTCAAAGTCATTTACTTTTAAAACAACATTACTACTTCTTTTTCTTTTATTGGGGTTTGTTGTTCTTGTTCTTGTTGTTGTTTAGTTGTTTTTTCTTGGTTTTTTAAATTTATATTTTACTTGACAAAAGCCAACAAAGTATGAACTGAATTTTCATGGAATGCAGGACAAGTCCTTACACTAATAAAAGAAGTTGAAACTACACAGTTCCTCATAAATTTACCATACGTCCCAAATCAGAAAATCAATTCCACTTTTTCTTATTGAATTTTTACCTACAACACAGTTGTGACGGTAAAGTGTGAAAAACAGTACATTTTGTGTAGAGCCTTTTGTACCCAAGATATCCCAAAGTATTTTGTTGTGTTATTAATTACCACATCATTTAATGGTTAATCAATTAGGTATTCCATTAACAGCAGCAGAGTTCATTACCAAGTCCCACACATTATCTCCTCTGTAGCACTCAAAAGCCCTACACAACACTGCCCATGTTGTTCAAGAGCAGTCTGAGAGCCAACACATGAACTCGCCTCGGGACTTTTAAAGTTGCCAAAAGACCTCTAAATTACACCGAGCCAGTCCCACAAACTGGGAAGGGAAGGTCCTCTCTCAAGTGTTCAGAAGCAGCACATTTCTTAGCACTAACAAACACAAATGATGTCTTTAATTCCACAGAGACCTGCCACAGGACAAATCAGTAAATCTCTACCTTGGCCACGGACCGGGTGCTGTAAAGCAGAAACACTTATCTCTTCAGAGACAATTCTAATTCAGGGAAGCTGCCTAAGGTGTGCATGACTTGGATGAAGCAGACAGCAGTGCCTGAGTGCAGTTCTGTGATTCAACAGCACAAATGAACTCAGGAGCAAATTAAAGAACTAACACTGAGCAAACATTCCTTCCCATCTTTCTGAGGACTGCAGAAGTTTGCTGAAGGAATTTCATGGCTTGGAGAAAGATTCACAAAACATCAAGAAAGATTTGTCTGGACCTATTCTTAAGGTGAAGATCCCAAATCTCTGGAAGTCTCTGAAGTTAGATTTTATTAGAATATAAATCAGTAGAACTAAAGGAAATTCAAAGTGAGAGTAGAAACTAAAAGGGATTGTAAAGAAGACTCTGCCCATTGCATCCTGCTGCTGCCTCACCATCCTTTCTCACTCTCCATCTGTTTCATTCTGTAACTTAGGAGACTCTTCCCCCTCGTGTATTCAGTAGCTCAGGGAAAATATCACCTCCCTCTGCTCCAGAAGGCTCCACCTTCTGCAGACTGAAGCAGGCAGAACAGCTTTCCTTCCCTCTGCCAAACCTCTTCCTAAACAGAACCCTAAAACACAATGCACGCCAGTGCATCATACGTGCACATAAACTAAGCAGTTACACAGCACATCACACCACATTTCCCAGCTCATAGTGCCATTAAAACTAGAGAACTTAGCCTTAAAATAAGTAAAAAATTTAAACTAAAAGTCAATTCTAAGACTCGGACCTGTTCTGAATAGCTAAATGTATAAGTAGCCAAATATATAATAGCAAAATGTAGAAACAGCCATTTAAAGTACATTCAGCACATCCTGTTGATATATACTGCTGTGTATATTTACAATTAGGAATTTAGAGAAGCCTAAGATTCTACTCAATGTGGTTTTGTTTTTACTTTAATCCTTCATGAAGCCTGCATAAGTACTTTTACCCTTTACATAAACAAATGAGACTTTTCGTGTTTCTGTTTACCAAGACACAGACAGAACAAATCTAAGGCACAGGTGACTCAAGCAGCAGCCAGACAGAATTTAGAGAGCCACAATCCAGCCTATGATCTATAAACTCCCTGAACTTTTATGTCTAAAATTTCATGGGAAAAGTTTGTGAGGACATAGGAACCTCTCCAGAAACTCAGAGCCCACAATTCAGATTTTAATTCCTCACCACGCAGCATTTGGAATCCACAAACTGGGTATTTTTAAGCCAGAAGTCAGTCCAGAACAGTCTAATATCTCTTTCCAGGCATTTTGTTTCATTTTATCTTAGAAATTGATTAAAGCAGAAAAAGAATGTTGTGAGATAGGAGCACAATTCCATCTTGACATCGTCAGCGGTCAAATATTACAGACTTATGGTTATTGAGTTTTTTCACATCTCTATTTTGATTTTTTCAAAACACTTGACTGCTTTCACAGTCAAAAGGAATCATTAAAATCAATTCAAAATGCCACTAATGAGGACATGTGAGAACACAACAATAATTAGGTGAAGAAAGATGTCTAATTAAATGAAGAAAATAAATTTCAAAGCAATCCTTTAACCCTAGTATTGCTGTTAATTTTCAAGAAACCACTGTTTCATTAATGAGGAGCAATGACTTCTGATATGAAAAATATGGTTTAAGACAGAAGTTTTGTACTCATTGAAAAAGGAACAGACCAATTCCCATACTCAAACTTTTGTATTTGAAGAAAACTGATTTTTAAAATGACAGAATATTCCCAAAAGAACGAAGGCCAGACAGAAGTTCTTCAGTATTTCTAGAGCACACTACAACTCCGTGAGAATATATAATTACATTGGTAATTACTTTTTAAAAAAGGCAATTAAATTGAATATGTTTAGTATAAATTAGTGATAAATTTATATATGAATAGGTATGTTACAGAGAATATTAAGACTGTAAAATGAAGCACTACAATCAAGGGTGCCTGTAAATTATTTTTGGGTGAGTGCTCACTTAATGGGCAGCTATTCAACACTTTGTTCTATGTTCAGTACTCAGTGTTGGGCCCATGCCTCATTTACTACGTGCTACACAAGCCCTTTTCTAAAGATGGAATTAATTTCTAATGTGGCTTTCTATAGTATTCATCACCATAATTTTCTAAGTTCTTCACAAAAGTTAATGAATTTGTTACATTACTGAAGATGAGAAGGCATTATGAGTGCCATTTTATAGGACAGGAAATGAAACAAAGAGACCAAGGACAAAACCATCTATTAAAAACAAGCAGCCAATTTGAAATACCTGGAGTTTGATTTTTCATAACATTTTTGAATTATATAACACTACATATGAACATTGTTATTTGGCAGCTCCTTCAATTGTTCATTGCAATTCTTTCCACTTTTACAACAAAACAGGAAAAGAACATACATTCAACTTTCCATTACATTATCACTGATTCGTTCCCTACAAATTCATTCAGTGCATTGCGGAGTGAAAATTCCTCGGGAACTGGTATATAGCAATATTATTAAAAACTGTGCAATCATGCTCTAATAAAGAAGCAAATAAAAAATTATTGTGACAGCAACCTTCATTCTTCCACTTTCCTGCACCTATGCAGCATATTTCAATAAAGGGGGTTTATTAAGTAATTTAAGAATCAGGCTGGAGCAAATTTTAGAGAACCACTTACATCTGAGCTATCTTTTACCTTTGAACAAACCATTCCAAGAGAGCATCCTGGTTCACTACATCTCTCAGCAAGAGGGAAGAATGAACCTGGGCTCCTGGAAAGGGAACAAGAACATTCGTAACCAGACACATTTTTTTAAATTGGTCACTGGCCATTCTCCCATGGTTCCTCTCACACAGCTCCTTAAAACACGTTCTTAAAACTGAACAAAATGGCAAAAGACTTCCATACATATACAGAATTTCTGAGTAATGTCTCTTCATTTTAGCTCCAAAAGTTTAAGTTTAGCAGAAGTTCTAAGCCAGAAGCGCTGCAATGTATGTCAGCCAAACATACAAACAGTGTGAAACCAGACCCACCCACCCACAACACTCTCATTCCCAGCCACCTAATTATCTCATTTTATAAACATTAGGTGAGGATCACATGATCTTTCACTGATCAATGACTAAAGTGTGCTTCTTTCACTTTTTTTTTCCTGATAACAAATAACTTCTATTTTGTGAATAAAAACCTCAAATTCTAGTGCTGTTCTATTTTTACTTCTTGAAATCACTTAAAGTTGTAAGAACCTCCATCATGATTGCATCTTCAGACTCATCACAATCTTCCCACACTTTTCTATTTAAGGATCTGTCTATTCATGCTGATTCTAAAATTCATACTCTCACCTCTTCATTGCACAGGCAGTTTGTCTCTCTCCTACTCTTTCTAGTGATTGGTCTCTATTTCCAGAAAGACTTTGTTGAGAACAGAACTATTCATATTCCTCTCTATCAGTACAAATGCTGCTTTTGAAACGAAGTACCATTATCAAATGCTATAAATCATATTCATTTGTGACCAAATGAAATTCTCCTTGTATTACATCAAAGTTAGGGGGTTACCACCAGACCTATTTTCAGTCAGGATAATTATTTTGAACTTTCAGAGCAGCTGCCTGATTCATTCCTCTGTCATCTGTATCTAGCAGTCATCCACTGCCTCATTGTCATTGTTACATTGAATATGTTGGTGTCTGACATTACTTGTCCATTGTGATAAAACAGAAAGTCATTTACTGCAAAATCTTTACGAAAAACTTGCATTTTGTTGTATGTAATCAGAGCACAATGAGCTTCAAAATACCCCAGCACTTACTATTTATATGCCGTTTTCCATTTCAAGAAAGAGCATGAGAGAATGAATTTCACATAAGTTCAAAGTCTTTAAAAACATACAGCAACAGCAATTCATTGTTTCTTTTACTGCACTTTAGAAACACATTCTGGGCTAAAAAGCCCACAAAAAGACAGAGGGATTAGTGTCATCATCAGCAATGGGGTAACTAGGTTTTATTTTAAACAGAAATCTTTTATCTTACAGAATTTTCAGCTGCTCTTTGAAAAGGTCTAAGAAGTTGCCAGTTTTGATCCTAAGGGAGGGCCAGAAAAATCTGACCTGTACTAGAATTTTATGCAGCTAAATTTTGCTAATTGTCTCAGCTCACTCTGTATTGACTAAAACTGTCAGTAGATGACAGAAATGCAGAAGAGTAACCCTTGATTCTCTATACTGAAAATAGAAAGACCTAGAAGGTTAATTAAGTCTGGACACATAAGTTCTATGAAGACAGTTAGGTGACATGCATCTCACCATAACTGTCACAGAAATAAAAGTCTGGGCATGAAAATGCCACGGTAAACAAGGCTGAACTTGTTGGCGAGATCTAAAAACTGAGGTACAGATACACTTACCTGGGGCCTATCAAGCATGCAATCTCAAGATGATGTTCCTGAAGTTTTTAAACCAGAGACCACAGCCAAATATAATTATTTTTCCTAGATACTTCATTAAAGTCTTAACTGAAAATGCTGGAACAACTGATGGGTTTTCTGTGAACAGCTTTTCAGATCCTTTTCCAGCTCTGATCAAGAACACGGTCTATAAACAAAGTGTGGAAACCAATGGCTAGAGAATTATGAGCAAAATATTAGCAAAGAAGCAGCAACAAAGAAAAGAGAGTGCACGAGTTAGCAGGTATTAAAACATCTGTTTGAGGAAAAGGTCTAGGTGTCTCCAGGCATGGAGCTTTTTAAAACTCATGGCACAATCTTTTCAAAAGTGTATTACTTGACAGTAAGGAGTACTCAATAAATGTACTTTTGCTTTGTCACACTGGACAGTCTTTGTAATGCCTTAACTCTTGTAGTGTTCTTGAAGTGTTAGAAAAGTGGGAGGAAAATACAACCAAAACAAAACCAAAACAAGCAAAAAAAACCAAAGAAAACCCCTCAAATTTATGACAGAAGAAATTTAAATTTCTCTCTCCATGATTTTTTTTCACAGTGCTCTAAATGCATCACTGCCTTTGTAACACTCATATTAATATTACAACTCTAAGATGCAAAATAATTTCTCAATATACCAGCATCAACACTCACTAAACCTGATTCTAATTTCTTTCTTTTGTTATATAGTCTATACACACTGAAGAGATCTCTGATCTGCTTGTTCTGACAACCGAATTGGCACATCTAAGAAATAACAATGTTAAATTATTGTTTGAGTTCATGTATTATTGCCAACGAGGGATGTTTCTTGTCTATGAAAGTAGTAAATGAAAGCCATCAGGTTTTCATGTTATTTTAAATCTTGCTCTTACTACATTCAGTTTATTGTATAATCCCTAAAAAACTATTTCATTTCATTATAAATATTTTTTTAAGCTCCCATTTATACATGGATCAATGTCCAAAATATGGGCATGGCATAAGTATAAATGTAATTTTTAAATTGTTTATGCTTTTATGCATGTATATGTTCAAGCTTTGCTATAAACTGGGAACAGTCATAAGTTAATCAGACAATAACTTCCACATTCCTTAGTAGCAGAGCTTTTATCCTGCTTCTCAAATAACCAAACACAGGTCTTAACAATTAAATAAACAACTTCTTGTTACTCAGGCCTTCCAAGGAGACACTTTACAAATTGTCTATAATTCTCACAGATAAATAGGTGCTCCTGTAATATATCAACATTTTCAAATTTCTCTTCCCTACTTTTTCTCATTATTTAGTTGACTTTTTTTAAGAGATCCTAAATCTACAGCCTAAGTGCCAGAACATACCCCACGTTGCTTGATTCCACATGACTCGTACAAAGTGCACCATGTAACGAAGTTGAGATGCTTCTGCTTTGCTGCATTCTATCCTAGTTCTCAAACCATGTTCAACTGTTGGTTCTGAGAAGTAAAATCTCTCATAGAAAATAAATCCAGACCACTTTCAGGAAAATTGCACTTCATACTGGACAGAAGTTATGTCACATACTTCACTGAGCAGCGTCCTCTGTTTTAAAGTCACAAATTGTGACAGGTACTTGTACTGTAATAAATATAATATGTTACATCTCCATGCAGGAGAAACACTTCTGGCATTACAACTTTGAAAAGAAGATGTAACACAGGCACTCCTTCATTTAAAATGCCATCAGGTTCTTCTGAAGTAAAAGCTGTTGATTTCAATAATAACATTCTCACTCAACAATAACACCGCTCATGCTAAGAACTGAGAACCAATTCAGCAAAAAAAATATGGATGGAATACTAAAATTCCAAGCATTAACAAATGAAATTACGTATCTATAATATTGCTTAATCCATTTTACACAGCCTTTAAAACAGATAGGAGGAAATACCTCAGCCCTAGTATGGAATAAAATATAGAGTGAAAAACTCCAGAAAAAATAAATATTCCCCCACTTCCTACAAATTTGATTTGTAGGACTGGCAGTCAGGTACATAAAATAATAAACAGCTTGGTTAAAATAAGCAAAATGAAATAATGGAAGAAGGAAAAGTGGAGCCCCAAATGCTGCTTTCCTCAACTCCAGTGCAGTCACCCATCCTTCAAAGATTTATTCTTTGCCTCAGAGAGGGAATACTGGCCACCACAGCAGGACTCACTGACTCTTTTCTGAAAGTGACTTGGAAAAGCCAATTTCCAACCTGAAACAGCAGCCAGACATTAAAAGAAATATTATATTTTCCTAGTGCTTTTTTCTATAAACCAGGAAGTAAATACAGCTGTGCTTTCATTAATTCTTTTTTCTTTTTTTTCTTTTGGCCATGGAAAGAAAATACTGCAAACTGAAATGTGAAAAATAGAATAAATCTCTTCCTCTTTTATTGGTTTGGTTTGGTTCTTTTTTCTCAGATGATTAGCTTAATGCAGACCGATTGAGACATACCATTACTTTTTGATAGATACCAAGCACAAACTTTTTGACACAGCCTTTCTGAGAACTGAATTAGCATGTAAAAAGGAACAGCAAACTGTAGCAAATACTGACAGTCTGTTTGTCCTTGGTATTTGAAAAGCAGTGATTGTTCATATGATCCACAACTGACCTTCACAGGCCAGAGATTGTGGTAGGCAATCCTTGCCAACAGACATGAAGTGACACATTTGCATGATGTAGTCATGCACTGTCCTTCTTAGAATATTTTCATTTTTCTCTTTCCACCATTTATTCTGTTGTTCGTTCTTACTATGACCTCTCCATGTTCTCTTTCATTTGCCATTCCTAGCAGCAGGAAAGGCTCTAACACTTTAAAATCTGTCTAGGCATATTTTCAAAAACACTTACAGAAGAATTATTTATTTCTACTCAACAAAAGTAGAAATCTATAATTCTCATATCTTTGATGAAAAAGAAAGTGATATTGTTGCCCTTTTAAGACTTTTCTTCCCACATTTTGCATAGCTTGTCATTTTTACAAAATTATTCTGATGGCCGTGGCATTTCCTTAAGGGGCTAACACAATAAAGTACATTTATTTCCCCGTAACATAAAAAGACAAATCAAATACATATATATTACTTCTTTACCAGTGTATCTTCATACTCTTTGACAGATACATTTTTCAACTTTCCCTTAATGTCTAGTTTGCTATTGTATCTATTTTCCTAGTGTACACTGCTGCTTTTTGACCTCATGCAGTTTGCTCTTCCATTTCATGTCAGCATTACCCTTTATATCAAGTGACTACCAAATTACACTTTGCTGTCAATGGGTTATATTTCTGGAATATATTTTAAAATAATATTCACAATTCAAGCTAAGAATAAGTGACAATAAATTAATATCAAGGACTCATAGGCTACTTTGCAATGTGCTGAAATTGAGCTGAGTTATCGAGTCAGAAAGTTGAATTTGACAATGTCCACATTCAACCCAGTTTAAGTTTTTTTAAATTTTATATAATCCAAGATTTTACCATCCTCTTGAGATAGAAATGACCCTCAATTTACTTAAATGATGCTACAAGAGTCCCTCAAATACTCTGTAAGGGCTTCACAACACTAATCCTAAAGCCGAAAACATTCCTGGCTCCCCTGTGGACTGTACAAAACCTGTGCCAGGGTTAGGTGGTTCAGGACCCAACCCACGAACAGCTGGACAACCCAACTCACACTACCTGGACATCTGCATTGCTGGAAGAAGCTCAGCTCTCCTGCAGCGTTTCATACTGGAGAAAAGCACCCCAGCCCCTGTGGAATAATGCACTGGTTTGACCAAGAACTGCCAGTCAAAGGAACAAACACAGGTTCTTACTGGAGTCAGGGTGTTTTTCTTCCTATTTCACCCGGTTCAAGATTTCACTATAGACATTCCCTTGAAGTCCCACTGATCAAAAATTCTCTTTTCCCTGGGAAGTCAGCATGGGAAGCAAAAGCACCACAACCATTTTCCCTTCACTGCCAGAAGGTAAAGCAAAGGGACCCTGACGGATCCTTTTCTGTGCCATTTTCTTCTTCCAGCCCCAGTCCCAGGGAGCTCCAAGGCCCCCCAGGTGTCTGAGGAGTGACAGCTCTTGTCTCTGGGGACATGTTCAGGAATCACACACACAGCACACTGAATGCACAGAACAAGGGTTCAGAAAGGATCCATCCCTATGAACCCAAGCTCAATAGAGGGGCAAAATCGAACGCTGTATGGTTGTAGACACTTGCATTGGTTTGCTTCTCGTTAAAACACTGCTTCCCACACGGGCTGAAGTCCCCTAAGAGCAAAGGATGTCTTCTGGATGAGGTCTCCAGGCCATTGAGTCTCACCCAATCTTGCCTCATCAAGTTCTATAAATGCTCATATTTAACACTAATAGTTATTTTACTCTAATACTATATATTACACGTTGCAAGAATAATATAAACATAATACACAAAATAGTTATGGCACCTGTGGAGTAGTCCTCTAATTCAGAATTTTATCTGCACGAAATATAATGTACCTTTTTTCTTTTTTTTTTTTTTTAGCAGTTAGAAAGTTGGTTTCCCCAGGGTTAATTTCTTCTATTTCTTTGAGATAGGGGAGCACATATGATCACTAAATTGGCTTTGGCTACTTTAGCAATAGATATTAAATAGTAACTGTAAGAGAATGCCAGGTGGTAAATTCACTGATAGATAAGCAGAAGCTACCAGAGAAAGCAAATAATCTTCATTTCAAAAATAAAGCATGGCTTTTTAAGTAATGAAAATCTGCAATGTTAAAAAAAATCATTAGAAATTAATTTTAAAAAAAGATAAATACATACATACATGAAAAAATTCTCCAGCTGAAAGTAAAAGCTGAAAATTATTGGCAGCAAATCCATTTCTTTAGCCTGCCCAACAAAGCTGCAAGCCAACCTAGCATTTGGCAAATGAGTACACAGAGCCTGGGGTGAGATCATAATACTTTATTAGGAGCTTCAGATTCTTGGTGTGGTTATTGTTTTAATTCTCTGGAAGGCGACAGTTGGTTTGTGCAGTTATTTTAGCTCAGGGCAAAGACTCTGTTTGTCTGTTGCTCTTTATACGTTCTGAGTTGGTAGGTTTGCTGAGGCTAATCTTTTCTCAAACCATCCTAGAATTGTCTGATTTAAACTATAATCTGTTCCACTAGACTCTTTAAACACTAAGAAGATTTCATTTTAAATAGAATTTTTTTGCGTAAGTCCATATATTCAAAAGACAATGTCAGTCATTCCTGTTACTGTATTTATAAATAATAGAGATTTCTTTTCAGTCTGTATCAAAGTCAATCCATGTTAGATATAATTGGTAGAAATCATTATTTTAAGTCAAGCATGACAGTTTTACAGTTACAATATGTATTTAGTTTAAATTAATGTTGTCCCAAAAGGAAACATGAATTGTTCAAATCAGTAGCAAAGCTGGTAGCTGCTGCTACACAGCTCTCAACTCGGCTGAAGCAAACACATTTTCAAGAGCTAAAATTTATTGTTTATGCCCTGTAAGTTTCGACATAATTTTTAAATATCTGGAAAATCCCTGCTAACAGTTTTACTTATAGTGCTACTTGCTATTTATCTTCTAAAACACTCTCCTTGGAATGTTCTTGAGTTTCATTTTTCTCTAAGCATAACAAGTCTGCCACCTAGTGCTTTATGCAACCTCTAGTACATGTTTTACTTGACAATTGTTTTTTTACAATGTTATTGATAAAAGAGGTCATGTTCTAATTCCCTGAATGCATAAACATGCATGTTTGCCTACACACACCCAGAGTGCTTCCAAATCACACTGCAGCACCTTACTGACAGGTTGCATTACATTTTTCAACAGCTATTAACCACGTTTGTATTTTTTGACTAGCACACAACCATCTTGTAGTTGTGCTCTTCTGCTGATAGATCTGAAAATCTCACAGGGGTTGTAAAAGGAAAAAGCTGGAAATTATTATAAGAGGGGGGGAAAAAAAAAAAAAAAAGGCAAAAGCAGTATCTTGTCAGTTCAGCATGAGAAACAGGGCAGCCGTCGGGGCTCTGGCCCAGGGCAGCCATTGGGGCTCTGGCCCAGGACAGCTCTGTGCAGTGGCTCTGGTGGGCTCTGGTGGGCTCTGGCCCAGGACAGCTCTGTGCAGCGGCTCTGGTGGGCTCTGGTGGGCTCTGGCACCCCAGCACCGATGACAGACCCACCTCGGAACACGCCCCAAGCTCAGCCCTGGGGGATGCCCTGCCTGAACGCAGGGACAGCAGCTCTCAGCAGTGGTACCTACGTGGGACACAAAGGATGGAGTGACGGGGGAGAGGATGAATAAAGGTTCCAGTCACAAAGCACATTTCCAAGCAGCCCAAGAAGTGATTTGGGGTAGATCCCAGGGCTTCATTCTCAAACTGGGTGCAACCAGGAAAAAGATTCATTCCAGATCCATCCTCCATCTGCCCCAAGAACAATTCCTTCCACAGAAGTTGCTTTTTTTCTGCTTATGCCCACTTTCTGTGAAGACAATGACCAAGGTTTCTGTCCCTTGATTTTGCCAGATTATCACAAGGCAGCTAGACAACAAAATAAAATTTGGCATAGTATTTAAAGAGATTTCTTTTAAGAGTTTTAACTCTCCTTTTTATAAAATTATAACATTGGTAACATAATAGAAGTTACTAAAATTTGTTTATATTAGAACTTTGGCTATGAACAAGCCCAGAAAAAGAAAGAAAAAAAAAAAAATATACATTACAATAATAAGGAAAACAGGTGGGATGAACTATCAGACCATCTCAATAGGTCTAATAAGCCTAAACTACATTTTAATAATATAAATTAGGGTATATTATCTGATCCTTTTGCTCTGAGACATTACTGAGCTGATATTTCTGAAGAGTCATGGGAAGTTGTCAAAAATTACCTACATCTAATAACCTGCGCTCTATGAAACCCTGTCTAGTTACTACTACTACTGCAAAAAAGAAGAAAAAAAAAAGTCAGAAAGATATAAAATTTATAGTCCTCTGCAGGACTGGTCTGCAAGACAAAGTCTTTAGTCAAAAGCCAGATATGAAAAATTAATTAGACTTCTTAATTTTTAGCAAGTGAGACAAATTTTAAACAAATCAGATAAAAGAAATAAGTGTTTGGGGTTTTTTTCAGGCACCACATACACTGCATAACAATATGATTTAGAAGTCTTAAATTCAAATACAGATTTACTGTAAAAAATTGTATGAAGTATAGGTAAGGACCAGCACTTTTCTTTACCCTTCCCTTTTTGAAATCCTGGTGTGTCAGCAGTAGTGGGGCTAATACAGCTTCAGGACCAGAATCCTTACGAGGCTCTTCAGCCAGAAGCAAAATTTGCTTCTTTGTCCCCAGCTCCCTGCACAGATACCAGCTATTATCTTGAGAGTTTTTACTGAATGTACATTTCATAGTTTCTCACCAATTTTGCACATGAAAGTATCATTCTTCATCTTTGTGAGTTGCTGGCATACTGAGGGAATTGCTTATTGCTATCCTGTCTGTATTTATACCAAGGAAAGGAGCAACAGTCTGATAAACTATAATGATTTTATGGCTCAGAGTTTAGAATGGCATAGCAAAGCCATAAACCAATTATTCAGGTCAATCCCAAAAAAGTCGTTGCAAAATGTTTAGTAGATCACATATTTTTTCCTGTGGTTTACTATAAGTAAAAAAAGAGCAGCTAATAAAATTCAGACAATAAGAATTTTTGTAAAAAAAACAAAAAACCAAACACCAAAAAACCCTAACCAAAATAAAAAAAAAAAGCCACCAACAAAAAATTATTAATATTGTTTTCCTGCTAGTAATAATCTTGGAGTCTGTATATATAAACTCAACTTTGCAATGTTTTCTCTGGCTTTCTGTTTCCTCCCTACATGTCCAGGAGGTTGAGTAGAAAACTCAGAGGTGCCAGTGTAATGCGTACACCTGACCCTCAAGGATTCTGCAGGTGGGGCCACCACCTTCCTTCCTTCCCTGCCTGCTTCATCCCAGAACATCTGGGAGTGGCTGACCAGTCATGGTGTGAAGCCATCCACACAGCACCTTTCATAAAACATTGAGGGAACAGAAAAATTAGGAAGAGCTCTGGAAGGAAACACCTAGAAAACAGTTCAAATAAAATTTGTACATTCTTTCAGCTTTTTTATGTACAGATTTTCAGGCCTCCTCTTTTTTAAAGGCAGTAAATCCAACAAATATCTGGATCAGAGGCATATGATCAATAAATAGGTTTTAATTCCAGAAAAAGCTACAACTCATTCAGTCCCCTCCCTGTTTTAATTCTCTTCACAAATGACCCATCCCTCGTGACCTCTTAAGTTTTGGGTTCTCTAATCCTTCTCAAAGGTCAGATTCTAATCTCTAAAAGCAGGCCTGCTCTGCAGCATGGGAAACTCTACAGTGTTACGCTGCATCTCTAACGCACATATATATATATATATGCAAAAGCTTCACCTGATTTTTCTTCAAATTCACAGATAGTCACAGGCCCACAAAACTGTCTGTCCAGTCCAAAAATGAGCCCAAAATTGTTTGTTTATTGCAATTTTTTTGCAATGTGACTACATTCAGGCCATGCATTGCTGAGGAGATCTACAAGAATGTCGGAAAGTTTCCCACTCTCCAGTCTGCTGCCCTGTAACTCACTGCTGCTGCCTGTTTTTAAAAAGCAACCAGGCTGCAGGACCAAATGGAGAAGCTATTTGTTCCCTCTCTTCACTGTTAATGGCTGTACCCAGAAATATTCAAAAATGCTTCTAAACAATGAGATTTTTAAGGATAAAAGGGAATAAAACAATTATGGTATGTAAATCCATGTGCATTTTTTCAACTTCATTGTCTTATCTAGGAATTTTCTTAGTGGACAAATGGGCAAATCTTGAGTGCTCAGATCATGGAAATCCTAACTATGCAGGCAAACAATGTGATGTACACTCGCAGGACTGATTTGTTGTAAGCTTTTCTATTTCTGCATGTAGCAGTACTAGAATCAGTTGTACTTCTTGTTTGATATGTTGCATTGGAACTCAAAATAATGTACATAAACCAGACATTTTGGAAAGTTTTTGACCTTAGAAATATGGCAATCTAAGAGAGATTTATGGTGGAAAGTATCACATCCTCTCAAAACAAGTGATGGTTAGCAAGCCTATAATTCAAACCTTGTATTAGAACACATCATGAACTGTAAATTTAAACTTTCATTCTCTCTGGAACACTGGATTAACCATTTCTCCATTTCTGATTTAAAGCTTTGTGCCTGTATATAACCAAAGTGAAGATCACAGAAGTGGCATTTGTCCCAGTGATTCCTCCCAATCTGTCTGAAACCATCTGGTTTTCCTGCGTTTTCCCTTGCGCCCAGGAGCTGCGATTCCGACAGCAATGTATTGCTGATGCCGATGTGTGAAGAGCTAATCCCGCCATTTGGATGCAGCTTTGCTCTCGAGGTGTCACTGCCATACATCACGCCGGCCCAGACACCAAGGAGCAAAAACAACAGCCAGTACAAATGCATCACAACAAAATGTTATATTTATGGTTTGTGTACATGCATAAGTCAGCTGTGCAACCATCTCTGGCCTCCACTCAGGATTCATTTATATGGATTGAATCAGCTTCTGATCATTGACAGCAAGATGGGCTCCCAACAGAAAGGCCTAGGGATACTGAGCCTCCCTACCAGAAACACAGAGGCAATCCAGAAGCAGACTTGTCCTCAGCTAACAAGGACATTTACATGGGCAAACAAAACTGTAGCTTCTAAAATCACAAAGCTTTCTTTTCCATTAATATTGTTTTTATTATGTATAAGAAATCTTTCATAAGATCTCCTCTGATATTCCTAAGCAATGGCACATGGAACACTTTTAGCTCAAGAAATCCTTCCTCTCATGAAGTTCCTGTTGGATATAAAGAGAGAACTTCCACTCTGTGTTTGTCCATTTGCTCTACTCTTCCCCTGGCATTGATGCTCAGCCACTACTGACAACAGGGTGCTACAGTAGACAGATCATCCTGCAGCTGCTCACACACTCTTATACATTCAGTGCTTTTCTAATTTCTGTATCTATGAAACTTGTTCTCATTCTCCTGTTCTCAAAGAAATTGTGCTTTTTCAGTAACACAATTCAGTCATGAAGAATGAAATTAAAATAATTTTTTAAAAGTCATGTATGATGATTTTCCTACAATCTGGATAATACACTACTGCATGCCCCATTACACATTTCTAACTCTATTTCTATTAAGTTTCGGTAATTTAAAGCAGAAAAACTACTCCTGTCCAGTGCTGCCATGTTTGGAAATGCCACATGAGGATGAAGTCTGATGTTTAATGCACTTTTCCTCTGATCTCTGGGATTTGATGGCTTTGCTGCTCTCTCTGTTTATCCTTTTGGCACAGTATCTGTATTTAGATTAAGTCCTTGCAATGTTTCAATGTGTTACCTCCTGTATAAATCTCATTCTTTCCCATCGTGCCAGACCCATCTGTAATTTTCCCGTGTTTTTATCTGTGTTCAGATCACTTCTTCAATCACAACGTGATCCATGTAGAGCATTAATATTCTGTTTACTCTCCTACAGCACTATGAAAGGAAACAAATAAGAATAGACTAAAAAGACCCTGCATTCTCCCAACAGCAAACTCCGTTTTTATTTACTCTCTTAAACAGTCTGTTGATGCCAACAGCAGCACCTACACCAACACCAGACTGCTCCCCCTTCCTGGGCTTGGGGATGGCAATGACAGGCAAGAGGCAGCAGAGGACTAGGCAAGAGCTGGGTAAACTGGGCAGAGAGCTGGAGGAGATGAAACCAGCTGAATTTCATAGGGCAGTGAATATTCACAGTATCTCAAGCTGCAGAAAGTTCCTCCAAGGCAACAAGCATTCCTCAATCCACACTGCTGCTAAAGAGAAATTGAGGTCATCCAGCATCACACAAAAGTGATCCAGACACTCAGGATTGAATCCTAAGGTTTTGCTTAGAAGAACATTCCAATTTAGGGTAGTCTTTACACAAGTGAAAAAAAGGCAAAATATAACTACTTAAAAGTGGTTATTTTGAAGATGGTTGAACTCGAGCATGTGACTAAAAGCTTTCCTGAAGAAGTTCCTAACCACAGAGCAAATCACTGTCTGCATTCACTGATTTTGATTCTAAGTAGTAGAAACCAATGTGCCTGGAATTTTTATTTCTCCCAGTCTTATGCCACTCATAAGCATACACAATTTATTTTTTCTCCCTCTTGAGCAATAATATTAATGTGTTGTGAAAAATAAGAAGAGCCTTCACTTCAAGGAAAAGTGAAGTGACATTACAAGTGTCTCTCTAAAGAGGAAGTTTCTTAATGAGGACTGAAATAAGCACAGAAAAAATACCATCCGAATGCCTGTCCTGTACAAAACTGTAACATGGTATTGCCATATTCTAGAATCCTTATATAGATAAGAAATTGGAGCATCTTTCCATGATGTATATATATTTTAATACATGATTTAGCAGGAAATTGACTGTGCTGGTAAGAAATTGTCATTGAAATCTTAGGTCACTCAGTGATCCACAAATTAACAGATTATTTCCCATTTTGATGCATCATGGACCAAAGGCAAAAAAATACAGAATTCCATTATTTTTTATTAATGCAGGCTCCCTATTACTACAAATAAAAATTGTTTGAAAATTGTTGATATATGATACTTTAAATGACTGGAAGTATTAAAGAAAATTTATCATTTCAAAACAACAAGATCTTTAAAATATTTTTGAAATCTGACAGAAGACAAATAACAGTAGTGAGGTAAAGGTGAAAGGGCATCTTGAATATAGTACAATTTGTCTCCAACATGATTTATAGACCCAGCCTGAAACATGATAGCACAAAAATAAGGTTTTTCATGGAGGTGCCTGCGGTCTACAAATCTCATTACTGTCATTTCTTTTCAATCTCTTAAATTTAATAACGTCTATTTTTAAAGGACAAAACAAATGTTGACACACATATCCAAAATAGTCTATATAGCATTGTCTTCAAAGTATGAACTTCTCATGTACTTATTATCTTGCTTTAAACCTAAAAAAATTACTTATTATATAGATACAAAAATTTATTCTTCTAAATACTGATATTTCTGTTTAAAATAAGAGGCATTTCTTATGGGAAAAAAAAACTAACAAATGGAATTGAATTTACTGATCAAGAGTATGTTTATGACAGAGTTTCAGGGAGTATTTTCAACTTGGTCTACAGCATTTAAAATTCATGTTCCAGCTTAAAGTATTACATTTGAACTTACATTGTCTGAGAGAAAAAAAATCAAAATGGCCCACACCAACTTTCTTTAATAGCTGGCAACAGGAATAAATGTTTTAGGCCTAGAGATATGTCAACATCAGTAACAGAGTAAGTAATGTACTATTTTGTTCTGTAAAACATACCTTGCAGATACAAACCATTTAAGGTAGGAAAGACAGATTAGCAGAGAAAATACACATTCCTTTATTAGGTAAATGATGCCTTAAAGAGACTCTAAAATAAAGCTTTTGTGTATGTTATAAAATGAAATGGTAAGAAACAAGGCCAGAAATCAGAATAGATGTTGTAAGTATGCTCAGACATATGTCTTTATGTATAAATTCAAGTTTGAAGTAGGGATGATGTTAGAAACAACAGACAAATGGATCCAATTGTCTGACACGGAGCAGGTACACGCAAAAGTCACGGAAGTTAAAATGGTGTTCTCCAACATCCCATCTGTTTTTATGATGATTAAAATTACTATTTAACTTGATATTGGCATAGTAAAATTGGCACAGCTCACTAAGGGATTTCTGCACATGGGTAATAAGCATTCTCATCCCTTCAGGTCCTTCACTATGACTATCAAAACTGCAATGCTTTAAAGTCAATTTGCCAGAGGCACCTTTTCTACAACATTAAGAACATGGAGACAACACGCAGCCTCCTTTTATGATACTGTGGAGAGCAGCTGTGTCTCGTGTCCCTGGGAGGCAGACTGGCTAAACCACTCAGAATGTCCCAGGGAACAGGGCTGTTTATACTATTTGCATTTCTCCACCACAGATTTTTGTCTTCAAAGCACTGACACAATTACTATTCCTTTCATTCACATATCATGAGATACAGAGAATAACCTCATGCTGGGTCAATCCCTCTAAGCTTGGTGTAAGGAATCACCTTTTAGTAGAATTTAATTCATGTTCTTGTGGACAAAGTAAGAGAAGCCCAGTGGGGCATTTTATTTTTCAGCCAAAATATCAATGAGCTCGATTTTGGAAAATCTCCAGAAACTTATTTTGTTTTTCCAAGGAAATGAAATTATCATATAATATGTAATCAACATTTCAGTATGTAGCATTAAAAATACAAGTACTCACAGTAGCATGTTCCCCTAAGTGGATTTCCAAGATACCTATTTTCAGAGTCACAGCTGTAGGGGGAAGAAAAAAGACAAAACCAAACAATCCCATTAAACACAGTACAGCTTTAACAAAAACACAGCTAGAATATTTATTCAAATAGCATGAGTTTCAGTACTAGCAACACAAATGCATGCAAACAAAAAGTATTTAATATAGTTCTTAATGGGGGTGTGCTGCTTCCTGGAGACACCTGCCTGTCCTTATAAAAGAAGTGCAGAGTGAGCAGGCTCTCGAATCAAGAACTTCAGTCACCTGCCTGAAGTCGGTGCCTGCTGTAGGACTCGGGGCAGGAATTCTGCTCTCTCTGCACTAATGAGCACAGGAGAGCCAGGCAGACACCCCAAGCACTGGATTTCCTCACCCCTGTCCCCTCAGGATTCCCTCTCCTGGCTTTGATCGGGCCCTCCCCAAGGCAACAGCTGAGCATCCGTGAGATGGATAATTGACTGCAGAAAGTGTTCCCAAGGATGTCCCCCAACATGCACAGTCCTGAAACAGCACTGACTCTCCAAACGAACACAAAAAGCACACAATAACAACAGGGAGGAAAGAACCAAACACCCAGAGCAAACATAAACTCCCAAAGCATCCCTGAGCATAAAATGGTTATCACACTGCCACAGCACCGCAGAGGGGATCCAGAGCTCTGCAGTCAGCTCTGGAGAGCCTTCTCCTCGTCTGTGCAGCTGAGCCAGGCCATGGCAAGCGGCTCTGGAGCCACAATCCACAGCCACAGCTGCAGCACAGCAGCATCTCGGCCGCTTGACTGCCATGAACTTCAGAGGCAATTGCTCCTCTTCATCGACCACCCAGGGCAGCGTGGGAAATTTAAACAGAATACGATGCACTGATGCTGCTGACAGGACATGCACATGATAAGGGCTGGAGAAATAGCTTCTTATTGATAAGATAGATGGTTATTTTCAGAGAGATGAAACATCCTACAAAGACGCACAGTGATCGAATTCAGTTATATAACGTTACTCTAAAAATGCCAAATACCTTAATAGAAAATGATTAATCTGCTTTAGGATTCCTTGGCTATTTCACAGAAGTCTCCAGCAAGATTACAGTTTTCTCTTAAATATACAGAAAGATTCACAAAACAAAGAGAAAGCTAATCACTGCCTATTAAATTTCATATAAATATTTTCCCAGAGGTAATCTGAATCATTTAATATCTTGGACTACCTTTTCATTACTTTATTCTAACAAACTTAATTTGGAAAGAGATACTTTTGCTGCCATTTTATTCGTGAGTAATATTAAAAATACCTTCTAAATTGGATGTCATATCATTTAACAAGTTTCAGACTTTAAAATATTTTAATGTTTGTATTTCTGCTGGTTTCTTCAATAGTTTCTAACTGGTGATTCCTAACATACTCATTTTTATTAAAAAATAAGCAGTGAATCTCCTTGATCCTTTCTTACAATACCAGAAAGAAAATAATCAGCAGTAGCAATAAAACGAAAAAGTGAAAAAAAAGATGTTCTGGACTCTGCCCTTGCACACTCCTGATCCCACAGTAGCATGGGAACTCTTTGCAGGGTCAACTATACAGAAATTCAACACCTTTTTAATACACTAAATTTAATAATTTATCTCCAAGAAAACAATACCCCCTATGCTACAAGTCTAACTCTGGAACACAATTTGTGGTCTTGCTCACAAAGACACTCTGGCCCTACAGTGCTTTCCACAGAATTTATAAGAATCTGATCCTGAAGTAACTCTCTTGCATGTACTTGGAAAGGAGAAAATCTCTTAAATAATAACATTTTTCTGTCTGACACCATTTGTTTCTAAACATCACAAAACACTAACAAAATTCTTCAAAGAACAGCTTGCTACTGAAACAATAAAAATAGATTCTCTCCTGAAAGTGTCTTTAGGTTTGGAATTGTGAAAGAGAGCTAATGGAAAAGGATCATTTTCAAATCAAGAGTTTAAAAGAATTTCCTTTTCTTGTATGTAAGATTGCCACATGAGACAATATATCATGTAGCAAATGATAGTAACATGATAGAGGTTATTTGTAAGAAGAATATTTTTTCTCTCGAATTGCTTCAAATGCAAAATAGAATATTAAATATAGGCAGTATTCACAATATGCTGGGGTTTTATATCAGAAGGAAAAAACCCAAAAATCTGTATGTAGAGTCTGAGGATGAAGGCAAGAAACTTCCCCTGCTGCTCAGTGCTAATGGCAGTGACCTGTGTATGACAGGGAAAGCAAGATCCAACTGCCATTAACAGGAAACTGTGCAACTTTCCATGGGGAGAAAATAAACTCTGCTGTGAACTCTTGCCCAGTCACAGCACTCACCTCTGGTGCTTTGACCCTGACACTGAAAGTCTTTTTTTATTTTTTTTAATCTTGAAAATCTTAATGAGAAAAGACAGCTATTTCTACACAGCTTCCCTTCTCCATTTAGCTTCCTTCTAATCAGATACAAACATCTCCTGTGGATCAATAAGTACCAGAACCCAGGGATTTCCAGCATCACATATCACTTTCTGCCATTTCTATTTCTATTTATATCACCGAAAAAACCCCAAACATGAATATATGAAATAAAAATATCTATAAACTCTTAATAAACATCTAATATCTCACAGGTTTCACAACTAACAAGAACATACAAAAGAAAGGCTAATACAAAAATTACTAGGTACTACATGTTTTGCAACATACAAGTATTCATAAGTATTCATTCAAATCCAAATAATTACTAATTCCCTGACAATTTCACAAGTGACCCTCAAGCATCGTGAAAAGAAAATGGTAATGCAATTTTACAGCTGTTTCAGTTGTTCCCGAATCATGTACGATGGAATGATAAAATATGTGTAACAAAAACAGTGAATTACACTGCAGCCAAGTATTTTGACANACTGTCCCAGAAATCCTCCCCGCTTTCCAGGAGGAGACAGACGGCTCTGCTGTGCCCAGGATAAAAGGCACCACAGGAGGTGAGGGAGGAGAAACCTCTCCTCTCCTCGGACCTGGACAACACAGAGGGAAAAATCCCTGCTGGGTCCATCCGAGCTGCAGGCACACAGGAACCCCAGTAACAGGAAGGGCGTGAGATTTACCTGTTACCTGTGTTCTTTTTAAGCCATCTCATTAAAACAGCTGGTTAATTACGCCATTTGTTGCCAGGCCTTTCATGCAGAACGCTTTCATAATGTCTATCAGGAATAACATGAGGTGGAGTTCTTACTAGTTAGGGAAGCCTGTTTTCATTTAAATGGAAGATACTACTTAAACACTTGGTTTTCAGTGGAGGGAAAAAATTAAACTAATAGGATTAAGAATATATCTGAAATTATTCACACAAGCATGTATGCTGGGTTTCGATTAAATTTAGTTTTGTCTTTTAATCCTCTCCTATTTTATTAGCATACATATTGCTCTGCATTAGTCACTGATTATGGTTCCAATTACAAAATTTCCTATTTGCTGAATTGTTTCCTTATAAGCTTTGCTCATTGTAGTAATTTTGGTACCTTTTCCAAAAGCCAGCACACATTTGACCATATGTGAAGAGTAATATATGCCTCATATCTGAGAAATAGGAGCTACACTCATTATTTTATGTGCCATAGGGCTATGATCATTTGCTTTAAGTGGTCATAATGAATGAGCAGTTCCACTCTGGCAGGACTCCAAAGACACAGCTCCCATTTACAAGGACAAATGGAGGAAGGCTCCTATTAGGTTACGAACAAGTTCTATGGTTTGTTCCAATACAAAAGTATTCAATTCATCAAGCTCACTGACCTTTGGATGGCCTGCTATTAGCACTTACTTCCCAACCTCTCCCTCAATTATCCTTTCAAAACTGAACCATTTTCTTTCACTTTCTTTTTATCTCCCCAGATTTTCTGGAAGTTCAAATTAGAAGTTATTGATAAATGCATTAAAATATAATTTTTTCATGTTTCTGGCCAATGAATGATAATTTCTTGCTTTCCCTTTACATACAATAAATATATGTAAACGAGTACATGTTTACAGTAAGATTGCCAGATTTGGGGGTTTTTTCAGTGAATGAAAGGCTTCTTTGTAAGACAGTTTACAGACAACCTATTGTTGAAGCTTAGCAATGTGTAAAGTGTTGTGCTCTGTATCTTGCAGACTTAAGCAAGCTATGGAACTGACAGCAGGCAAATACATATATGCCCAATTTTGTTGTTCTTACTGGTACATCCCTTAAGGAAGGGCATTACCTTCAATCTCACCTGAGGAAAACTGTCAATATAACACCAGCCTAGACCTACAGCTTTCTAAATAAGTGATTTGATCATGTGGAAACCTTCCTACAACAGTTCATTTAACCTTTGATGGTGAAGACAGAATTTTCTGCAGTTCTGCTGCTGCCACTAATTGGTAAATCTTTCCTTTCAATTAAAAGTGAAGCAAAAAATGAAGAACAGGGGAAAACGAACCTAAGTACAACTGGACTTTCCTTTAGCTGAGTTTGCTTTTAATACCAAATTCTCAGAGAAGGCCAGACAGTATTATTTTATTCAACTGGTTCCCTGCTGACACAGTTTTATCTCGTTCTGGCCCAGTCCAAAGCCATAGTATATTATATAATATAGATATTTTTGACCCTAACCTCATTATTTCGTCTTTGCAAATTAACACTGGGGAAGAGCTGTCACCTGTCTGATCCACAGCTGCTCATAAACAGGCCTGGGATTTTGCCCAGGATCCCAGCGTTGTGTCTACAAGAGGCACCCAATAAATTAAGGCTTTAGCCGAGTATCCCTGGCCCCTGAGTGATGATTTGCCCCAGCTTTAGGATGAGTCAAAATAGCTTCCAGGACTACTGCTCAATGCTGTCCTAGCCTTTTCTCCTCACGCTGTTCCCTTTCTAGGCAATGGTCTTGCTGCTGCTGTCCTCCATCACTGATTCCTGCTCCTGATCCCTCTGTCCCCAGCTCCAGCTCTCACACAACTGGCTCCTGGTTTTATTCCACTTTCCTGGCTCTGCAGGGGTAAGAGGCTACGGCAGTTTTGAACGACAGAATACAATTTACCATAACAAAATCTGGTTATTGGGGACACCTTGCAACTGAAAGTTCAAACAGTGTTCGTAAGGCTAAACCTAAAATGTCTCTAATCCTATGTAAGTCCTGTGGCATCATAAGTGAGACTATGAAGAATTACTCCATACTACTATATATTATTACATCCTCAGTATTAAAAATACACCCATGCTATTGACTGCAGCTTTTGCAGATAATTATGAGACAGTTCATGAGTACTTAGTTGAGATTCACACACAGGTTTTTTGCTGCCTGTTGGTTATCCCTTCTTGAAAGTCATGCAAGACATCCTACCCTTACAGTACGTTTGCAGCAATGAGAAAAAAAACTGAGGTATGTGCTTAACTACAGTCTATTGTATTACAGGAATTACAGGTATTATTAGCAATGTTAATGACTGCTTTGTGATTTTGAGAGAATAGGATTAATTACTAATTATTATTGTATTTTTATCCTGTGATATAATCTTTATTTTGCTGAAGTGAAATATGTGAAATACACAAACTTATAATCTATAAATGTAAATTTATCCCTCTTACAGATAAAGGTCTACTTCGTGACTGCATTGACATTGTAGTCTGTACTACATTGTCCCAATGCTGTCCATTAATACTGCAGTTTGTGAAGGGACCTCTCAGATCTTCAGTTCTAATGTAAAAATTGGACACTTTCACTTCTCATACTGCCAAGATTCTTCCAGTCATGAGTAACTTGAGATATGAAGAATTATCAGCCTACCTCTTAAGATAATGATAACCTAAAAGGGTAAAAGGTACCAGGATTTATGTTTCCAGTTAGAACTTTTTAATAATGTGTGGAAATGATTTATTTGTTTTTTTTTTCTTGTAAGTGCATATAGCAGTGTCTTGAGACAATGTTTTTCCTGTAGATTAATTTGTCTCCTCCTCATATAATTCATGAAAAAGGCCTAGGCCAGCATACTTTTCCTTTTTTTTTTTTTTAAATCTAGGCTGATCTCACAAAAAGAAAAAAGTAAAACATTCTAGCTTCATAAGCAAGTTTTCCACTTCCAGACCCCTCATGCTATTCAAATCCTTCTTCCCTAAAAGATCAAGAGTTACTATTACAGAATTTTTATATCCTCTTTGAAGTAAGTATATTAAAAATCACAAAATCCATTGCACTTCAAAATAATATTTCAAACATGTGTCACTTGCCAAATAATTATATAATTAAGAGAAAAAAGGTTAAGAAAGAAAACAAGGGTTTTCTAATAAATTATGGATTCTATTTACTTCTCTTCTTCAATACAAGAATAAAGTAACCTACAGCCATCATTTGGAACTACCTGGATAAAAAGTTCTCTCTGTTAATCATAATGAATAAGACACCAAACCGATTTTACATGCAAATGATTTGATGCTGCCTATTCAGAACAAGAAAAATTTCATGTCCATGGCCTTACCTTTCACCTCTGGCATTCTCTTTCTCTACAAATGACCGTGGTTTTGGCAGTGATGCACAAACTTGAACATATGCAAAAAAGGTGAACTTGGAAAAGCAGACTTCCCTCTTATAAGTCACTACACTTTCAAAGTTGGGGAAGAGAAATACACACATTTCTTCTCTCACAATCTGACCTGTATCAGACGTTTCAGACATTACTCCAGCCCGTAGAAAGTAAATGTTAGAATATCCCATAGCTCAAAATAAGAGGCTGTGTTTACACTGAACTGAACCACAACTCTGAGAAATATTAGCATAGGTTTCTCAACTACTTCTTTCCTTTTAGAGAGAAGAATTAGATAAGAAGCAATGGTAAAATAACCATGAAAACCTATTACTGCCTAAACGGAAATGCAGTTCCTCTTAAATTTTTACCTTGCAAAAACCAGTGAACAGTTCATGAAATTCACATATGTTTCATTCTTTTAAAAGATAAATATTGATGAAATATGTTAAGTGTTAATATCAACAACAGAATATCCATAGAATCATAGAACGGTGTGGGTCAGAAGGGATCTTAGATGTCGTATGAAATAAATAGATGCAAGTCACTGTGCCCTGGCAGAGAGTGCCCAGAGAGGTTGTGGAGTCTCCCTCGCTGGAGAGATTCCAGACCATCTGCACACATCCTGTGCCACTTGCTCGGGGATGGCCTTGACCCGTTCTGTGATTCTGTGATCGGCTATTCACTGCTCGTGATGTTCTGGTGCTTTCCAAGAGTGTTTGTATCTTGCTGTTATTTAGAAACCATTTTTCAAAAAGAGCAGGAGAGGTAGCACTTCAGCAACATTAAATATTTTAACAGGCCCTGACAGTCAGAGCAAATGCATTGTAAATGGCTTCATCAAGTAGACCACATGAAAAAGAAAAACATATACACACACTAAATCCCAAGTGGTTTACTGCATTTCCATTAGTCATTACTGAATTGTAAAATTTTACTATTACTAAGTGTATTTGCAGAACGTATATTTAACTATTAAACAGTTTATGGCTTGTTTTTAAAAAATGTGCATTATAATATGACTCCTTCATTATTGTTGAATTTAATCTATGGTTTATAATATGACTATTTTATTACTGTTGAATTTAATCTATGGTCAGTCTCTGAGGGAAGTTATTGCAAAGAACTACTCAGTTACAATCTCAGTGCAAAAAGTTCAATGCTATGGTATTACAGAGTGCTATAGAGTTCTCATCTGTCTACATTTGATCTTCCTTACATTCATTTTACTTCATTTACAAGATTCTGGGATGGGTTTTGTTTGTTTTTGTTGTGTTGGGGTTTTTTTAACAAAATCACTATTTATATAAGACTATAATTTCGAGGCAATTTAAGGAAAAGGCAATTTCAGAAATATGTATTTCAGGATGCCATGAAGACACTATAATTTCCAGAAAATGGTACAAAGACAGGCAAGTTACTTTTTGTCTTTCTACTTCAAATTACGTATGGTAACTTTGACCATTTTCTTGTCATTTCAGACTACAATTTATCACAATATGGCAATTAATATTTCAAAAAATATGGGAAATTCTGACTAAGCCAAGACAAAAATGACGATTCAGAAGCAAAGCACACCACACATTTTGGAGTGGAGATTGCAGCTCAGTGATGGCCAAATGCTGCTTATATATGGATATGCAAGAATACAAAAAGCAAAATGAAGACAAAGGTATGAATAAATCAGAATGCCATGGCTTTCTCTAGTCTGTCAGCTATACAGTATTAGGGAATTTTAGAAAATGGTCATGTTATCTGAATTATTGCTCTGCTTGCAATAACTGCAGTGCTAATGACAAGTCACAATATAAACATGAAGTACAAATATCACAGATGTTTAAGTATAATATATACTGCAATTGGGAAGCTATCATTCTAATCCTTAGGAAGCCAAAACTCTGGCTACTACACGACATTTTCAAGTAACTTTTATTATTCCTAGATGACTTAGGTGTTTCTGATGAGATATTCAGAAACTATGTCCAGAATATTTACTTCCCATACTTATTTCCCATGGTATCAACAGAAATTCTCAGAGAATTATTAAAAAGCAAGCATGGAGGCATGGCAGTTTCCAGACTTGTAGGCTTGTTCTTGACCTGCTGGTGTTTAATACGACATTTTTGTC
Organism: Pardalotus punctatus; assembly: GCA_013400915.1. Taxonomy (NCBI): domain Eukaryota; kingdom Metazoa; phylum Chordata; class Aves; order Passeriformes; family Pardalotidae; genus Pardalotus; species Pardalotus punctatus. Next base: position 292,142 of record VZTX01031045.1, on the reverse strand, counting down.
CATCAGATTATTCCAATATCTATACATCTATCCAATATGTTGTTCTGATAAGTTCTTCTCCTGACTAAAAGAACTTTCTTTACCCCACCCCTGCAGGGCAATCTATCAAATTCATATGTTATTGCCTACCATTGTTCCATTACAGGCACGTGTGGCCTTTCTGTAAGTACTTTTTAATATCTAGGATATCAACCCCATCTAACCTGCTCCATCTTTTATTTGACTTTATTAAAAAATATATCAATCCAAGAGATACAGAAATATCTATTAAGACTAGAACACAGGAAGGTGTCTGGGTGGCTGGAGAAAGGATCAAGTTAAATACACACATCTGCTTTTCCCTGGCCTCTTGCCTATGAAGAGCCCAAATCTCCATTAGCCCATTATAGCACATAATCTCAAGAATTTCCTGGAGCAGAGATGATACTGATACTTCTTTATGAAGTGCAAAACAAGTGTAAATGAGTGTTACTGTCTGTGTTGCAGCAACAATACTGCGTCTGTCAACACTTCCAGTCTTGGCCATCTCTCCTCAAAGTTGTCGGACTCTTAAGAAGAAAACTTAAAAGGAATGGCTGTAAAAGGAAAAAAAGTTGAAAAATGACACTATAGCCTCATGGCAGGGGAGTGTGAAGGATTTCATAACAGGAGTTTTGCCCTGTCAGCCCTGATCCCTTCAGACTGTGTTTATGTGGGCTTTGACGGGCAGGCTCCACAGGACTGCCATGGAAAGCAGGGCTTGCTCCTGTGTGAGTACAGCACTGAACAGAGACTTAAAGCAATCCCAATGACTTCCCAAAGGGCAATTCACAGAATCCAGCGTTTTTCAAATGCACAAAACCTCATCCTAAGCGATGTCAGAAGGAGAAAAGAAAATAAATTATTTAGCAACTGCAAGAGCTCTGGTGATACAACTCACAATGGATGAGAAAAATCCTGCATTCCGGCTGGGAGTGACTGGGAAATCTAACTCCTATACTCCTCTAAAAGCTATTTTATCACTCCATCCCATGCACCTCAAAGACTCAATCCCTCAGCAAAGAGGCCATAAGAAAGCAGCTTTTGTGGGACATCTGATCAGTAATTGATCTCCCATATTTTGTAAGCATCACACTTGATGCTTGAACCAGTTATTGCTAGATTTACCTGAGACATGTGTATTACACTAGCTATGATCAGTTATTTTACAGGAAAGAAAGTGCTTTCTTTGCTTTCTGGGTTATGCCAAGGGTGGCAAACCTATCGAAATACTTTTGTAATTAACAGGATTCAAAGTACAACTTAGCACCTTTGCATACGTATTCTGAGGACAACAAGACATGTCTTTTCTATTTTTAAAAACCTGCAGTGCAAAATTTGTGTGTATTCAAAAGTACTACTGCTACAGGAAAATGAAATGGAATAATAAAACTAGGCAATCTGTCAGAACACAGTCCTATTATTTGCTACTTTTTAACTAAATACACTAATAAAAATAACACGTTTTGCTAGCAAGGAGCCCCATAGATGTGCTTAGGATCAAAGACTAACTATTTATGTGGCCAACCACTTTGCTATCACTCTGTGTCATAACAAAAAAGTGCTTAGAGGAAAAAAAAACCAAAACTGAATGCTTTACGGCATCCATAGGACTGATGAAGGCGGTAGATTAAAGGGAAAAAAAACCCCATGATTACAAAGTCATGAAATTTACTAAACTAGGACCTTTTCTGACGTCAGAGAGAAATAAAGAGAATGCATATAAAAATCCTGTTTAGTAATCCAAACATACAGTAGAGGTGGGATATTACTGATGCAGAGATTGTGTGGGAACAGTTAGGGCATAATCCCTTCACAAGTCTCTATTTCACCAGCCTTGAGCATTTCTATTTTCTACCCATCATTTTCTGACTGTCTGTTGGTTTGCTTCTTAACTCAAGCCTGCACAGGATAATAGGCTACAATTACATTAACCGCCTTTCATCTCACTTTGAATTAAATTTGTTCTGCGTGCCAGCATGAAAATCTGTCCCCAGTCATTTTGGTTAAGTCAAAGAATAATAAACTCCCTCTGTCCAATAATTTAGCCAGTGGTTTTGATATTATGAAATATTTTTTAACTGAAAGATAATACCAAAATTAGTATTTAAGAGGAAAGATTCAGTTACAATATTTGTCAGTTATGTGCACATATATATTCTGCATTACAAGAGTGATTTTAAAAATATTTAGAATACACTCTTATCCTTGGTTGTTTTCACATTTCCTAAGGTTTTTTTTCTCACTTGTTTTCTGATTGGGTTTCTAATTTATGCAGAAGTAATGCTATAATTTGTAGCATTACCCATAACTTAGAAATGCAAAATATTTTAATGTCACTTGAAAAACAAATTTGGACTGAAATGGTCCATCATGCCAGAAAAAGAAAGTACTTGTTATATTTTCCATAAGTAAGAGAAGGAAATCAACTGAAAGCACAGTGGAGAGATGCACTCTGAGGTGAATCCTCTTTTGGGACTATCAGAGTAGAAAAAAATCCAAATAATTCACACTATGATTATTCTGATTCCCCTCTGGACTTCTGTTTTTAAAGAAAATATAACTGAAATGACCCTCTGATTTCAAAGTTCTACTTCAGGACTGACTTTGGAGAAGTGTCTTAAGTACCACTTCAATTTTGAAATGGCAGAATGTTTTATAAGCAATCTTGAATTCGTTTATTCATAATATTCACATTCGTAAGAACGAGCACACATTCAAAAGACAAAATATCAAACAGAAACACTTCATGAGAAATATACAAGAACTACAGTGAAATGTTCATTTGGAAAACAAAAATGTGCACTGTATGATGTCCTGCCGTAAGAGAAGAAAATTTTGACAATCAGTCTTGCATTTTGGAGCCAGGAAACAGAGATTCTTGTAAGGAATTGTAAGGAATTGTAAGGAATACTCGCAAATTCTAGCTATGTCTGCATCTTGCAGAAGACGATGTTCATACAAAATGTGACCTGTACCCATCATTACCGTGTGTTAATAGGGTGTATGGCCATTTACGGTGTACTGAGCATGCAGAGTATCAAACATGATACACTATTTAGAAATACGTGACACTGGATATATCTGGAATATAGCTCAATATAGCCACTATGAAGGAAGAAGATGTATTAGAATAATCTTTGGGTTGTACTACTCAATGCTTCTTTTCCATTTCTAGGCCTGCATATAACTGGAATAATTCAATTTGAACTTCTACCAAACGTTTATAAAAAAGCTACAATAGTCACTATTTCTTTCATTCTTTCTTTTCCCTATGAAAGAGTACACTTTGCTGAATATTAATTGTAGTTTATTTTAAGGCCAGCACTTAAATGACATCTGGGGCAGAAAATTTCATTTGATACAAACATGATAAAAAGAAGACACAAGAGATTCTAAGCTTGAAGAAACTGTCAGAGGCTGAGGACACGTATAGAGTATACACGGGTTCAAATATCTCAATTAAAAGAATCACCATTCTATGGCACAACCAACTAAGGTGTCTAAAAAGAGCCTGTGATGTTACCAGAAGTTTCACCACATAGAAATAGTCTAAGAACATTGAGTAGACAATGAAAAACAAGCCAATGAAACTCTACAAAACTGAGCACAGAGGAAGCTCCAATTAAAGCTTTTGAAGGGCAAGTGTCAAACCATTCCTTAAATCACGTATTTAGCTACTTTCCAAAAATATTGAAGATGTAAAACCAAAAGCAATAAAGCAATGGTACAGAAAAGGTTTCCAAAAGGCAATGACAAAAAGACAAGAGCATTAAGAAAACAAAAATGTCATGAAGTTTGATTCTTTTTCTACCCTAAAAACAGGGTGGAAACACATTTAATTTTATACACATCAGGGCAGTATAAACAAAACAGAAAAAAAAAGTGGAAAACCCCTCAAAAGTACAATTTAAAAAAAAACGCATTTTCTTTTTTAAAAAAATTTTTAAAATGCGTATTTTGCAAAAAAAAAAAAGGGATTTACATAATTCCCACTTACAAACCTCCAAGTTACTTAACTTCTGCGTGGTTGGAACTGAACAGGAGTGGAGCTGTTCATCTGGTTAGATGTGCTACTACCTCTTCTTTTATTCATAAAAACAGAGGCAATCCTTCTGTTCAACATGAAGGATTGATTTATTCATTTTTCATTCCTTACAATCATCATTTGTCACCTTCAACTTTACTTTCCTCAAAAAAACAAAACAAAACCAAACCAAAACCTTACTTTACCAAGTACAGAAAACAACAAAAATCATAAGAGAAGGAAAATGAATGAATGAAGAGAAGCAAAGTATCAGGAGTGAAAAAAAACTTGGTGGACTTGTTTTATGAAACTTGCTGCTATCCCCATACATGACAATTTACAATTAGCCTCCCAAGAGCAGGGGAAAGCAAAAGTAAACCGTATGTCCCCCAGTTCTCACCAAACTGAGGGAAAATCCCCTCCTAAACTGAAGAAACGAGGTGTTATCATGTATTAAAATATTTATCTGAATCAGGGCCCAAATCTGTGATTAAATCAAGACTCTACGTAAGAGAGGATAAAATGTCCTAAACGAGAACAAGATTAGATTCTGTAGCATCTGTTAGAAAGTAATTGCTGTCCTTATCTCCCTACGGATCTTGTAAGAACTCATTTCCAGGACAAATATTTTTTTAAAGTCTTCTTTATGAAATCTGATTTATTAAATCTCTTTCAGCATATCTGACTGTTCCTTTACCCTTTAATTCTTATCACTTCTCTGTGAGCAGTCCAAAATCTTTTCTTCCAGGACAACGAGCCATTTTTGACACATTCTCTCTGTTGGTTTGCCAATCTCGCTGCTCTCCCTTTGGCCTCCTACTGTAATCCAGTATTCCTAAATTTATCACTGCTCTGTGCAACACTAAAAAAAAGCGTTCGGGCAGATCAAATTTTCAAATGCGATTATAAGTTTGCTTTGATTCTAAATCAGACACCTGACGCTATTTAAAACAGCTTTCCTAGCTAAGTTTTTACTCTGCCTTCCAGTACTTTGTTCCCTTCTTAAATTGCTGAAAAATTCCCTTTTTTTTTTTGTAGTATAAAAATAATAGATAGAGATGGAGAACTAAATCTTTCAGTCAATCCTTCTGAAGTGATAATCTAATAAGCCACTCAGGCTCCACTGCTGAAGTTTAGGATATCATCATTGATTTATGGCCTTGTAATCAAGCTGCCCAGCCCCATTATCTAGCCAGCTAGATAAACACCACTTACTTTTCAATACATCCACAAGAAAAAAGATAGGAAGCTCAAAGTAGGCAAAGGTTGTGCAGCTTAGTTTATATTTTATACTTTCTAGTGGTGATTATTCAGTACAAAAGAAAAGAATAAGGGAGTGTTTCTAATATTAAGACATTATTATCTTTCAGCTGGTGAGTACAGATAGAATTGGTCTTATGTTATTTCTTGTTGCCTTACCAGTTATCATTCCCTGAAAATACTTTGCATGTGATGGAGAATTTACTTTTTGTGTGAAATGTTGTGAGTTTCCATTATAAGAGGTAAAACATATTACAGATACTTTTCAGTAATGTTTATTAAAAGTTACTGTCTTTTCAAGTTTCATTATTAAATGCCATTCATATGAAAATGCAGGCTAAGAATGGCAAAGAAAGAAAGGACATTTATGTAAGCATATGTGCTTACATGTGCTCATCCTGAAGAATTCATTATCCCAGATAGTCCATCTCCCAGTTTTTAAGAAGGAGTAAAACAAAAATTCCCCTTAAAATAGGCAAAGCTGCAGAAATGAAGAACATCAGAATATCACATTAGATTTCAGTGACCAACTAAAGGACATGATTTCAATCACATTTCTGAAGCAGCAGTTTTCAGAGGCTCCTATTTTTCCTTATGTTAATTATTGAAGTACAACTCAGATCTACAGTTTTCTAAGCAACTCTGAAGTGCTGCATTCAGTGCCCTTATCTACCCAGCTACAAGAACAGAATTCAGATTTCATTTCAGTTACCCATCATTAACACATTAAAGCTTCTCCAGCACTGCCTGTACTTGGGACGTGGGGAAGCACCAGAAGGTGGAGTCCCCTGCAAGTGCAGAGATAGGGCTGGGATGGAAAGAAGATTCAATATGTAAGAAAACCAGCTTGACTGCCAGGTGTCCGCACATGCAGCTGCTGCAGAATGCAGGTTTGTTGGCAGGCTCCTCCTCCTCCTTTAAGCATAATTTAGCACTCTGTAATTGATATGCCTAGTCTACGTAATTATCAGAAGCTTCATGGAAAAAGAAATGAGGACTAATGGATTTCTCACTCCCATGTGTTAATTCCAAAACACATTTTTTAGTTCTGTCTGTGCATAGCTTTAATCTCTCATGTGCATTCTTCTAATATTCTTGGCAACTACTGAAGCAATTTAAAACTAATAACTGGCAACAATGTGAAACAAAATGTCTTAACTTTGAAGCCAGAAATATAACTATTGAAGCTGAATTTTCATCTATATGTAAAGGTATGCAATTGACTGAAAGAGAAAACAGAAAAAGAAAGTGGCAGTGGGAAGATGCATATTTCATCTATTAGAGAGCATAAGAGGAGAAGAAAAGCAATCTTTCCATCACCAGGAGATTTCCATCAAATTGTGTCTTTAGTACCCACCTGACTTAGCCTTTCCTTATTGCTCCATAAAAAATTCTTTTTTTCCCCTTTCTGAGTAAATAAAATATATAAATATCACAAGCTGAAGTTGATGGATATATCTATCAGTGGGGTTTTCATCACCATGCAGCTTCATTTCCTTTACTTATTTGTAAGGTTTTGAAAATAGATTTTAAAATAAAAACGGGGTGTGGTATTTTGTGCAAGTTGAGCACAGAGCAATCCATATCAAGCAAGAGAAAGAGGCATTATTTCAATTTCAAACTTAGCTAGTGTTGATAGCTCCCAGAGAGCTGTGAGCTCTCACGCTGGTGTTTTCTTTTCCCATTGCTGCCTCTATACTTGCACTTCCTTAATGACACATTGATTAAACCAGATGTCTATTTCAACTTTAACAACTCTTGTATCAATTACTAATTACCATACTAATGGCCTATCAAATGTGAATTATATGCCCAGATCTACACTGCACAATGGATGTTATTTTATCTGAGAGTTAAAAACTGAGAATAATGAAGGGATTTTTAAGAGCTTTGAAAAGGCACAAGAATTGTAGATCTACTGAGAAGAATTTGAGACTCAAGAAATCTGTTTTGTTAAATTCTCAATTTAAAAAGAATCAAATATTTTGATTACTATATACATTGAACTAGTGCACTGACAGTAGGGAAAACATGGATATTTTGGATGGATCTACCTTAGAAAACTGCTTTCCCTTCAAATAAAAACTATATCCACCACAATGTCCTGACTTGGCCAGCACAAGCTCTGCCAGCAGACACACAAAGAGAGTCCCTTCAGCCTTTACTCAGTCCTCACCAAAATTAAGTGACCAGTGGGCTGCACAAAGCAGCAACAGCAACACGACCATTTTAAGGCGACTCAACACTCACTGTCGTACTACAAACCTGGTTTTCAACAGCAAACAACTCTATAATAGCCAACATCTTCAGTTAACTTTCAATAAAATCAGTATCACCTTCAAATTATTCAACTTGATTTTTTTTAAATGCCAAACTTAATATAGATTCTATTGAAAAACTATTTTCATTGTAAATTCTCCTTGAACACTTTCTCTCTTTGCCCAGCTAAAAAAGGAAAACCTGGAGTGTAAGAGGACTGTGTTATATCAGTTAAACTCAGTAAAGAAATACACATTGTGTTGGTTAAATTCCAACTCACCTCCCATTCCATATATATTTTGAATTTTCCACGTACTGAAATAGTAAGGAAAATAGTTATTTTGACAGGCAATATCCTAACGCTTCATTTTATTTGTATAATGTCCTGATAATTCAAGAGACAACTATTCTGAAGTAATTCCTATATATACTTCCCACTGGATTTAATTAAAGTTATTCCATGGCTTTCAAAAAAATCTATTTTAATAAAACTCAGACTAAATTTAATCAAGAATCTCTGATAGAAAATGATGGCTATTAATAATATACAAACATATTAAATATAGATCAGGTCAAATAATTACTTACTCATTTCTATCTGAAAGGATTTTTCTTTAAATTAAAATAGAAAAAATACTTTCAGTCATTTAAAAGGCATAAATGCTAATAAATGCTATTCATCATTTACTGAGAAGTGATGCTTTGTGCCTCACTGAATGGTGCCATTTCAAGAAAATACAGATTTTTTTTTTAAAAAAAGCAAGAAAAAAAAAGCACAACCAACAAAATGGAGAAGGTGAGTTTTGGGGGACATGCAATACTATTTAATAAGCTCACGGTAGAATCTTTTCCTGTCACAAACCTCAAAAAAAGGTCAGAATTAACATGAACTTGCAAAATTTACTACGTGCAGAAACAGCTGGGGTTCCTTTGAAATCATCTCATTTTTACATATCACTTTGAAATGAGAAGGAACGACCTTATCTGTATCAAAACTCAAATAACTGTGGTCCACAACAATTTTTACATATTTTGCTCACAAGTAGAGTTTTCATTACATAGAATTTGAAGTCTAGCAGTACATAATGAAATACCAGTTCTGTGTATTGAAATCAATGTCTGTAACTAAATCATAATTCTCTTTACAATATAAGTCCACTCTCTAAACTCCAGCCAGCCAAACCTCATTTGTGCTGATAATCAGTTAATGAAAACGAACCAATTCTCCTTTCTCTCTGATGAAATACTGTAGGAAAATCTTGCTAGAGACTCAATACAGTGGTACTATGAATGATTCAGGGAAATAATTTCATTATCTTTTTTTCCTAGATTATATTCCAGTGCTTCTACCAGAAAAGGGTAAGTATCTATTTTATCCTCGGTAGAAGCCACAGGAGGAAGGGGAAGCTGTACAAAGAGGTTCAGAAACAATGAATACATCTCCAGATGTAGCAATCCAATAATCTATCAGCAGAGACTGATTGATCTTATCCTAAATTGAAAACTAATTAAAAGAACCTGCTTTGTTATGAAACAACTGAAAGATGATGGCTTTATACAACAAAAACTTTTTTTTTTTAAAATAAAAGGTTTTGCTTAAGGGTACAGCAATACTACTGTAAGTTCCTCTTTTCAGTTATTTCTCTCCTTTCCCTATGACTGACAAACTAAGATGCTGATATGGTCTATGATCAGCAAGGATGGGGCAGGTCAGAAACTCTTTGGCTTTCCTCCTCTTTCCCAGCACAAAGGACCAGTAACGACACATAACATTTTGATATAAGAAATCTTTAAGGGTGATCTGAGTGGCATATTGTAGCAAAGATCTCCTTAGAAACACAAAATATTAAAATTGCTCTGAGACCATTTATTTCTCAAATGTTTACATGTACTAAAGCTGACCAGTGTCTGTGTTTGCTGAAGGCAAAAATACTAAAATATGTCAAATTCTTTGTTCTAGATACAGAGTCCATAAAGAACTGTACTAGCAACATTTGTTTTCTGGGAGATGCTCACCTTGAAAAGGTTTTGTCCTCCATAAAGTTTTGTAGGAGTGTTTACTCTTAAATCTTTTCTTTTTTAAAAAAAAATCTCCTTAAATATTCCCCTTCCACAAAGGAAATATCACCTTCCTCCCTTCTGCTCCATAGTTAATTGTCCAAAGCCGACTGCAGTAGCAGTAGTCAGCAATAATAATAGTGATGTAGAGGGTTGTTACTGTAACACAGCATACATTGAATTTAATCAGTTACAATAGAGCAGTATATAGTAGAATTTTAAAAAGAGCTCCCTGAAATATCTGGTTTTGTCAGTCACAACTCAGCTGCAGGATTTTTTTTCTTCTGATGACAGCAGGATGAGTAGTCAGAAAAGCCATCAATTATTTTCTTTTACTTCTATAAAGTGAACAACTTATCTTTAACCAAAGCAGTAGGATGGGCCAACCAACGTCATACTCCACTGGCAATCTGTGTCATTTTTCCCTCCTGCCTGCAGAGTAATTCACAGACACTATCCTATACATGGCAATTTCTGATTTGTATGATTAATTATTGTTCCCATGAACAGTGACAGTTTATAATCCAACCCCAGCACCATAAGAGAACAGAGTAATTATACCAATGGCTAACAGAGGTAGTGACCATGATAATCAAACTGGATGTATTTATGTTCTGTGGAGACCCCAGCATTTTATCTGGACAGCAAGCAAAGACCACAGGATTGGGTATTTGGCTCAGGAAGGTTAGGAAAGACAAATGGCTGGCAGAGCCATATGTTGAAAAGAAGCTGATGTCCACTGTCAGCAGCCTCCTACAAGTTTTTATGGAATCTAAAGACTATATTGGCAGTCTTACAAGAAATTCTCCAGTCTCCTTTTTCATTTTCTCCAAGAAGCGATGCCAGGAGATGCTGTAACTGCAAACACCTCTCCCACCAGGCTGCTGCTTTATAAGAAGAGCTGCTCACAGTGATTTCTGGCTTGCGTGACTTAGGTTACTCAGCATCCCTAACTCTCAACTGAGTTCCAGTCCTGGCCACAGAGCAGCATTCCCAGGGCCTTCACTGCACGCCCTGACAGATGCAATGCAGCAGAGCCCTGTCATCTTCAACCACCTGAACTGGGGTTAAAAACAACAACCTGGAATTGTCAGTCTTTGCAACCTATTCTGACCCTACCTGCGACTGAGACAGAGCACTGGCTATGCAGATATGTGCAATTCTGCTTTAAAGCTAGCCCTAGGCAAGATGTAAAGCCAGCCCAATCCACAAAGCCTGTTGCCCTCCTTGTTTCTAAAAACAAGCACAGAAACTAAAGCTACAACTTTGCTGGGTAAGAAAAGATCAGACTCAATAATAAAGTGATTTTATGGCAGTCACACCCTCCCTTCCTCTTCCTCCCAGTAGCTCTTCCATGGGGCACAGTCTATGTTTCTTTCTCTTTTCCCTATATGAGTAAACATTAGCATCACTCCCACTCCTAATTTAATCTCAGTCCAAAGTCAGTACCCAACTAATTAAAGGCAGAATAAGTGTCTTCAGCTTGTATTTATCTTAAAATCTTTATGGGTCTATTTTAGACCTAAAGAACATGCAAACTGCCCTGTTCTTTTCAGCTGTGCTATTCTATTTTAATAAAAATAGCATGTAGAAGCATTACCTTAACTAGAAAATTTGGATTATAGTAACACTTTGCACCAAAAATTACTAGCATTTTATATAAAGAGGTTTGCTTTACAACAAATGCACCCTGAGCACTGGAATTCAAAACAAGTCTCACTGGCATGACATCTGTGAAAGGCTTGGGCAGCTCGCCCTGTTCCACCACTTCACTGATACAACTGCACTAAGCAAAGCAGATTATTCAAATGCCAATCACTGAATGGCGTGGCCATGGCAGTGGAGGAACAATTTTTAAAAACAAGAGGTTTTGATTCACTTATTTTGAAAGAAAACCCAGCACTATATATTTTTCAAATAGGAAACCAAAAAGATGTTACTTAATTAAATCTATATCCAGCATGTATACAAATGTAAGCCAACTGGGCACGAGAGACAGAAACACTGCTTGCATTCCTATTTTAGAGCCAGGAGTGTTTGAACAGTTGTTAAAAATACCTGTTTTGCTCTGCACTTTGCATCTTCTGGAGCTAGCCTGAGGAGGAAGTAATGACTATAAAAATCAACTGAAGCCCAATGGTGAGAGGATTCTACTCTGTACAACTTGACAAACCCAAAGACATTTATATACGTGCATAGCCAGTTATGGAAGAACCTAATTCAGAAGCCAAAAGCGAAATTACTTTATTCTCATGAAAGAGGAACTCTCATGCTCAAAGTGCTCCCCATTTTCCAGCCAATTAGTACTAAACTCAGAGAGATAAAAGGCTTATTTCATGGGAGCAGAACACAGAGAAGTCCCAATGCACAAAGCTCTCTGCAAGGTGTTTGGCAGCTGCTCCCTTCGCCACAACCTCATTCTCATTTCTTCTCTGAGAGCACTGCCTTCTAGGAATGATACATGACATTCATACTCTAGCTCTTCTCTATTTTCACAAAGTTCAGCAATTTCCTGAATAAAATTTAATGTTTGGAAGTAACCATGCTTACAAAAAGATGTGGTTTCATTTACAGAGAGCCTGCAACCCTGAAAGATCCCAGAGAGCCTCTTGAACTTTACATATCATATACTGAATATACCAAAGCAGACAAAAAAAGCCCACTGCAGAACTAAAAAAAAAAAAAAAAAAAGGCCAAGAGTGATATACAATACTGCCAAAACCCATATTTTTACTTTTGTTCAAATTTTAGATCTCCAGTGTTTCGAGTGTCTTCTGAGGGTTTTAAGCCATTAGAGTGCCTTTGGGTCATGTTCTGCAGCTTTGATATTGGACATATTGTTTAAATGAAAGCTTCAATTTAAGAAAAAATGATTGATGCTAGAAACATGAATTAAAAGAAAAAAGTATCTCAAATCCTTGAGAGATCTGACAATAATTACTACATGTAGAGCAGAAAATGAGTACATTTAAAGCATAAATGTACTCATAAATGTTGAAGTAGGAGTTTTATTTTATTGTTCTCCTTAGAAACCTAATGATGCAGTTCTTTGAGAACTAGTTGAGGGCATGAACCTGTCCTTACAAGGGCAAGCTAAAATTTTTCAGGCAGTTAAATAAGAGAGGCAGTTGCTAAATCCATCAACACCTAAATTACAGATTTTGCTGTAATTCTTCTGGAAATATCACAGGTAATGGAGTAACACGCATTAGCATGTCAAAGTTTTCTCTTAAACTGAAAACTCAAGGACTGGACTCAGCATGCACAAGTAGAAAACACCTCAGATCAAATACAACCAAATATATAAAACTAATGGTGGAGTATGACCAAATTATAGGAATAGGGGGAAAAGAAATGCTGAAACCAGAAAAAAAAATGCTGTTTCTGTAGTATTTGAAACCACTAAATATTATACTTTTTAACTTCACTTTAGAAAACCACCAACCACCCCAGTAACCAGTATTAAATGAATTCTAACCTTGGTCAGGAAAAGACAGTTCCTCAATAAAATAAGGGGGTTTTTATTCAATTTCCAGCAGCAAGAATTCCTTTTCGTTTATTTGTTTTGGAGGTTTGTGTGTGAGTCTCTGATAAAGGAAGTCCAAATCAAGTAAATTTAATATAGGATTGCTGCCAATTCTTCCCCTACAGGAAAGCAGCAAAAGAAGCTCTGAGTGGAAACAACTGGGAAAAGATTCACTGCTATCAGCAAATAAAGCTGCAGTGATATCTACAGAATGGTGAATTTGACTCATAACCTGGTATATTTTTACCTGCCTTTCCATCTGGTAAGGGGAATTGTGCCATTCTGTGCACGGAAATTATACAGAAGAGTACAGCTGGATATTTTTAAATCTTATTGTCATGTAAAACAGACTATCAAGAAGTGATAATTTTTTATGCACAGATCCTTACATTACTAAATAGCTATTTAAAGCTTACATACAGGGAAGACTTTTACCAAATAAATAGGGTATATTTTTATAAATAAAATAATATTTCTTCCACTTTTACAGGAGAAGTATGTCTAAGAAATTAATGGTCTGGAAATTTATTAGAACTAAAATGAGCAAAATATTACTTTTTCATTACAGTTTACTCTAGATCTATATATTTTATCATCTTGAGTTTATACTTCTTAAACTACATAAAATATACTATGAAATATGAGATTAAAAATAATGGGGGATTCTTCCCACTTTTTCTTTCCAACTAGTAGCTCTTCATTACAGAAGTTCTGAAACCCAGGAAACCCTAAAAAGTTTGAGCCCAGTTCTTACATGGTGATGACAAAAGCTGCAAACACAGCACCAGGTGAAGGCTTTCTCTTGGAAGAGCCTACACATACTAAAACTTCTCAAAGAATTATTTATCTACTCATCTAATTCCATCATTTTAATATTTTTCTTCTGTGTATTTAGTTAAATTTCCTCTCATTTAGTATCAGAAGTTGAACTTTGAAACATCCCCTTTACATATTCTGCACATTCCCACAGGCCTATTCTCTGAAAAGTTCCCTGTGTATAACCCTGCATATGGATACACCAAAACATACGGAATTTTTAAAACCTCTGTTGACAGAATTCTGTGAGAAAATAAAATGAGCAGCTAGTAAATGAAATGTTAGAGAAAATTAAATTTAAAAACTGCCTTGAAGCAATAATTTTCCCTTTAAAATATGGTTTAAGTCCCTATGATTTTCCTGTTACTATTGATCAGCTATTTCATTTTCAAAATTAAGGCAAACACCAAAAATCAAAGTATTTTTCTTTGTATCTGTTTTAAATATTTTACAGTCTAGTTAGTTTGAATAATCAAAACATTCTAATAATTTCCTCCTGATTAGGGCATTACTAAAGGTTTTTACCAACTGAATTTACCTACTTAAATGAAACAAAAATATGAACTTTTGGAAAAAATATGACTATGTCATTAAAGAAACATTGTAAAACAGAACACAAATGTGTGCTCCAAGCTGCTTGACAACACTAATTTTGATTTTAAGTGGCACTAAAATATCCAACTGAACAATTAAGGAATTAATATAACTGAGAGATGGGTATATAAAAATATATAATTTTTTTTTTTTAAATATAGAAGATATTCCATAAAAGCAGAGTTGTTAAGTTAGGGAGGAAAAAATAAAGAAAAAAAAACACCAGAAAAAAGTGTTGTAAACTTCCCTTCATTTCCTAAAAACTCTGGCCCCAAGGCATGGTGTGTACCTAACATACAGCCCTGCAGCTGTGACTTCTTAATCAATAGGATTCTTGACAGAAATACAAATCTAACTTTCTCACTGAACAGCCAGAGTTTGGAATTTTCATTGAAATCCTTATTTTAGAAATCACAAGGTTGAAGGTTTGCTGCTGAGATTGCACAACAGCCTAACTAGCCAGTAGCAAAAAAATAAAAATAAAAAATAAAAAAATTCATCCAGAACAATGGAGAACAGTATTCACACTTTGAATCAAGTTTCAGATGATTTATACAGAACATAATAAAGTAATAAATCCAAGTAAAGCATTTAGCTGATATAAATTGATCCTTATCTTCTAGATAAGGACTGCATATATATCTTACATAATGTGATACATTCTAAAGAGGTTGTGAGTGTACAGATGACCAGGGAAGTCCATAATTAGGAAAACCTTTTTCTTTTCTAGTTCAGTAAATGGGATAAAAGAACCTTTTAGGATAGACAAACTCAGGACAGCAGGCAGCTGAGCAGCACCACCGACCACATGAGACAAAAGTTCCAAATCAGAGCGGAAAAAACGATGACAAACAGACATAGGACAAAGGACAACAACAACCACAGAAACCACGTGAAAGACAGACTGGGTGCAGGCCTGTAAAGAGTGCTTTATGCAGAGGGGAGTCGGTAAAAAATTGGCATTTTCAGCACAGAAACCGATTTCTGTGGTTCAAGTGTTGCAAAGGACAGAGGAGAAATTGTTGGGTTTTTTCTTCCCATGCTTTGTGTAGTTAGAATGGCATCTACAATTCCATAGCAGGCTGGTAATCAGATCACTCATTAACACCTAGAACTGATTAATTGTTTGGGCACAGAAAGAGGGAAAAAAAGACTTCTCAGTGTAGACTTAATTCAGAATTTAAAGATATTATCACTCCAGCTTTTGTCATGATAAAATTTCATCACTTAGTCCTAATCTTGATTTCCCTTCTCATCCTGAGAGTCTTCAATCAGCTGCACAGGAAGTCCCAGAGGGAGCAGGGAAGCAGCAGAGCTGCCAGCACAGCTCTTTTCTCACGGATATACACAGAGCCTCTGCATCAGACATTTCTGCTTCTTTACTATTTGTCAAGCAAAGTGTTAAGGGTAGGATCCAAGCCAGTTCATTAAGTGTATCAAGGACAAATTCCCAAATCCGGTGTAAGTAGATGTCCTGTGGCAGGCGGAACAAAACCACCCGGCACCTCTCCCTGCCGGGGAAAACTCAGCTGTATTTATACACCTTTTCCCCAGCTCCAAACAACACTGCTAAGCTAATTTTGCTGCCAGATACTATTAAAATAATTATAACTTCGAAATTAATAAGGTTGCCATTAAATAACACAGTGTATATGATAGAATGGACTGAAAGAAACGTCTTTAAATATGAGGCTATTCACAATTAATTTCAATGTGTTATTTCTCCTACTCCACAAGTTACTCCACCTCAGCACTGGGTTGATCTTAGCACTCCATTTCTAATGCTCTATCTGAAGGTGCAACTCTTCCTCTAAACAGGAGAGCCTATTCCACTAATCATTCTTTCCATGACAAACCTACACATTCCCATGGCCTAGATTTAATGAGGTGGGGAAATGTCTAAAACACATTAGTAAGATTCCACAACTCTAAAAATTGAATCACTGTAAATTCCGATCAAGAGAAGTGACAAATGTAATGAATATGATTACCAACTCGCATGTATTTTCTCTTTACACTAATATTTTAAAAACCTAAAAAAGACAAATACGGGTAATTCTCCAATTTATTCTTGTAATAGGAGTTTTTAAAAGTCTTTAGTGTTTTCAAAACAGTAGTAATACTTGTGATGTAATTCTATAACAAAAGTCTAAGTAACAGTGAAATTTCCTGATAAATGGAGGGACCACTAGATCCACCGCTGAAACATTGGCAAGTCAATCACAAAACCCAATACCAAAACAAGAACGTGAAATGGGAAAAAAGTGATTATTCACTCGTTAAGGACTGCAAATAACTTTGGGCTACATTTAATTGTACTCACAGCTGACACTGGTCTCCTTTGATTCCCTTCGTTGTGCAGAAACATTTCCCTGTTTGCATGTGACATACATTTGCATGTCCACTGCATGTGCAAGCTGTAAAATCAAAAAAGGAAAAGTGAGATTTCTTCACTCCTGCTTTAGTTTATAACCAAATGAATATTCATATATTTTAAGACTTAATCTTATACACATTTTCTACAAAGCTGTATTGAAATATATATCTATTACTACTTCTTTTTTATCCAGGAAGTTCCCCTAGCACATCATTTAGTTTGTTTTCTGCAGAGTTAAAAATTATTCATGTCATCAGAGGCTCTCCTCCATACCTTAAATAACAGCAGTTTGAGAACATCCATTAAAACCTAACATTTCAACTTGCAATACAGAAAATTATTTATAATTCATCCTTTTTACACAGGGTGAAATCCTGACCAATGACAAAAGCAATTATGAAATTTATTTCGTTTCAAGTGTCTAATTAAATTATTATTGCAGATGTTTGGTTAAAATATCTAATCTAATTTGAAGTTTTGCTTTTGACAAAGGTGAATAAAAAGTCTTTAAAATCGTTTGAACAAAGGTGGAGTTAATACTACAGGTAAAGTCCACAACAAGAATTTTCTAGAAGCAGGAAACGGGCACTGAAATCAGAATTAAAGGAGAATCACTGGAACATCACCATCACTCCACCCCACTTTACACTCCGTGGGCAGAGTAATTCTCTCCACAGTGCTCTGCTCACTGCCACTCTTGCTGCTGGATAGATTCTCACCTCAAACAAACCTTCACGCTCCCAGTTCTTGAGCTCCCTTTCTCCTTTTCCTTTCCATGTTTATTTGAATTACTACATGTTTAGGCAGTCATCTTTTACTCCTAACCAAGAGTACAAAACTCACTGATGTCTCCCTGGCAAATGAGTCAATACACCCCCACATCAAACTGGAATAACTCCCTGCTAATACTCACACTGCACTCAAAGTCTTTCTTTAATACAAAATAACTCTGAACCTACTATGATGATCATATTATGCTTTCACTGGAATTTTAATTATGACTAAGATAAAAGATTTAATATATGGTGTCCTGCTTGGGAACAGATATGGTACCAAGGGGTGGGTGAACTGTATAAGATAAAAGTTTATTCTCCACATTACAATCTAATATGGAATTCCTGTCACAGCTTGAGTTTTAAAGTTCCATTCTACTGATAAGGAATAACACACAAGGAATAACACACAAGGAAGGAGAAGGCTCTGACAGGGCCCCATCCTATACACACTCTCACCTCTCTGCCACAGCCTAAGACAAACAGAGGAAAAAGGTACTAGACAGCGCAAAAAACTAATTAAATCTAAGGTATTATTGAAATAATATGTACATTTCAGGACTTCAGTGGTTTGTTCTGCCTTCAGGCATCATTAAATAGCCAGCTGAACTGAAAGAGGAATTCTTACTAAGGAGGTAGCAGGCACTCAATCTGTCTGCAAGGAACACATACCAGAAATTTCTATGCAGCACATAGTGATGTGTGATGTTCCTCTCTGTTTCATAACACAACACTTCTGAAAAATACCTACAGTTACCATAAAATCCTACATTTTGAAATTTTGCTATTATCTGGACACTCCACAATAAATGTTCAAAGTACTGCCACTATATAATCAGTTACGATTTCCTAAATCCATTCAGGTTTTCCACTCTACATTTAAGGAATGATTATTCAGGCATTTTAAGCTGGAAAAGCAAAAGTTAATTTTAATTGTGTAAGTCTTTGCAATACTTTCAGTGAAAAATACAGGACTATATTCTTAACAGCTTATTCTGCTTATAGTTAAGTGCTCTTAACAGTGATGCTCTATTACAAGACAGCACAAAAGTTATAAAGGAGATAAAAGGGTGAATTCTAAATCATATTCAAAAAACTGTCAGTATTCTGACAAATATAAAAACTATTGCCAACTAAACTTAATTGATTGCTCCCACAATTATTGTTCACTTAATAGGAAGCAGATCACAAATGGGAAGGTGGAAAACATAACTGATTATAAAGTAGCAGCACTTCAATGAACATTTATTACTCTCATTGAGCAAGTTCCTATTAATCTCACTGTTCCCTGGATAATACCATGGAAAAAGACAACACCTTTGCAATTACACTTTTGAAATCTCATCTAGAAAAAATTTGTTTCACAGCAATGGAAGCATATTTTAATGTGCTTTTTATATGCAGTTAATTATTTCAGGCTTGCAAGTGTGTGATGAAAAATGGATTCCTACCAATCTGTGGATTTCTATGTGTAACCCAAAAAAAACCAATTCACATAAGCTATCACTGCTCTTACTGAAGCAAATGTGAGTGTATGTGATCAAAGAAATGCAATAGAGAAGCAGCACAATATTGCAGGATATTCAGAATAAGATTTACATTCTTCCATTACCTCAGTATTTCCATACTCATCTTTACATATTTTCTTCCATATTTTCTATTTGTTTCTCTCTGCTTAACCACTCTCAGTGAATGGTTTCTCCTGGGATAATACTGTAGTCAACAGTTAAAACTGCAGCTAAGGTAGGATCTTTCCCAGCCTCATGCTACAAGAAATACACCAAGACTTGGAACAAGTTTTAAAATCGTATTTTGTACCAATCATTGTCAGCTGGCAGAAGTCAGGAAAAGAGATGCAATTTCTATTTTCCTTTTTTTTTTTGAGGCCAACACTTTGGTTTGTTCACTGGAAGGGTTGTCAAGCGCTGGAACAGGCTGCCCAAGGAATTGGTGGGCTCTCTGTTCCTGGAGGGATTTTAAAAGATGTGTGGATGTGGCACTTGGGCACATGGGTTAGTGATAGGCTTGGCAGTGCAGGGTAAATGGTTGGACTGGACGAGCTTGGAGTTTTTTCCAATGATTCAAATGATTCCATGATTCTGTGTACTCTGTGCTGCACTCTCAGACAAAAACAGCGAATTCAGCCCAACTTCAAAAGTCTTCCCATACTACCTTGTGCATTGATCTCCAGATTGGGTTTATATCATGCACACATGCTTTTGTTTTAACCCTTATTTTTTAATACTTCATTATCATGCTTTTTACCAATAATTAAATATTTTTTAAAAATAAATAATCTATGGCTCACAAAAGAAATCTGCTTAAAACACAGCATTTAAACCTATTTTTGTTATTTTTTACCTATTAAGCAAAATGATGCCATTAAGAGCTTTAAAAACAACAAGGAAAAAACTCGCCCTTGCAATATCTACTCTATTTTTAGGGAAATAACAGCTAAAATACTCTTTTGTGCAACATGGAGATTCTAAGTGGAACAGAAAGACTGTATGAAAACAATATAATCCAGTAGAGCAAATCCATGCTGCAAAATCACAACTCTATAGAATTTATTAAATAATAAATCCACAGTATGATTGATTCCAAGTTGCCAGCTCAGCATATAAATGTTCTTGCTGATGCTGACAACAAAAGAACACCCATCACTATTTCCATAAAGTGTGCGTTTTAAACAATTGAATTTAAAAACACTTATTGCTTAGCCCCCATCGGCTGCGAGAGCATTTTTTTCCCTCAAATGGAGCTCACTACAATTGGTGCTTTAAGTAAATATGTTTGCTTACATAAAAGATGGCTAAACCATAGCTGCAAGTGGATAATTGCTTTAAGACATCTTGCTGATGTTTTTAAAAGGAAAGCTGTGATAATGCTATTAAATATTGAGGTGTACTTTGCTGATGTTGCTGTCCTTCAAGGAGTAAGTTAACTCAAAAAAAGGAGATACTGTCTTTCTCATGCAACTGGGCTAATTAAGAAATAGCAAGTATAAACTTACATTAGATCCAACATTTGAATGCTCAATTTCCCTGTGCATGTTCACCTATGTAATCCATGAGTCTACTCATATAAGAACTGCCCTACAGAGACCATTTTCTACATTAGTAATATTGCAAAACTGTCTAGTCAATTCTCTAGAAATGTGTATTTAGCTGGAAGCCCCTGATACCCTTTTTGTATTCAACAATTGCTATTATAGGAAACACATCCATTCAGCCTTTGAGACAGGCAATGTAAAAGTGAACAGATGCACCCAATAACACTTTTGCAATATCACTAATTGGCTAGCATTAAAATTAAGCTAAAGAACTTCTGTGAAGCAATGACCAGTAAAAACAAGAGTAACAAAAAAAAGGAAAAAGGAAAAAGATGCTATCACAACAGAGTGCTGTACATACAGAAATGGAACTGTCATTTTACAGCGACGTGATTAACCTCCACAATTAATCAGTCTTAATAGAATAATTAACACATATAAAACTAATTTGATTTTCATCTTTCTTATTTTACCTTGTTATTTATATTTCTTTGGTCTCAAATCAATTTATTTTTTATAGTTGCATAGTAGTACAGAAAAATAAAAACGTGTACTAACACAGCACTAAGGACTGTGAGACAGAGAGAGCCGGTAAACAGAATAAACAAATGTTTTGGATTTATTTCACTCACATGGAACTTAAAGTAATAGTAAAACAGTTTCAATCAACCTTGAATTAACTCTATTGAGATCATGTGACCACTAGTAAGGCAAGTACTTTTTCCTGAAAAGCAACAGTCAAGCAATCTGGAAATCACCAGTGTCATCTCTTTAGCTTTCTGGACTAACTATACAGTCCAGAAGTGGGATATTTATCCTAATAAACCCAGAAACAACAAACAGACTGATTATCTGGGGCAGAAATCAAAACTTGGTTTGATTACACTAAAAGACAACCTCCATCATTTAAAGGATTGTATTTGTTCTTTAGCAATTTTTACTCTGGTAAAATAGCTCTGCAGTGTTTGTATTTCATTATTGCTTCTGTTCAAAGCATTCATCCTGTAAAGTGAACTGATTTTTTTTGTTTATTTGTAATAAATACCTCTCAAGCACTCACAGTAAAGCTGTCTTTAATCATCAGAAACTAACAGTACAAAGACAGCTTGGAAAACCATAATTTTGTTTTGTACAAGTAGATAATGAAAATGCAACACACGAAATTAACACTGAAAGACAGGATCTTTTTTCTTGTTAGGAACTGAACAGAATCTTAAACAATTAACAAGAGTCATGCTGTGCCTGAATCTCTCATGCCAATACTGAGCCACTGTACAGAATTTTTATAGCTTGCTCCAGGAATAACAGGCATTTTATACCAAAAAACATGCTGAACCAAAACATTTCCACATGAACTCATGAAATACAGTAGCACTGATTTCGTATTTTCCACGTTAACCTATTTGAAAAACCTGGAACTTTTATACTAACTTTGAACATGGAAAACTGAAAAATTCCAAGTGAAAGTATTAAGAACACTTTATTTGGAGACAAGTTCAACATTTCATACTTATCAGTTTCCTTTTAATTCCTTCCATTTATCCATTTCATTTCTAGAATGAGTATTTCACCAAGAACTAAATAGCCTACAAATTTTACTCTGGGTTAATGGGCAGATTTTAAGAGTTCAAAAACTGAATTCAGTATCTGATGTATAATACGGTTCTTTATGCACCCAAGCATTTAAAAAGACCTTTAACAAGCCTACAAGCTTCAAAATATTATTCCTTATATTACTCTTAGTTTTCTCAGCTGTGAAGAGATCTCTCACATGAAAACATAAGAGAAAATTAGAATAACTTGAAAAATAATTTCAGATCTGACAGACTAAAACTTGTATTAGTTTTAGCAAAAATTAAAACAGTGAGGCTTGATAGTTATTTTCAAAGCAAAAATAAAAAGTGAAGATTTTGGATGCCTTCATGTGCTAATGTCCATACTGGGATGTGCTTAAGACCTTTTTCAGGCACTAAAAGACCTAGTACCGATGTGATCATTACTACTACTATTATTATTATTATTATTATCATCATCATCATAATTATCATCATTATGTATCTTTTTTAATTTTCTTAAGAGAGCTGCTTCTCTACTACTTTGGAAATTTTGGTCAAAAACCTCCTTTCATCAAAAGGCTGCTATTTTTCCCCCTATTCTCTCTAAAGAGAACACATTCTAAATTATAACCAAAAAAATTTTTTAAAAAAGAAAAAATATTATTATTATGAAAATCAAAACAATTTAGAAGTATTCAAAACTTATTCACAGCAACCTTAAATGGAAAATTCCAATCTAAGGTGAGAAACATCCGAAGTCAACAACTGGTGATTGCAACTATTTGTGTGTATTTGGTCATTCAGAATAAAAGCGCAAAGAAAAGAAATTACTTACACAATTTATCCGGCAAAAATGCTACGACATATAAAGAAGTCAGCAAATCATTGCCCTCTGTTAGCCATTAGGAGGTACAAAATACAACTGATTTTTAATGTATTCCATTGCAAGCGAGGCTTTTTTGTCCCCCTTAAATAACTAACGTGGTCTGGCATTGTAATGTACTGCACTTAGCACTCAGAAAAGGAAGACAGAATCAACTGCAATCAAACTGAAATGCCACTGCAAGTATTTTTTGAGGATCTTCACTCGATCAGTAGAGGCACAAAATCTATTTTCCCCCCAGCCAGGAGGGGTTTCCCAATCCCCCTTAGGGAAAGCGATGACCATTTCAGTCCAAAACACACAGAAGGGGAGATGCAGAAATTAGAAACCAGTAAAATTCCTGCTTTTTCTATTGCATTTGGGATGAGAAGACCGGCTTTAGTCAAAGGCTTATTTGAGGATCAAGTAACAGTGATTTAAGAAAATGTCATCTTCATCTTGCAGCTGCCTGCCCTCAGCGCCCCTCCTGAGCTCGACACAGAGTTTGCGTGAGCTCTTGACATCTCCTTCAATACAAGGTAAAATATATTTGTTTATAAGAGGCTGACAAAATCAGTACGTTTCTAGACAGCTGAAAGTTTCTAAATCATGCCCTGACTATCTCCCTTCAGGAACATCATTTGGAAACCAACGGATTTATACATTTCATTAGGAAGGTGAATATGCTGATATAAAGCTCAGACAGCACATCAGAAATACATTTTATAAGTATTCCTTAGCACATAAAATAAATTTATAGCACGTAAGCCTGAAAAAAAACACAAAAATAAGAATGAAGAGCAAGTTGTTCGTCATTGTCAGAAACTATGTTCCACGAGAGCACGCAGGAGGACTTGATCACTAACATCAGTGAGAGCAAGAGAATTGTCATTAATCCTTGCAAACAGATTAAATAAGCACAGAGATAAAGGAATATAATATAAATCAAGCTGCTGTATCTCTTCAATATCTGTGAAAGCAGTAAGTAGTGATCAATTAAAGGCTGCCTGAATTCTAAGTTCTCAGATGAGATGCTGAACAAGCACAAAATGCCTGCTACTTACACAGATTAAGATAGCACAAGTTGTTCCTATTCTTTTTACTATTTCAGAGATATTTGTCGCATAGTCGGCCTCAGAAATAGTTTAAATTAAGGTTTTTTTATTTTTCTTTTTAAAAAAGCTACATAGTTCCCACTCCATTTAAATAAATGAGATCAACTTTGCTGGATGGAGAAGTTACATTTATGCAAAGCAGCCAAGAGTAGCCATTGGGCTTAAGGAACAAAATTGCAGTTGATAAAATTGGTTAGCAGAGATTTAGCTACACAATTGCATTGTGATTGCACAGGATGGAAAGAAAAGTTTCTTCGTCAAGAAAAAAAAAGGTCAGCGGTTCTCCACAACCAACTCTTCCAACAGCAATCCCAATCTGATGTTTGAACCAGTGCTTTGCCATGCTGGCTCTTCCTAAAATCAAACCACTCTGCAGTGAGCACACACATCCTGGTTTCGGAAGTAAAATCAAATTTAGAGAATCAAGCAGTAGCTCAAAACAGTTGCACTTGACAGGAAGTTTATAAAATCTTCCATATGCAGTCAAGGAAAAAACATCAAAAATGTTAAACATGCTGAACAGATACCCTGTCAAAACCTTATGATATCCTGCACCCACATAAATAATGCCTCTCCGGAGATTAATCGTGTCACATTCAACAGTTCCTTCTTCTTTTTTTCTCTCATAAAATTATGGACATCTAAATGTTTATTGATACTTGACAGTGACACTTTCCTTGAAGTGTAACTCCCGGTCATTCACCTAAGACTATTCTAAGTAGGTTATGGAATACAAGTGTATCTATAAAAAGTTTCCTAATTTGAGTTTTTTGTTTGAACTTACAATTAATTGTACTAGAAATCATACTTTATAATACAGCTCTAATCTACAAAAAAAATTCAAAAATAGAATTATATGTATACACAAGAATTAATAGTGTATTGAGAAGTTTGCTTAGCAGTCAAAAAATAAC
This sequence comes from Pardalotus punctatus, assembly GCA_013400915.1. NCBI lineage: Eukaryota > Metazoa > Chordata > Aves > Passeriformes > Pardalotidae > Pardalotus > Pardalotus punctatus. Next base: position 266,935 of record VZTX01031045.1, on the reverse strand, counting down.
TGGAACAGTAACTTTCAAAGATGTCTTTTTCCAAGTTTCTCAAGTAAGTTTTCCTGTGGCAATTCACTTCTGGTTTAGTAGTACAGGACTTCTTTCAAATACATTCTGATTGAAGTGAACCTAATTTAAGTTCCTAACTAAGCCCAAGCACAGGCATTTTATTCACTCAGTGGTCAGACTGTCTCGAACACTGTTCAATAAACTGGATTCATTAAAGGAATGAAAATAAATTTTCAAATCACCTTTGGGGGAAAAGGTCTTCTTAAGAGAGTGTTTATTCTGACTATTCTAACAATCTCTGCAAAAAGCAATATGAAGCTTTTCTTGAATAGCTTATTATGCTAGGATCCCTTTTCTTTATGTTTCATATGAACCAAGAAGCCCTTTTCCTTCCACTAAAACCAATTTCCAGCATTTTAGTTAATAGTAAGTGTTTTTATTCTATGATAAGGTATTTTATTTTTAAAAAATCCAAGAATTTGATGTCACATCTATTCAATACTGAAAGGCAAAAAATAAAGGAACACAAAACAAAACACTACTACTGCAAAATGGGATTTATTGACAGCCCCCTCATTCATCGAAACCTTTGAATATTTTGTCTGTACAGCATAAACAAAACCATGTTTTCTGTTGGAATTTAGCATGTGAGCTTTTCTTTGTCTGAAGAATCTGAAATTACAGCTTCTTATCACAGCATTTTGCTGTGAACTTATGACCCACAGTTTCTTATAAACCAAGGTACAAGACAACAGGATTTTTAAATTTAGTTCCATATTCTAGTACCTGAAGACAGTACCAAGAACCCCATATTCTTTTTCCACTGACCTCCAACATTTACCTATTTTTATATAAAATACAATTATTCATATAGATTCCTGTGGTCTGTGTCATAAGCATCCAATCCACTGAAAACCATTTTTTTTCTGTGAATAACCTCAAAGTGCCTGGACTAAAAGACACTTATAATTTTTTTAATTTCATACTTAGTCACTGTAAAAAGAGGGCTTCTAAAACACAATATTTAACCTAATATAAAATCTCCTCTAAATTTTAGACACCAAATGATAGAATGCCAAATGCATGATCTTGCACCAGTGAAATCCATAAATTCAATTCCCTACGTGCTAGACATCAAAAGAGCTATGCAGAAAAACTATATCAAAACTTTGTATCCCAAGCTGCCATTTCATAATGTAAAAGAGTGAAAATTCCCATCAACTCACATGGTTCTTAATTCTCCTTTAGGAAGATGCAGAAGTAAATGCTTTTGCTGGTGTTTATATTGTTATTTGAGGATATTTATGATTCCTGCATTTCTGTTTTTTCCAGCAGATGCGAGTTAAAAGCTCTTTGCCCCCATTCTTAGCCCCACCTTAAGCAGGATCATGGCCCAAGAATGTAAGATTTTGGAACAGAAATCTTTTTGAAACAGAAGTGTATTCTAGAAGAAAAAATCCAAATTTACAGCTATCTCTTGATGAAGTTTTAAACGCAAGATTTTATTTCTCCTTCCAAAAAGCCTATTCCTCAGGCCAACAGCACCTGCCTAACTCTGCCCATTTTAAGTAGCATCATAGAGTTCCTAATGCTGTTAGTCTGCAGGTGTTTTGAGACTACAGCTCATAGCACAATGCTCATATATTTGATATTTACTAAATAAAATTATACTTAAGGAAAAAAAATTAATTCCACTTTTAGGTTTATTGTCTTAAATGCAGTCATAAAAAGATTATATCCAGAATATTTAGATTGATGCTTCTCTAGCTGCCCTATGCAATCCCAAATTACATGTTCTTTTAAATCTATGTACTAAGTGTTAAAATGAAAAATTAAGACTGCTGCTTTCTGTTCTCTCATTGCTTATGTAACTTTTGAAACTGAAAAATAAGTCTAAATTTAAATTACCAGGTACCTTTCTATCAACTGCATAGACAACAGCATATTGTAGTTCAAAAAAACAAAGCGAGTAATGAATTGTTTTCCTTGTCAACTTTTAACTTTACTAAAGACAGGTGGCTTTCTGTAATGTGTGAAATTATGTAATTTGCTGTACATACAATTTCATATACAAATGCTGTGTTCATACCCATATATATGTATCTACCTGTTTTCTAAGAATATGCCTGGGGAGCAAACAAAGGCTGCCTGTTCAGTGTTCTGGGCTCTGTGGGCCAGATTTCCTGGGATCTATTTCCAACTGGTTTTCTTTAGCACACTTATTTTTTTTCCATAGATAACCTTGCTCAAATTGATGTTTTTGTTCTAAAAGATCAGAATGCATAGTACTTTAAAGTATGAGCATTAGAGTGGGTTTTGGTGTAGGCAGCCCATCTAAGGGACCCCACAGTTACTTTTAAGTAATGAAACGGAATTCTTCTTTTTTAAATATCTAACACACTGATTGCCTTTGTGCTCTACAGGAGCAGAGCTCTGTTCTTGAGGATGCCCCTGGTAGGTGTTACCAGCATTTCTTTTGGAGAGACAGGAAAGGAAGGAAATCAGAACCAGCTCCTCCACAGAGGGTCACGATGAAAACGTGTTCTGAAGGCTGCTGCTGCCGAATGGGTAAAAATGATAGAAATGGTGCCAGAGAAAACAATCTGTGAAGCTACCCGTTAGGAACCTTTCAAAGTCAGATAGAACCTAAAATCCAAGGAGACCACTGTCAATCTGCTGCCGGGATGAGTTTAACATCTTTCTCATGTCTCTCTTTCACAGACACTTGAAGTAATGACTTGTGGCACCCCTGGCCTCTTCTCTCAAAACCCCACACCTCAGCTGTCAGTTACTCAGCAGAATAATCACATTTTCTGACCAGCAAGATTTGAACATCACAGAACATGCTCTTTCAGATATAACTTTGGTGTCAACACTTCATAAATAAGTTTTAATTTTTATTCTTTTAACCAACAAAAATAATCACAAATATGTATCCATACAACTAATTTACTGCTGGGTTTAATTTCACCAAAGTCCTTCGCCTAAGGTACTTTAAAGTAAATCCGACAACTTGGTCTTTTATTGATACCTAATTTTTTTTTTTTAAATGTCTTGAGGCACTTACTGTCGATACATGCCAGTTGGGTGGCTTGTGTTTAGATGTCAGAGTTTATGTGGAATTTATTCAAGGAGCAGCATGCATAGACGTATGCACATACGTGTTCAAATACAGGTGACACACACATGGGGCATATTCCCTAAAAACATGCTCGCTTTTGATAATAGTTTGAAGATCTGGTAAAAAATCCAGTGTTTTGAGTAGAAGATTAACTTCACCTTTTCAAACAGAATGATCAGAAACCAAACATGGGGGCAAAGCTGCTGCCTTTGGTATTGCAAATGCCCAGTGCGTGACAACGGAGAAAGGGACAAACCGAAAAAGGCAACAGAAATGCTGCAGACTTGTTTAAAAAGCTTCATCCTAACAGCCTGTGTGCTTGGGAGCTTTTAGAGGATGGTCATCAGTGCCTCAGATGCGGTGCCTTGTAGGGCTGCTTAGAGAACAAGCAGTGCACATTAAAACACAATGTTCCTGCTGTGCTGGGACTCACAGTTTTCTCCCTCCTGCAAAAGCAACAACAATGGCAGCACAATTCTGGGAAAACTGAATGCTGCTTGGGATCTTATCTCTTTATTTTAAAAAATGACAATACAGCAAAATGCTTACATTATCTCATTAGTATTAAATGTATTATACATTCATAGCCTATGTCATTAGTTATTGTAAAGAGTTTTTTCCTGGCATCTCATAAATTGTAAGGATAATTTTTTTAAAATAGCATGCATAAAGAAAATGACAAGATGATAAGCAGCTAGTGCAATTTTTTTAACATTGACAACTAAGTAGATGATTAATAAGTTTGGAAATAATACTAAAAAATGTTGCTAAGATGAAAGAAAATTGTTCCAAGCAATCTCCCATAACGTTTCATCTTGGTACTTTATGTGCAGTCCGTAGTGACACACGTAGCTCTATTTTTTTCTAGAATTTCTATTAAAAAACTGCATCTTTCCCAGACATTTGGCACAAAACAGAACAAGACCCTGAAGTAAACAAAACACCAAGAGCAACCACCAAGACAGCAAGCCAGGACCTGTTCACACCTAAAGCTGCTTTATTGCCAAAATCCATTAATATTCATTGACAACTTTTCCATTACTGAATTTCGATATATATGCCTTCAAAATCATACCTCAAATGAAACTTAAGTAAAATTTAGAAAAAAATTAATCGAAGTGTTCTGGAACATCTGCCTTCAAGCTCTTCAACACCTCAGACTGAAAGGCTTCCCAGGGGTCCCACGCCTGCAGAGCTTCACCTGCTCAGGAGCAGACACGGCTGAGCTGTGATTCTCTCATCTAATCTTCACCACAATACAGAATGTGCCTTATTCTGTTCACTACAGGCTTTGATTATTTAAATATTTCTGGCAGAGACAGACAGCACTGAATTAACACTCCAAGGACCGCCCATGGATTTGCTTGTCCTGAAAACCCAAACCTGCCTCTTCCCAGAGCACCCTATTCCCTCACGTTCAGAATTCACCTCTGCCTTCCCTCTAATTTTCTTGCACGTTGAGATAACTCTTTAAAAGGGTGCTGTGATTTTACGTGGTATTCGGGTGGTACTCTCTCTTCATGCTTTTCTTTGCCAGACATGAGGTTTAGATTACAAATCTCGAGCATGTGCACAGGGTCTGGACTTACCAATACGTGCACCACCATTTATTTCCAAGAAGGAATGTAAATCTTCTTGTTCAACTAAAAATATTTCATAATTTGAGGTAAGAAATTAATTTCATTTTCTATTATGGCTACCTATTTGACACTACAGACTACCTGAAACCATTTTAATAAGAACAGATAACTAATATGATTACAGTCACAGAACGTCCCTGATCATAAAATAAAGGACCTTGGCAATTTATTACTGATTTTTGTATAGAATGCAGCAATGAATCAAATATAAAATAATTCAAACTATATATTTGTACAATGAAATGTCAGAAAGAACTGAAGGAGCACATACATCTTTACCGCAAGCCAAGTCTTAGGACAACTGAATATAAAGCTCATTTTTACACCAAGAATACAGACTCTAATTCTCATTCTCTGTATTGAAAAGAGACTTCAAGTGACAGAATTTATATGAGTAATTGGTATTAGGCATGGTTATTTCAAGGAGAAGAACAGTAATTACTTATAAAAAATATGACCATTGCCCATCAGCAACCAAGATGTCACACTTGTGACACAAATAAACCAGAGTCTCAGCTACAGAGGAAAAAGCCTTTCCATCCTGTGGAGGTTAAGTCCTCACTAACAAAAATGGCACAGATTCAAAAATAAGTAGTATTCAACTTAGTAATGTTAAGGACTCAAAATACGATAAATATCCATAGGCATTTTGCTATACACAGCTCATTTTCCTATATAATCAGAACACTGTATCTTTACTCAATACCTCCCTGCTTTCTAGGTCTCAGACTCCAAGACACTACAGAATATTAGGACTTTAGAAAAATGTGTGGAATCAGCTAATTCCCTGCCCATTTCCAAAGCTTGAGACATTTGAAAATTTAAAAGGTATAGTGTAAGTGATAATGCAGATTTCATAGCACATTTAGGTAATCTTTCACAGTTTAACCAGTAGAAATTTTTCCTTGTATTCCACCTTAATCTTTCTTGTTTGCAACCTAATCCCATTACTTCCTCCTCAACCAAAATGGGGGCGTGGGGGAAGGCACTTTATCATCTTTCTCTCTTTTCAGCTTCCCTTCATGCATTTGAAGCCTGTTATTATGCCTCCATCTTTTCTTTGTCCTTCTGTGAGGTTTGTCACATTTACTAAGCCTGCATCATATCAGGATGCAAAGCAAGTCCTTAGATCTGTTTTAAAGCTATTGAAATGTCAGCAGTTATAGTCAGTGAAAATCCAGAAAAGTCAATTTTTTAATCTATTCTTTAATCACAACTATTCAAAACCTTTTGAAACATGAATTATATCTTTTTCCTATAACAACTGTTACTCATTCCATAGTAATTTGATAGCACGATACTGTGCAATACCACTACAAATGTATCCGTTATCTGATGACAGTTGTAAAGTCACCATTAATACCAAAGTGGAAAAAAATAAGTTATATTTTAACAGAGTTTTCCATCCCTGGACAAAGGTCAGAACAGAATTGATGGCTCAGAGGTGGACAGTCAACTTCTTTTAGTGCTTTCTGAATGACCTCCTCAGACTATAAACAGAATGGATTTAGGAAACAACTGGCATAGTTCAGCAAAAAAGAAAAAAGTTTTCCAAGGACTTCAAGCCTTGCCATGCATCTCTTCCTCCTTCCTTTCATGATCAGGGATCTAAGGAACAACAAGGGCTAATGCAGCCTATTAAAAAAAGGAAGGTTTTCTTGCAAATCATTTCAGTCTGTATCACTGACAGTCAAACAAAGTCAGAGCTCAGACTTTACCTGTAAGTACATATATCATGACAGCAGAAGACATAATATGTGTACTGAAGACACAAGTACCTTTGTCAGGACACTGGGAAAAAGTGATTTTATGTCATGAGTGTGCTAGGAAAATGACTTGCAGTTCTTGTCCCAGGGCACAGCACTTCACCTCTCCCCTGCAGAGATGGAGTACAACCTCTGTTCCCAGCTCTGACTCTGCTCCAATTCATAACAAAGCTATGCCCTTGTAACTATAGCAACTTGACAGATGAAGAATATTACAGTATTACAGAAGTACTTTCAGAGGTATAGTCATTATCTTGTCACACCTTTAAAAAGTTTTCAACCGGCATCCTCAAAGAAATCACTCAGGAGCTACAAGGGAAAATGCACCGTGTGCTCAGGCAGCCATCGCACCAAAGGCTGAGTCTTGGCAGAAAAGGAAAGTTGCTGGGGTCCAACCAGAAACTCAGCTGGCAGCAGCAAAGCGAGACAAGATGGAACGATGAGGATGACTGGTTTGGGTATTTTTTAGTTCCTCATTATTTTATTGTCCTTTGATTGGTTTTTTCATATGATTTCCTGTCTTATTTTCTCTTTATTTCAGTCACATTTAAACTCATCTTCTGACTGCACTGCCCTTTCTTCCACTTGTATTTTTCTCTGTACGTGTCTATTTTAATTACTGTTTTAATTTCCAGCCACGTTTAATATTTTCTGCATTAGCATTACCAGAATGAAAGAGAAAAGTAACAGAACCATTACTTTCTTACTTTCCATTTGCACAGTGCCTGATCCCAGCTATGATTCCAAAATCCTCTTTAATCCCAGTAACATTGATTTGACTTATCTATGGATCACTGGTGTTTTTTCCTGCAGAAATCCCTGGCCCACAATTTGGGCACCTCTATCACAGTACTCCTGTGCTGAAGAAAATCTAACAGTTCATAATGACTACATCCTTTAAAATATCCTAAAGATGTAAACATATTTATTATGGGCTCTATAGTACAAAATACAACATACCAATGAAGATAACACCTCAAAATAATTATAATTTTCTATGTTTTAAAGCATTTCCTAGTTAAAATAGCTCCTATTAAAATCATGTCTACCAATAAAAATATGTACTCTTACAGACTAGGTTTGAAAAAACAAGTTGTAAAATTTATAATTTGACTGGTCTTATAAATTGATTTTAGCCATTATTGCAACACGCATATTTCACTAAAGGTGATGGAATGCTTATTTGGTTGATAGCTAATGTATCCCTGAAGAATAAAAGCTGTATGAATACATAATTTTGCCATAAAGGTGATACAGACAGCAAAAGAACATTATGTCAACTTCAGGAGAAAAAGAGAACTATTAAGAATTATTTAAAGCGTCATAAAGCCTCAGCAAAATGTTCAATTGTCAATAAGGGTAGGCATTAATCTTTCTATCCCCTTGAACACAATTTTTACATATTGTGCTTCAGTTTACCAGATGTGAATCTTTATGCATTGCCTACTGCACGTTAAAAGAGCACCAAGGAACAAACAAAGCCTTGAAATGAATAAATATTCCTTGAGAAGCAAAGGTCTGGTTAAAGAAACATCAGTAACGGAGAAGAAAAAGTCATGGGACAAAACTTTCCAGCACCCTCCTGGATTCAAAGTCAACCTTATTGAGAATTTGTGTTTTGTATTCCTCCTTCCACCGTTCAGTTTTCAGGGAAGGAGTTATGGTCGACTTTAAAACCACCCATGCAAGCGACAAAGCAGCCCTACAGCAATATCCAAAAACCATCTGGAGTATTGGACTTCATTCTCTCTTTCACTACAAGGAGAATCCTCCAGTGCAGTGGTTTAAAAACTAAACCTTGAACAGGTATGGGTGCCTTGCCACTCTCAGCATACCAGGAATTTTCTTTTCAGCTATACCCGAGTAAGACTTTTTGGTCTGTTAAATGCATAATTTTTCCACTGGCATCACACACTTACATAGCTCAATGTTACCAGACATTCTGGCAGATATTGATACTGATATGTACCTTCTCTCTGCCCCTGACAGGATTGCTTACATGGAATTTAATGATGTCTCTCTGAAATAACATGATTTAAGGTGTTGCTCCAACAAGAGAGTTTCTTCCTCCTCCTGAAAGGGCAACAACGGCAAAATGATGACTCTGAATGAGGTTCTCTCCTCTTTAAATATATTAATCTGATTTTGAATCATTAATTTAGATGATCAACTCATCGGTACTATTAAATAAACTTTGAACCTTTAAAGAAAAGTTAATTTCACGTTACATTAAAGAAGTTAAATTCACATTACATAAAATGTCATTTTGATATTTTTCTTTTTCCTCCAAGTAGAAGGACTTACCTGTACACTGTCCTCCATTTGTGGGATCCCCATAATATCCTGGCATGCAGGTCTCACACTGTTTTCCTGTCGTTAGGTTTTTACACTGATCACAGACATTGCTGTTGATGCAGGTGCTGTGGCCATTACACTGGCAAGCTGGAATATAACATTTTAAAAGCTTCATTACTAAATTGCTCTTTGGAACAAAACCATGCCTATGTGACTACAAAATTGTAGTAGAATGTGATTCTGAGGAGTTTAGTCCTGACTAATACCTAGCATAAATATATTTGCACTTTGACACAGAACCTCCTTAAAACAGCGTTGCAACAAAACATGAAATCACACAAAAGCTGACTGTAGTGGCGTGCAAGTTTCAAGAGGCTTTTTGTGAGAAAGTTTATTTTGTCATTGGAGTGATTGAATCCCGTTCTTACAGCTTTAAAATGCTGTCCAGGCACTTAAGAAATCTTTGAAGAGGTAGTGAGCCATTAACCAAGACTCCCTGAAAACCCCAACATGCAAATGTGAAGCATTTGAAAGGCTGTTGTGATGGAGCATGTGATCTCACAGCCAAACATATCTAGTGGGGAGAGAGAACTTCCCAAGTAAATTAACTAAATATTATCTGATTTTTAATAGTCCTGACTCTCGTTTGCTTTGATATACAAAGCAACTTTAAGGGCATCAGGACCACATCAAACAGCTCCAGTCCCTGCCCACTACTGTCAATTTTGGTGAAAATAAAAAAACTGGATTCCCATTGACATAATTTTTTTCACACCTGACCTTGAAAGCATAAAATTGCTTTTTGTCAAACACCACCACTATAAACCACTGATCTTACAGCAGAGCTCCACTCTAGAGCTTCACATTTCGGGGAAACTCAAAGCACTGAGCACTCCTGCAGCAAAACCTCAGCGTGAATCCTGCCAGAATCATTGATCCTGCTGCCAGGCTTTGAAGGATGACCTCTCTATAGGGTGGGACTTCAGAGCTGATGGTGCCCAGCAGATTAGTAACCTGTCAATTACAGCAGCTTGTCAAGTGTCAAACCATGCCACACCTGTCAATTCCTCAGTGCCAAAAGGGGTGGAAAACTTGGAAGAGGACAGCTATCACAGTAAGATTCTATTTTTTTTTTTTCATTTGGATTTTTAATCTAAATGTCACAGTGATTGGTGTCTTGGCTAGGGGAAAAAAAAGATTCTCACTGCATGATTTAAAAGTTTTAAAAGTTTTATAATTTAATAACTTAATATATTTATAGCCATTTCTAGACTTGGCTCATAAACCATTAAAACCTCCCAAGCTGACAATCTCTTCTTTCTTCTGTAACTATGCCTAGAGAATCTTCCAAACAAGTATCAAACATTTCTGTACTATTAAGTTTTCCCACTATCTTCACTAAATCTCTTTAGAAATTACAAGCCTTATTCTTCCCAAGAATTTTGATTTTTAGACATCTTTGCGGCGTCTCCCTCTTCTGCCATTTGTTACCATTCTCAGAAAAAGCTACACGAAAGTACCATGAACTGAAGCTTCATTTTGGGGTTTGTGTAAATGTTTTACACATTAAATAACTTAAACCAAAACTCAATAAAAAAATTACAGCCCGATAAGCCAAAAGTAAAAATAAAGAGTACATTAAATAGATGTTAAGTTAAAATAAGATTGCCTAATTAAGACTATATCATAATGTAGGAAAAATGCTTAATATTGATATTCTCTAACAACTGGGTCATTGATTTATAAATTTTCTGTTCTTCCTAACGCTTAGTTTCGTATTTCCTAATTTTTGTGTTATTTAGGGGGTGACAAAAGTAACGTTATTGTAAATTTTAGTTTTCTGCAAGTCATAATTTTATCTGGTCATATATGACAGCTCTGTACTCTTACATTTTTTGAGTCAAAGAAAATGGAAGAGATTTTTAAACCAAATTTTTAAAAAATATATACACAATAAGAAGCAATGCAATCCACAACTGATGGGATGCACAATTGAAAAATTACATTATATAATTGATTATTTCTCTAAAAATATGTATCTCACTGAGAAAAGTCAGAAGAAGTGCACAGTTCAATAAATTTCAAAGCTGCTTCAATCAAACTGAAGACGTCAATATTAAATAATTAAAATAGTCATTAAAATAATGAGACACCATAATGACCATTAAGTAAGAATTAGGAGTTAAACTTGTAAAAGTTCTTTTTTCTTTAAGTCCTTTAAAAGTACATCACTGGGACCAACAAAGCCATTTTCCTCACACACAGAAATGTACTTTAGCTGAATCCTCAGTGAGGCTGCCCTGGAGAGAAATAATTTTATGTCTAATTCACTTTTGACCTCTGTGTTTAAATGGTTGATGAAGCTGTCAATTGTTGATAATTATAGTTTTAAGAAAATACTTAAAACTAGGAAAATTTATGGAAAGGGTGTCTGCATTACAATCTGGATCTCGTGTAAAGATACTTCATCTAGTTTTAAACAAACTAGTCAGAATCCTCTCACACTTTAAAGAAAAACTTGGGCTTGCATTCTACCTAAATCTTCCTTCTCATGAGATGAAAATGTCAAAGCTATTTTTCTTTCCTTTTTATATGCTATATTTGCAGTTTTATTTATAACAATAGTTCAGTTAAACTAAGAATCTGATGAAAATAAAATTGTACTCCTATCAAAATAAATACTATGACAGCTTATTTGAAGCCTATTGATTTCAAAGTGACCAGTCACAAAAATAAACATTTTATATACTGCCAGATGAATACTAATCTTAAAGTTTTGAACAAACAGAAAGTGAGAAGGAATTTAAAATTTTTATCACCAGCAAAATTGCCCAGAGGCACTATAAAGAGGATGGATATGGACTACAAGGAAAACTAAGTGCGTGCCTGAATGAACATGAATTATTTAACCAACTATTCATCAACATGGCAGAATAATCTCCAAGCCACGTGGTATAAACTATCTATTTTTATTTTCATCCTAACTGCGAACTGTTCAGTAGGCTTACACAGACTTAGTCTAATTCTATCTTATTTCAAGTACATCAAATGGTTGTTGTGCTAAGAATAAACTGTGTTAGTATAATCCATTACAGGAAGTATTCCATGAAAATGGAAACAAAATCTTTGGAACAAAACCTGCAGCCTAAACAGATCAAAATGAAATTTCACATCAACTGAAATTTTAATTCTATGACTTCTGGAGTATTTGTCCCTAAAACTCATAAAACTAGTGATTCTTAAAGTGGAATTTTACCAAGTTCTTGGTCATAATATGCAACGAATACAGAATTTTATCAATGAAGAATAAATATTAAATAGAGTAATGAAACCTCTGACTCAAACAGCTTAGACAAACAATATATTCATCCATTAAAATTTCACGAGTGATAGAAGCTATGCATTGTACTGAAAAGTTAACAATGCACTTATCAACATATATTTATTTTAACATACAAACTAAGTAATACACCAGAATGTCATTGTATTGTTTCCAGAAACATACTAGAGGCTTCGTTGTTCAGGAAATGGTATTAGATTATTTGACTTTTTTTTTGCTTCCACTCAAAATATCCAACCATGTTCACTTGGTTTTACATTTCATTTCATTATTCTAAAAATTAAAAAAATAAAAAAATCTCTCTATATGCATACAGACAGACAAAAAAAGCAGCCAGGAAAGCAAGCATAGCTGCATGTACCCATAAAACTATTGATCCTAGAGAAACTCCAGCTTCCAAAATTATCAGCGGTAGAATATTTCCTGGAAAAATAACTTTAGCACAGTTACACTATTTGTTCTAAAAATAAATTTTTAAAAAGTTTCAAGCTGTCTTTTAAACTATTATTTATTGTAAATGACTACTGGAGGGCTGTCAAACTCCCCAGAGTGTTTTTCATTTGCCTGAAGTCCTCCAGTGCTGCTTCCACGCTCTGCTGTCACATCTGGAGGATTTCCACACAGGAGGCTGGACCAGCTCAGCTTCCACTCTCTTAAAGCACCTGATGTCTTCCTTGCTTTCCCAACAAACTTTAAAGTGCCATAATCAGCCTGGTGTGGCTTAAATTTAGACTTTAATTCTCTTTAAGGCTACACGAGCACATATTCTACTGACTCGGAATGTCTAAAAGGCTGACTGGGAGCACAGCTCAGGTATTTCGGAGCCCCCCATTCCCACAGCCAGCCGGAGTTGGCAGGAGCAGGAGGGAAACTTCTGCCCATCAGTGGTCTCCTATGGATAATTTCCCCCCGCTTCCACTCTTTAATGAATACAGAAGCCAGAAGAAAGCAAGAGCTGAAGAAAATTCACATTTAGAACTGTTTAAAATGGTGGGATAGGGTGGGTGAAAACTTATTTACAATTAAATGGCCGGTTTGGTTTAACTACTGACTCTACATTGCACATGTGAACATACATGACAGGAAGCACATTTGTGTTCAGTAGACAGAGACTAACAAACTTAATATTTAGGAAATATTTCGGAAAAACCAAATCTTTCATGAAAATGCTATTTGCATTACTTAGACCATTTAGGTAATTTTGGCGTGCTTAAACCCTTATTTCATCTATGAGAAAGAATGGAGGCAGACCTTACCTGGACACTGGATAAAAGACCACTCATAATTTTTTTCTTTTGGGCAAAGAGAAGCATCGAGCACCATTTCGTTGGAGTGAACACCGACAGGTTTCATGGGGCCTCTTGAGGAGCCTTCCAGGCACTGTCCTTTGCCAGTGTTGCTGGGGTCGTTGCACCATCCACATCCCGGCTGCTCCAAGCACTGCCCGCAGGTCCGCAGGCCAGAGCAGTTTTGAGCTTCAGGACATGCAATACAACGTTAATGCAAGGGGTTTGAGGACTTCTTGTTTGTTTGTTTGGTGTTTTTTAAATAAGATGCTAGAGTTTTACAGCAGGGGATGAAGAAACAATTTAGCATTTCTATTTCCTTGCGCAAATTTAAAAATAAAAAAACAGAAAAATCAGTAATATTCGTAAGAATATCTCAGTTTTCATTAAAAGTTGTACTTCCTCAAAGATCACAAAACACATAGCAGTGTATTTGTTACACCACAGTGCAACAACAAAGACTTGAAAAAAAATCAACAACGATAATGAAGCAGAACAAGAATATTGCACATCTTCTTGAGACACACAAGAAAATATATATTCTTTACTTATTAATAATATATAATGCATTTATTACTAATTTTACTGAGATAAACACCCCTTCCAACAGGAAAAGTCTAGAATTCAACAACGCCAATAAACCAAATAAGAATGATAATATTTATAAATATAAAAAGACCACACTACTGGAGGGCTGTCAAACTCCCCAGTTACAACAAAGACTTGAAAAAAAATCAATTATAAACCAAAATTCAAAACAAAAATTATTTTGGGCATAAAGGACCCCTGGATCTCACCTGAGTTTTCACCTACAAATATGACTCAGTCTTCTTGTACACAACTGTCGAAACACACTAGCATACCTCACATCTCAATTGTGATCACAATTCATAAATCAGCCCCATTTGAATTAACTATATCTTAAGGTTCTCATCAGTTAATCAGGTTTCATTTTTTAAATTGCATTCTAAAATTCAAATCTCCCTATAGACCTTTTATACTCTATTCTTTAAAAAAATTAAACAGTCTCCCTCATATTTTAAATCTGTTTAGAACAAAATAAAATCCCTATTCTGAAGTTACTGTTGTTTTTTTATCAAAAAGAAATTAACATTTTAGTAACTTCAGGAACACCATTAAAGTTCCCAAGCTTCTTTAAGCTTTTTCTGATTCATCTTAGTCTTTTTAATTACTGTTGCGACACTGAATCAAATTAACATCAGACTCATTCAAACACTGATCACTATGGGTCCCTGTCTCTTCTCACATTAACTTTATAGGCTTTCAAAATTAAATTTTAAAAACACACATGAACGTAAGCTTCCGCTGTGAAGCCAGAATTATCTGGGTTTCTTTTTAAAAAGAAGAAAGTAATTTAAAGATTCACAGAGTTATTCTGAAGGACACTCAAATGGCTTCTACATGAGGGCAAGCTCTGAATTTGGCTCAGCTGCCGCCAGGACACTGCATCCAAATAATGTTCACAGCTACCTGGATTCAGCCAGTCCACAAAGAGAATACTAAGCAAAATTATTTCATTTCTAACTAAATTAACTGAGAGCAGAAAAAAGCTAGCTCCTCTGACTTCAGCAACTATTAAAATTGTTTAAAAGTAATGAAAGCTGTAACAAGAAAAAATACTGCACAGTCTAAGGATACCTGCAGATATCAGGAAAACAGGCAGCGAAGAATCTGAGCAAATCTCAAAAGGATTTTAACAGCACAGAAGGCTGAAGCAAGAGCTCTTCATTAGACTTGGAAGAATCCAAACAGGAGAAAATGTTTCAAGTTTCCCAAATATAGCAAAAAGCAGGGGCGGGAAAAGGCCAACTGTTGTTGCAAATTGTCAAACGTGAAAAATCAGTTTTAAACCATCAGAGCTGTAGCTGAATGATGGAAATTTGGGCTTTTGAATACATGAGAAGATCAGCAGAAAAATAAAGCCCATCATTCTGCACTGGCTGGCTTGCCCTTTCAGAGATGCACTGTAAACAATCTGAACAAATCTCACGCTGTTATTTATACTCGGGCTGCTATTTATAAAGCTCTGAAGTATCAGCTGCACTTTCTTCAGAGAAGATAGATCAGAACCAAAAGTGAAAATCCTCAGCTATTCTCTGTAGTGGCATTCAGCTGAAAAGCTGAAGAGAGCTGAGAAGCAATTATTGATGGAAAAAGGGGATATTCAAGCAGCAATTTAGTTTTTTTTGACATTCTAGAGGTGGTCCAAGATTGTTCAACTGTCAGCTATTCAATCAAAAGTCATAATGGATGGAAGATGTAGGGAAGAGCGGAAATGCAAGTTTTTAGCAAGTAGGTATTAAAATGACAATATGTCACCAATAAAACAGCATTCCTCATTTTAATTCCAAGTTGTGAACATAAATGTGAAGCCCTCAGTTGTTATATTTCTTGCATTTTAAATCATACATGCTTGTTTTAATTTATTTTTTCATTCAGAGCAAAACATCCAAAAATTCAGAAACTAGTCATTCAAAATAAAAACTAAAATTTTCAAAACAAGGAGAATTTTTTAAAGGCATTGCTACAGTCTGTTCCTCAAGCAGAAACATCTGATAAGGGAATCCACTTAATACTTCATTACTTCAGCAGCAATAATGATATATCTACCTGATAAATTTTTCAAGTCATTCAGACTAAAACAATGTCTGAGCCATGCTTCATTTGAACATGCATTTTCTTGTTTAAATGCAAAATATCTGATGCTATAAAACTCTGGAAAAACTGCTTACAGACACAGAACCTTGTTTTTTTCTGATCTGTTGAATAGCAAATACATTTTCATACAAAATTGCCTTTACATAATGTTGAACTGGTATATAGCAAATCCCTTTTGCCTTATTTAATATAAACTTTTATAGACCTGACAAAAATGACAATCAAATTAAAAACAATTTCTTATGTTCCCCAAACAAATTGAATCAACATGATGTGCAAACACTACACAAACAGAAAAACTGAATTGAAAGTTCAGGCTGACATAATATCTGCTAGTTTAAAAACATAAGCATCACTCATGTGGTATTCCGTCAATTTTATCTCCAGATTTTCAATCTATTTATGTTCTGCCACAACTCACTATCAATATTTTATAAGTTGCAAAATTGATTCCTATACAGGAGAGGAAGAAAAAAGTTCTGTGAATGGTTATGGGAGAAAAACCTTTCTGTAACTACAGAATTATTATTCCGAACATATTGCCAAGAGATTGACTGTTCCTATTACCAGTTACACTGAACCCGGACACTGGAACGACTCCAGTCACTCCCAGCTTGGGAAGGAGCAGCTTTGGTTGATACCTTGAGGAGATTGCTAATTCTCTTTGAAAGACATTGCATCAAGTTCTGATGAAATGTGCTTCCAACAGGGACATCCAGGGAGTAACTTTGCTCCTTGACAAAGAAAGAAATCCCTTGCCTCTCATTCCCAAAGGATGAAATGGGCAGACTTGAACAATAATGCAGCCTGACCCAGTCTGATCACACAGGACAAAAGTTTTCTGTACCTCTGCTACCTGCCCGATGGCCTAACAGAATTTCTTCTGCTTCCACAGAGAGGATGAACAATATGCAAGGGTTAATAATCTGGGATCCAGGGTTAATAATCCCCATTTGCAAGGGAGAAGAATCTAAGGAGGCCCAAGATCATTTGTTTTGCATTTGTGTTACAATATGCTCAAGACTACTACTATCATTATTAAAACTTTGTTTCTATCTCTACAAGAAAATAATAAAGCCTGAATCTGAAAAAAAAACAAATCAGAACATTTAAAATCTTTCAAAATTCAGCACACTTCCTTTTATTGATAAATTGATATTATGTAAGTCTAAGTTCTACATAATGGTTATCTAATTTTAACAGTATCCTGATCTAGCTCATGGCCATTGTTTGGCATACTAACACCACTCATACAAGCATCATATTTTTTCTTTATCTGAAAGTAATAAATACTTTTTACAGTTTCAAAAGACTAAATATATTTCCTCATCAAAGAATTGCCAGCATTTTATCTGTATTTGGGAAATGCATATTCAGCATTGACTCCTCATATTAGTAGCTATATAAGGTCATTCACTTGAAAATCCTTTTGTCTCTAGTTAACGCCCTGAATCCCATTCAGCTCTTCTGAGTGGAATAAAAAAAAAAAAAAAAAAAAACCCAACAAAAAACAAAAAAAAACACTACTAATATATCTAGTAGGAAAAACATTGATTAAGATACTCACGGGAGCACGTGGCAGTCTGCCACTCCAGACACTGTCCATATGGGAAGGAGATGATGTAGGCGTTGGAGTCCACACATCGTTTGGTGCTGCTGCACCACATACATTCCATGCCATTGCTCGTGCAGTTGGAACAGGTTGTCCTCAGGGAGCACGGCTTTTTGCAGGGCCTGGCGTTCTGGTTGGGACTGACTGGAAAAGGACCACAAATATTGATCATAATCTCCTTTTTCTTTTATCCTGTGTTCCATTAGAAAAATCCCCATTGAAGCGGTTGCTTCCTTAATCAGCTATAAATAATGTGATCCAAATTTATGTTTCTGTATATAAATATTTTACAAAACTTAGTATGTAAAACTCACCATGACTCATACGATAATGCACAGAGTCCACTTAAATGTTAACCTGAACAGTCAAGTGACTGTTTGTCACAGCAAACTTTATACACAAACAAACCTAAAAGACAGAAACTGGAATTTTGGATTTGTCAGTCTTTTACACCTTTAAAATATTTGGTGATGTTCAGCAAAATTCAGAAAGAAAGGATCAGCATTTTTTAATATTTCCACATGTGGTTACAGCTACCCTTATCATTAACTATTACTGATTCAAAGGCAAATTATAAAATTTATGGTGTAATGCAAAATAAGCCATGTGAACTAATTCTCAAATAAACATTTGCTACTTTAGTAATATTGTTTCTAGATTACAGCTACTTCAAAAAAACTTTAAAAAAAATATTTTTGTCATTATTTAATCCAAATCAACCCAAAATCCCTCTCAGACAAACTTTACCCCAGAGTTTGTTGCTCACGACAGCACCGGTAAGTGGGGGTAAGAGGCTCCTTACCAACGGGTTTTTCACACACCAGGCCGTCGGCCATGGCAGTGCAGGGATTTGCCTTCAGGCCGGCCACCTCTGCTCTCTCCAGGTAGGCACAGAAGCCGGAGTCGTTGGGCTCGCCAGGGAGCCACTGCAGGGTTGTGTTTGTGAACGGGGACATGTCATCCCAGCCCCAGTAGGAGATGTTGATCTTGCGCAAACCCACCCAGGGTGAAATTTTCTACGGATGGGAATGGAACAAATGGGAGAGGATTATTTTAAAACCCTTTTGTTTTGATAAATGTTTCAAAGAATAGCTCCGGAGCAATTTCACATTTTCAGAATTCACCATGTTCTTATCTCACTTTATCATCTCATTAATCACTGTCCATACAGTTTTTATGTTAATTGTTCTATCTCACAGAACATCCCCAAAAACCCCAACAAAAACTCCATTCCCTCTATGCTTCTCTTCTACTAAAAACCTGTGTTCTGTTCAAAGACAATTCTGATTTCTATTATTTGATACAGGTCAAATGGTCATAATGAAATTGCTTCTTTTTTTCGCAGTAGCTACTGTACAATTACTAATTGCTAGGCCAATGTGGATAATGAAATATACAGAAGTTAACAGCAATTCAGAGAAATCAAAGTTCAGTGAAAAAAATTGGATAAATATTCCCTCCTCTAAAGTCTGTATTGCAGATACTGATAAACCAGAAAATGACTAAGAAATGTTCCATTCCCTAAGCAGTGATGTGCTCTGGGAGACTCCAGAACCGCAAAAAGAACATTCAGCAAATATGACACTGCCCACTTTGTGTCTTGTGTTTACTTCATAACTTCACTGCTACTTTCCAGGTGTCTGAAAGGACTTGTGTTTTGGATACCAGAAAGAACATGATGCAAGCAGTAAAGGGGGAACTTGGGCATCTGGAAAATGGTAGATAATACATCTGTTGTCTTATTTGTGGTTTAGTTGCCTAGATTGCTGTTTATGTACACGATCCACATGCATCCAAAAAACTTTGATATCTACACATATGTCTAGACAGCTCTCTGTAGATGCTGAGCGTGCAAACCAAGCACATACAAAATAATGTCAGGGGCTTAGGCAGGATAAATTGCTGACAAACACACACATAAACCAACCCTACATGCCTACTTTGGGGTTGAGGGATTCCAGACAAGAGAATCTTCAACATATTACTGACTGTTTCAATTGCATTGCCAAATAATTTGGCCTCAGCATCAGTATATAAAAAATAGGGATAATATTCCAGCTATGGTGAAAAAGTACGTTAGCCAACAATGAAAACTGACAGTACAGCAGCGATATTTGGAAATTAATTCTTCCATTTGAGCAGTAGACTGTCTTGGAACCTCTTTAATGATTACAAAATCCCAGGGAGAATCATGAAAACCAAAGCAGCCATCGGAGATAAAAGCAGAATCCCGGAAATGAAAGACTTGCAGCAAAAGCAACACATATCATAATCATTCCTAATAGCTGCACTATCTGGACAGCTCACGGTCCTCATGTCAGGCATCTCAAATTCCATATGTACGATCTTTGGCTCTTTACTAGGATAAGACATCAAAATACAGACCCAAACGCTGATGAGCATGTTATCAAAAACACACCATCAAAGCTGTGACCCTGCAGGCCCATTTAGGCTGCTCTGGCCATGCTGTTAGGATGCCAAACACAGATTATCCAAGGAAGGCCTCCCAAATGCTCCAATGATGTGCTTAACATGCATATTCAATTATGTCGCATCAATTCCATCATGTGGTTGGCCACAGGTGAAGACTGCTGGCAACAGCAGAGATTGTGTGTGGATATCATCAAAGTTTATCACCAAAAATGATTGCTGCTGCACTGCATGGAAGCCAACAGGAAAAATTAAATCGTGGTGAGCACATTCAGGAAGTTCCACGTGAGACACCTGCACCCACGAGGGCTCTGTGGCTATCAAACTAATTTCTTTTTTTAAAAAGTATAAATCTAGTATAAATTATCTCTCAAACTGATGAAAGGTTCAGTTGTAATAGCTAGGAATCTCAAAGTACTTGAAGCAACTCAGGGACTTCAAACGTGTCGAATGAAAATGCCAATCCAGTTTCTTCTTCAGGCTTAAGACGTAACAAGAGTTCAACATCCTTCACCTGAACTCAGCGGTTGTTTCATTTAATGCAAAATGAATGTAGAGAACTGATTCCTTTACTTTGAATATCTTGCCAAAGATGCTTCTGAAGAGGATCAGACAGGAAGGAAATGAGACTGCCAGGTCTCTGGAACCAGAACTTGCTGATGCAAGATTCCAGCTCCCAGGCCTCTTCAAGAATATTTGTTACCAAACCAGATGAGTCAAAAAATACAGCGCAAATCAACTCCTTTACTGGAAGTTCAGGTGATCTTTACTCAACATGTAAGTGGGAAGAACATTATTCCTCAGACAGTTCTGAAGACTTGTTCTTTCTATCTAGGCATATCTATAAAAACTCCCTTGATACTTTATATACAACTCATTTTAAAGCAACACCAACAACAACAACACAATAAGCTCACATAAAAGCATTCTAGGCAAGTTATCCGTTTAAAAAACAAAACAAAAAAAACCCCAAAGCAATGCAGTACACAGCAGGTGATTAATCCATCTTGGGAAAAGTTGTCATGGGTCTTATTAATGTTGCGATGGAGAATATAATGAAATATATCTTGAGAAATATTGCATAGCTTTATTTAAATACAACAGTATTTAAAATTTTAAATCGCCTCTAGAATGTGCTTTTCCTCCCATCTGTATCTTTCTAGGCTATTTTTAGAACCCACAGCCCATTTTAGAAACTTTATATTTGTGCTTGAAATACACCTAGTCACTGTTTACCTGTTATTATAGAACGATCTTTTATAACATTGAAAACAGGTTGCCAAAAAACCTCTTTTAAATGAGCAATCAACCTTGAAGTTAGAAAATATTTCAGAATTAATAAATTCTGAGAAAAATTGCTGGGTAAGGTTTTATTTTCATCTGACAGAGGAAAAAAATTGCAATCATACAATGCATACCCAATAGAACATCATTCTGTAATCTCATCTACAGTCCTATTAAGCTGAACATAAGGCCAGCTTTTAGCCATTACAGGAATCTATTAAACACTGATCACTAATAACTTCAAAAGTATGCTCTTCTCTTATTCCCAATCACACAATTTTAATTCATTTTTAAATAGTAATTATGGAACTATGTTAGAAAGGAAAATTGTATAACCTTAACTGGAAAGTTGATGGTTCATGTTAAAGCCACTGTTTACTCAGAGAATTTAAACCTGATTAAGTTGCTTTGAGACCTAAAGTGAAATGGATCATTTCTACTCATGGCACATTTTTTCAGGTATTACTGCTGCATCAGCACTGAACTAATGAGGGCTGAATAATTTGCAGATGAGTGAAGTGAGCAAGACTACCTTTACTGAATAGCCAATTACCACTGAAGCTCAAAAATTTCCTGTTTCTTAATTATGCAAATTATCAAGGAATTATATATCTCTTTCAAAACTTTATCTCCACCTTTATTTAGATCCCTTTTATTTTGGATTGGAAATTGTCCTGAAAGTGTATAATACCCTTATGTCTCATTTTCTATTGTGTGCATCACAACACCTTATAAAGAAAATTCAACAAACTTGTCAAGAACTGTTTGAATTCCTTGATTTGTTGCTCTAGGATGAAACATACAACTAAACTTTGAAAATACTGTGGCCTCTCACTGCCCATATTTCTACAACATTCACAGTTTGGATAGAGGCTTGCTTGCAGTAATTTGCCTCTTTTCTGCACCATGTTGAACAAAAAACCTGCTTCCTGAGCAGCTCTATGAAGAGAAACCATGCATTCTCTGCAGGCACACTGGTTTTCCATTCCTTAAATATGCATCAATTCTGACTACACCAGATACCAGCACATTTCATATTTTGTAAATATTTACCCAGTGAATGACACATCTTAAGCAGCACAAGCAAAATTCACGAGTTATATCCCAGTATCTATTAGACACACGTGATGAAATCTTGATGCAATTAGTAGCAGGAGTCATGCGCTAGGTCAGGAGAACACTTAATTCTCCCACCCCTTTTTAAATTTTTCTGTAGTCCCATTGGTTTAAAAAAGTGTACACCTTCCTCAATTTCCATCTACGGGGATTATGGCTAGTATTTCAGTAAGTCTTTGGTTTCTTCTTGGGATTTCTTCTTTATAGGGGACAATTTTGAGGGGAAATTTGCCTTCTCTACTCAGGCATGCAGAGGGAGTTGCCCTCATCCTGAATGGAGGAGGACAGTTAAACTAGAGGTGAGCTAATGGACAGCCAACAAAACGACTAAAATGGAGACAAAGTGCTAACATAATTTATTAGACTTCCAAAACCACAATAGGAAAGTGGGACTGGTAGAAACGGTAGTAAAGAGAGTAATTCAGAAACCAAGAGTAGATGTCAACTTCACCACAATCACACACATTAAAAAACCACAAAAGCATCCAGCCCGCAGAGAATACTTTGAGCTAACAAGGAATACCATTGCTATGCAAAGCTCACTAATTAACTGCAACCTACACTCAAGTGTAATTTATAAAAAGATGCTTAGCCTTGTAAGCAGTGAGTCAAAGGGAAAGTTGTGAACAGCTTATATAATGAAAGGCATTGTGTAAAACTGTTCTCTTCTTTGTGCTTACTACACCAAAACTAAAATCTTCTCAGAATTTACTGCATGCTAACTAGAAAATTATTATTTTTAGTTAAATCCCACAGTTGCAAGCAAACTCCCAAGAGAGCTAATTGCACTTTTAAATGAATATACAGCATTTGAATATTAGCAGGAACAGTTAATTAACCTCATATTGCTGTTAAATCTACTTTGCAAAGAAACTCAAATCTTCCCTTTCATAATATTTTGCTTACTAGGTCAATAAAAGCATGTAAGAAAAAATATTAAGTGTCCTTTTTCTTTAGTGTGGGAATCTGCAGCCTATCCATTGTTTACTCTGGCATTCTCTGACAGAATTTATTTCTAATGAACAATACAAACTAGGCTTTAAACTACTGGGGATAATTTCAAAATACATCTGCAAATTCAACAGTGTTTTGAGTACATACCACACAGATCTTTGTTTTGTCCCTTTCTTTTGTACCAAATGAACCACCTTCTCATCTTTTAAAAGGAGACAACCTACTGATTTCTAGTTTAATATTGGGATTCAGAGAAATTATTTATACACATGAGATCTGGACAGGGTGTGGAGACAACAGCAGCCTCCTCCCTCTGAATCTTCCCAAAGCATCAATGTATTATTCTAAAAGTGATAAAGAAATTGTCCTAAATTCGTCCCAGAAGAACTTTGTGTACTAGGAAGCAATCTACAAAGTCACATGATGTTTCTCTGAACAATAAAGAATGTTTTTCCAGGCTGTAATATTTACTGACACTAATTTAATAGTTTGTAAACGACACAACAGCTACCGAAGTTGGATTTCTTTTCTCAGCATAAGAATATGAAATAATATGGAGATAAAGTCAGAATCATATTCTTATTTCCAAATGTTGCTCTGACACATTCATTAATCCTTAAAAGTTTCTTGTTTTCAGGTGAAACTGAAACCTTTTTTTTTCCCCAGGTAAATATTTTAAAGCCTTCAACATTAAGCACACAAGTCAAATTCTACCACAGATAATGGAGATTAAAGCCATGGTGTTCACCTTACAGCTGCTCTGACTCCATTTGTGAACTCCACACCATCACCTGTTACAGAAACAAGCCATCTAAAATGAAATCTCACTCTTTAAATCATTATGATTGCAGTTGGAGAGGAAAAGGCAGACAACAGAAGATCAAGAAGTTTCAGAATGCCTCTGTCACACCTGATAACGCATTTAGGCTGTCTCACACTGAATAAATGTAGCTGGTCAGAAAGATATGAATGAAAAAAATCTTTTTTTTCCTAAATGCCACTGAAAACACCAGGATAATGCATGGCAGAATGACATTAGAGGTTCTGATAGCTAAATGATTGTTTAACCCAAGACAGACTTTTAAAGTGTACACATCTGTCTACAATTGCTTAAACTGTATTTGAGGTATCTCAAATTTACATCACCACATTGGCTCAGGATATACTTCATTTAAATAAAGATATGCTCAGCAGGATGTCACCTTGCAGAAGTTCTAGGCTTTGAAATGTAAGAAGAATCTTGCTTCCAAGTAGTTATAAAAAGCTATTTCTCATCTACACCTCAAGCCAGTCAGGCTAAATCAATCACATCAATGGTATTCACTCATTATTAGATTTGAAAGCAGTATTTTAATAGGAATCAGGAAAGTTGGGGAGGGGGATAAAAAATAAAAAAAAGAGGTGGCAAAATAAATGACCATAGCAATCATGTTGCCAACACGATTTCGTTGGTTTTGTTTCAATTATATTTTCCACGTTAACTCATATCAGAATGGACAGACAGAATGTGTTTCAAGGCTGCAGTAAGCACAAGACTAGAGAAAAACTTCTGACATATAATTATTTCTCTTTCTCCTTTATTAGCAAAAAATAGGAAAGAAATGTCTTTCTAGTAAAAAATAATAGTAAAAAATTTCTCTGTTCAGATCCTACATTTATTTTGGAAAAACCAAGAAAATCTCAAGTGCATAACCCATTCTGCATTTTGAAATGGAATGTTAAAAAGGATAAAAAAATATTTTTGTCCACAATATATGTCCCTAACTTCTTGCACCCAGATTCAGTATAGCATAAAGGCAATCCTTAACTGCTATTTCCTTTGAATTATTTCAATTCATCTGCAACATAGCAACTTCATAAATCACACACTAGTTTGATATAAGCTTTAATTATATCCACAATTATCTTTCATTTTCTTGTAACTGCAAACTCCTAAACTACTTAAAAATTTGACAATTTTATACAGACAAAGAAGTGCTACATGTTCTAAAAAACCAAATACACACTTCCAAAAATGCTCCTTGCCAAGAAGAACTGATTTGTAATGGAATCTTATTCTGCTAAGAGATCCCACCTGAGTGTACACTGCTGGGTTTCACATTTCTGAACATTCTTATATTTCACGTACTTTAACCGGTGATGTTTAAACACAGCAACAACCATTTGAGTATTTAACTGCTAAAAAATTGAACCTGACCACCCAGGGACAGGTAATTAATCTTCCCTCTATCTCCCCACAGTTAACAAAGGTAATATGGATCACTTTTCTAAGGAATATTCTGGTGGAAGCTTGCCGCATTTGCCAGAGGCATGGAAGAGTTTTCAGCTCTCTCTCTCTCTCCCCCACCATTATTAGAGAAAGCTAATTAGCTCCAGCTAATTCCAGTGTTGCTGTGCAGGGAATTTCTACATGCTACACATAGCAGTGCAGCTTCCCTGTGACCCTTTGATAGCACACAGCACTTACAGAGGAGCCTGGCTTTTCCGGGGAAGTTCACATCTGTGCTGGTGCATGGGGTTACTCCTTCCCATTGCTGGACCCTGCCTTTGCCGGTGTTGAATTTCAGAATTAACTCTATCACAGCCGAAACCAGGACACAAAATTAGTGTTCCAGCCATTCTCTTGAGCAATTCATCTCTTCCAAGTAATTAGTAAATTTTAACATTTAAATCTGGTAAGGAAAAACCTTGGGAACTGCTGTGTCATTAATTTTAAATATGAGATTTCCTTCACATCCTACACATCACTTATACCAGTCTTTAGCACCACATTACGTTTCTTTGAAGGCATAAACTTCCCTCTCTTTGGATGAAACCCTAAAACAGATTTCTCAAAGCAAATTTATTTCACATAAGCATCAATTAAGTTACTGAAGTTACCTGAAGTGTATACTTTTGTATTTCATCCAGAACAAATTCCACTTCTTTTGAGGTTGTTAATGAGGCAAGATTTCCACTCAAATTGTAGCAATACAGTTTGGCATTGTCATAGCTTTCCCGACTTGAATTTATGTGGAGGCAGGCATCTCCAATGTGATTCCATCTTTCTCCACACAGATGAGCTGGAGCAAAAAGCATACAGTTGAAGCTGATTTGGAAAAAACTTTTCAAAATCCCAAGGGAGTCTGAATTTTATCTTCCTGTGATCATAAATCGAAATACATCCCACACCCAATTTCCTTATTCACATCACATAAATTCTGAAATACCAAGTATCGTAATACAGAATAGTGTATTTTTATGGAAAGAAACGTCTAAGAACTTTAAAAATAATTATAAGATATATGCTAAGTTTCAGCACAATATTTTTAGGTCACTGTTTCTTCCTTGTATTCAAAAGTGAGCACAACTAAATATTAAGATTAATTATGTACATAAATAATAGCTTTAACAACTCCTTTTACTTAAATGTTATGTAAATTTAAAAATCTAAAAACAACTGTCCTAGAAATAAGAAATCACAATTTTACACTACCCTTGTTTTATCATATCTTTGCATTTATATTTGTCTAAATACAAATGCAATCCAAATGACAGAAAATTCAGATAAAATCTCAGAAAATATTTCTCTTCAACATTTTACAGCACTACTCAGACAACTATTAAAAGATAAGTAAGAGCAACTGTTATAGTCAAGCTTTACAAAGATTACACAAATACAGTTTTGAACTGCTGAGAATAAATTGATGCCAGTTATTTAATGAATCATCTCTGTGAAAAAAACATGTGTTCATTAACTTCATCTGGGCATAAAGATCAAATGGAAAAGGTTCTGACATCTAACTGCACATATGTAGTTATGAATATAAATTACAGAATAAATACTATTTCAGAACGTTAACAGTCACCTTCTTAGAATATTTCATATTAGTATTTTAATATTCACTGCTTTCATAGTAGTACCAGCATTAGACAATCAAGAAACGAGATCTTGGGCCCTATCTGCACAGGAAAATTGAAGTATAATTGAATTGTAACTTAAAAGGTAAAACCCCAGCTAGCAAAAGTAACAGTGTCAGTGCACAGCAACAGGAAAGGCTCAGAGTGGCAATGCAGGTCTGCTCTCAGTGGTCCCCACAGGCCAGAGCTCGTCGCTGGCTGGTGCAGAGCTGCGTGTCATTGTGCCTTCACTAATGTTCTTATCTCCCCTAACAAGATTAAAGGGAGCACTGCTACCCCAGTCAGAGCTGAAATCACAGCTCAGTTCACCTGCACAGGCACAGACAGGCAAGGTGAGGCAGCAGGAATCAAACAAATCCATTTCTGCACATTGGACAAACACTCTCAGGTAAGAAGAGAGGAGATTGACTCAGTTCTGCACCCAGCTGCGAGCAGCAGCATCACCTTACCCGGTAGTGCCTGGCACTCCTGCTGCCGCTGGTCCCACTGGCAGTTCAGGTGCAGGGAGCAGCTCTTGCAGCTCGTCAGTTTATTGCAGATCTGCTCATTCCTCACGTGACATTTCGTGTAGTTTTTCACTGACTGCAAAAATGAAACAAAGGCAGCATCTCAAGCATACATGTATTAAAAGACCAGAAGTCAAAACTGAAATACAAAGCAGGTGGATCCCTCCCAGAAAGTCATGGCCACCTAAAAGTGAGGCTGAATCCAAGCTCCCTGTCTAGAATCCTTTAGCATTGCAGAGAGTAAAAAAATGCAACTCTGGGGCACAAACCACCCCACTTGCTCTACACAACTATGAGTGTCAAACTGAAGAGGCCAGTTCCCTGTACAGAGAGCAGGCAGAGCTTAAAAACTAAACTAAATATCTATTTCTTAGATAGTTAAGGGATATACTCTCACTAAATTATTTCATCCTATGCAGGTTAAAGCAAGCAAAAACGTCAAACAGAACATAAAAAAATGGCACAAGGTGCAAAATAATTACATATAACTGACCGAAGGTGCAAGAATAAGCTCTACACATGACATAAAACACCTTTGGTTCCTTAGTATAAAAGAAAAGCAGTAAACACTGCAGAAATCATTACCCGGTGGGTTTTATTTGGTTTGGTCAGTGTTTGGTTTTTTTCCTGAAAACTGAGGTCTTCCAAGTTAGACATTTTGAATACAGATCTTTCTTCCCTCTGCACAGTACTTTTAATTAAGACATTGTATTGATACCTTATTTGATGAACTGCTCTAAATCCTCAGCCAATTTATCAGCTCACCTATAAGGCTCTCTCTACCAACTTAATTTCAAGGCAGTAATTAAAAGTCAGTCCTAATGCAAGACAGGTTTATAGTCCCAGAACCACAGAGTGGTTGAGATTGGAAGGGACCTCTGGAAGTCCCTCTTGTCAAACGCTAACAAGCCCTGTCTCTCTTACACAACAAAAGATTAAATTAATACATGGCAGCAAAAACGGATGGCACTTGGTCAGCAAATGCATGATTTATTGACAATTTTGGTTTCTTTCCTTTTTAACAGTCTCCTGGAGTATGATTAAACAACTTACAAAGGGACAGCATGACAACAGGTTACACTGTGGTTGGTACTGGAATATGGACAGTGATAGGGCAGGGGGGAGACAAGCTATCTCCTTTTATTTCAATTTTTTTTAAGTCCTGAAATAGCATTTGTTAACATGAATTCTCAATCTCATCCAGAACCAGCTTCATTCCTGCTGAAGAACACTGCTGTTGAGGGATTTTATTTCAGTTTTTTGCCTTTATTGGATCAGATGCCCACCAGTAAATTTATTATAAAAGGTCCTCACTTTTTACTATCCTATAGGAAATGGTGTTTTGAAGTAAAAGGGACCAGAGAAGTGGCTCTAGGAGAAGACATCTACACCACAGTGGAAACCAGGCCCAAAGGCAATGCCAGCAAGCAACAGACTGTCTATCTAGGGCAATAAATGCATCTAAACAGTAAAGCACAAAAAAACTTTGGTACAAACCCACATTTAGTTCCACTCACTCATGAAGCATATTCACAAAACTGCCTGAGAGATGCTTTAAAGCAAATTTTAGAGCACAAGTAACCACCATCTGCTCATTTACAATTGCTCAACTAATACTCACTTTTAACACTTCATTTTGACATACCCTTAAGCATTCAGATTTCTTTTTTAAATTATATACTCTTCAATGGTATTACATACAGATTACAATTTTCCAACTAAACCAAGATATTTGTTCTATTACTTTCTAATCATGAAGCTTGTTGTGTGCTGGTTATTTAATGTTTAAAATAAAATTCAAAGTACTAGTGACTATTCTATAATAATGTTCTTTGTTGTATTCCCTTATTCCCAGCATTTATTTCCCTTAAATCCAATTTAAACACTGCTTGCCTGAAAATCTCATTAGTTCAATGTAGATGTGAATCCAATAGGTAATTCATATTAACACAATATTAAGGTTGTAACTTAAGCTACCAAACCCAATGAAATTCAGAAAGATGACAGTCCATCTGTTACAGAAGTTCTATATTGCTCTAGGATATTTATAATGTTTACACGCCAAACTACGAGTAAATCATGTTATGTATAAAGCCTCCCTCATGTCTGATTTACTTAGATTTTTTTAAGTACTGATCCTGATATGGTGGTATATAGACAGACCTATGAACTGAAGTGATTTTCTGAATATTTACTGGAGAATGAAAATACTACAGCAGTTTTTCTTAGAATTTCAGAAATTGCTAATAAATTATGTACCTCTCCTCCTCCTAGATTTTTCAGGTTAATAGTATAACCTTGTCTAGTTTGCCTTGTCTAAATGTAAATTATTAATTTGTAGATTTGCTATTATTTCCCTGAAGTTGCTCCCAAAACTTGCTACTGGGTAATTCTTAGTCATACATTTTCTTTTTTTTCCTCCTAGATAAATTTGATTCTATTCATATTTCCTTCTACTACTTCATACATTTCCTCTTGACTATTCTTTGAATTCCTCAAATGTAGGTTACTATTATTGGTGTTAGTGTATCATCTAAGGGCTCCCATCATGAAAGAAGGAGCTTTCTGGAAGCGGTGCAAACATTACAAAAATTCAGGAATGTGGCTGGTCTCAGACAGAGAGGAAACATGTCCCTGTTGTAGGAACGTGCCCCCCTTGGAGCTTCTGAAGGCAATGACGTTTTCCAAAATGCAGTACTGGGTGGAGGCAGAAATACAACAATTCAGCTGTGCCTCAATATATCAGGGCTCTCTGGCACTTTGTCAATTCTTTTTTTCTCTTCAGAAATGGAACAAAATTGACAAAGTAAATTTTTTTACTCTAAAATTCAATCTCCCTCTGGTCTTCCTCAGTAAAGAAAATTGCATTTTGTTGCAACCGGTCAGCCCTCTCCAGCAATTCATCATTTTATTTGGTAAAGTACAAAAAGATTTTGTTTTCATGGGATGGCTCCTCCCTGAGGAGGAGCTTACTGTTCCATGGTACTAACTCATGAAAAATTACATCCTGTAAAGGTACAGCAATCTAAAATGAAATTAATCTCTCCCACAAAGCCTCTTCTTTTTTTTTTTTTCACTTGCCTTTCTTTTTTGCTTTTTTTTTCTTTCTTTCTTATAAAGACTTGTTTCCATTACAAAATATAAATATAGTAAATTTTCTGCACATGATCAGCAACAAGGGAGTATCATTTTCACAGGATGCAAGATGAGGCATTTTATGTGCAGACATACAGAGTGAATAGAGTTTCATAAACATATTAAGCCGATCCAGATTGACCAGGCATCACAAGCCTCTGTTAGCAATGACATCAGGTAAGAGCAAGATGTATATGAGATATATGACCTGTACCCTGACGATCCATGATCTGCACAGCAGTGGAACGCAGTGTCCTGTGGATATGCTGGTGAGCAAAGGAGCTGCATGTGCATCACCAATGCACTAGCACTACTCATGAAGTCCATCTATCCAAATAGAATTGTTTCAGGGAAATTTTCATTTTTTACAGGCCCTCCAATCAGCAGAGTAGTCACTGCTTTGCAGATAGCTGTGACCATGGGGCCAATGCCAAACTGGTTGACAGCATATCTTTGGTCAACTGGCCAGTCTCCATGAGGCAAAAGCAGCACATTCTAAAACAGTATTGCCAGTCTCATCTGGAGTTCTATGATCTAAGTCATAAATCAGGGCCTTTGTACAGCTGCAAAAATGGGACTCCTTGTGATATTCTAAATCTGCAGCTTGTTATCCCATATTACCATCACAGTGCTGTCACAACATTTTCATTTGTGGGCCTAGCCCAGAAGTAGCAGTCTATGAAAATGGATAATCAGCCTGATCCATTCTGTTTTTCCACATGGTGCCATTCTGTTGATGCTATTTTGGTGGGTTTATATCAAAACTGCAGAATTCTGCCTCCGTCATCTCTCTATCATCAATAGACTAATTTTGCAACAGCCACCTTCCATTTCTGATAGCAGCTCTTTTCAGAAATTATTTTGATGAATTTTCACTATCACGTTCTTCAGTAACTACACTAACAGCCTTTGCTATCCACTTCAAACCCTGAATAAAAGACAGGAAATGATACAGAAAAGACTGGTGCATCGTTTGCTAATTAAGCTGACAATCTCAGTCATGAAAGGTTGTCAGAGAAGGACACTGAACCGAGAAGCTTGTGCTAAAATACCCAGTGCTCCACATTTATTAGGGATCATTTATTAGGAATGAAGATGCTCTGCTCCTTAGCAACTATTCCTTGCTCAAGAGTTGAAAACCAAGGTTAGAAAATTAGCAGCTAATATAGAACAATGTGTCAGGAAAAGAAGGGCCCTTGAAGATCACAAAGGAAACCAACCATTAGTGCCTGGAATGTGAAATCCCTCTGACAGACTTATAATATGGCTACTGATGAATTTGTGTCTGCATTGCTTTTATTAGTAGCGACTAGCTACAAATGCCAGTGATTAGAGCTGGCTGTGCTCACTCTAAATGGGCAAGATTTGAGTCACAGTCAATCAAACTCACACCTTAATTTGTCTGTCTGGAGAACAAGATTGATTTGCATCAGGTTCAAGCCAGAGAGCGAGATACTTTTACTAATGGAAGTGTGTAAAGGAAGGATTTTGAACTCAAGTACAGCCAGGTGTCTGTGGATAGCTGAAAAGTATAAGGAGGCAAAATTTATAAAGCTAAAATACTATTATAAGCTTGTCAAAAATCAAACGAACAAGCAAGAGATGCAGCAGCTGGTGAACAACAACATAAAGTATAAAACATGGCACTAAGCAATATCAAAAAGAGAAAACTATAAACTTGCATGAATCTATGTGATCTGATTGCTTGTACTTAAAAAGACCAGAATCAAATCATCATAAGCCAGTTAATCTCTTGGTTACAGAAGCTCATATTCTTTTAATGAGATGACAAGTGACTCCATGACAAAGAAAAACTTTTTTATTATATCAATGATCAGAAGACCATGACTAATGAGATGGGCCTGGTCCTGTTTGAAAGGGAAAAAACCGAACAGGCACCCTTGATGGGACTCCATGGTGTTTGCCTGTGCACTGCACACCATAAGTGAACAAAATCCAAGTTAATAGTGACTGTGTGACTTTTCAAATGTCATTAATTAGGGGATAATAGTGTATGTCGTAAGAAATATACAGTAAGCTAACACAACCCTAAAGAATACTTTTTTTACCCTGAACTAGATTTTTTTTTTGCTGCAGTCCAACTCTGCCTTCTGCAACATTTTTACTTCCAAAGCCTGGCAAACAAGTTTGTTTGAGTTCAAAACAAGCAGCTATCAGTCTACTGAAGCCGGAAAAGGAGCAGTACCGATAGATGTGTGAGGACTCACCATGCTGCAGTTGCTGTTTGCTGAAATGCACTTCTTGTCGTCGCACCACTGGCAGCCGTTGGTGTTGGCGGTGCAGCTGGCGCAGTCCGCGTAGCGGTAACACCGGTCATCGGCAGCCGCTGCCACGCACAGCACACACAAACACCCCACGGAAGGAAGAACACCGCGTTGGAAACACGTGATTAGAGCTTTCCCTGCTACATCCTTCACTTGAACTCTAGCCATGCAGAAGGGTTTAAGTTACTGTAGGAAATTAATTCTATTCAGTTAATAGGATTGACTCCTTTAAAAATTCTTGTAGTAACAAATATATTTGAAAGTGTGTAAGTCTCGTATCACCTAAAAAAATATTCACCGATTTACAGCATACAAGCTTTCTTAGCACAATTCAAAAACTAGGAGTATGAAGAAGTTTTTTCAATTATTTTTTCTTCACTCCTTTAACACAGAAGAAGGATTCTCTTCAGATGTAGGATTCTGATAAAAATATTAGATATCTATGTAAGAAGACAAGAAGATAAAAGTGATAAATAAAAAAAATCTAATATATCAGCAACACATGGACACTTTAAATATTTGTAAAGAATTTATAAACCTAATAATGATTGCTAAGTTACAGTTCTCTCCTTTATCTACAAAAAGTATTTGAGAAAGAGTTAGCATTAAATTCTTAATAATGGGACTTGGACTAAACTTTTGGTTATTGAAAATAATCTAGGACACAAATTACTACTTCTATTTAAAAGAAGCAAAAGTTGTTAAAAT
The DNA here is from genome assembly GCA_013400915.1 of Pardalotus punctatus. Classification (NCBI taxonomy): domain Eukaryota; kingdom Metazoa; phylum Chordata; class Aves; order Passeriformes; family Pardalotidae; genus Pardalotus; species Pardalotus punctatus. The sequence goes on along the minus strand of VZTX01031045.1, from coordinate 232,878 downwards.
CTCCATGACCCAAAATAGGAGAATTTGTACCATCTCCACTGATTACTGTGTTTAATTCCTGTTTGGTTTGGCTCCTTTAACTTCAGGTTCATGCAAGTTTAAAAGATTCTCTTGCCAGGGAAGTCTTGTCATCCAAGAATTGATCTTTCGAAAACCACTAAGATTTCTGCTTATCCTGTAATATTGACCATCAGCAGTTTCTCAGGTGATACTCTCAACCAGGTTACAATTGAGCCAAGTAATATAAAAGAACATATGAAAAATTGGCTTTTGGCAAAAAAACGACCATCTAAAACTGGAAGAATTTGACAGCAGTGAAACAGTGCTGTTCACACAACTTCTTTGGAGCTGGAATTCTACAGACCTCATCTCCTGCAAGTGGAGTTGTAGTTTATTTCCACTGCAGCACCTGTACTTTAGAAACTGCTCTCAAATTTTTATTTTCCTTCAGCCTGTCTGTGTTTTGTTTAGTTTGGCTTTTATAAACACCTGTTGCTATAATCGGCTTTTTATAATATCCACTTTCATCTGTATTACTTTTGAATTTAGCGCCACAACATTTTTTTCTTTGTATATATAGATGAAACTTTCTAGACTGTAGATCTCTATATGCTCTGAAACTGTACAAAAGCCATTTTCCAGAAAACTGTACCTGGATAACAATTTTGTTATATCACGTACACTTTTTTTTTTTTTGGTTTTGAGTTTGTAACTTTATAGCCAGTCCAGAAACAAGTAAAATCTATCAGAAAAATAAAATGTCTTGAAGTCTTGATTAACAGCAGTGCTAGTAACTTTTCAATAAACATTAAACACATACTGGCAGTTTAATTGTATGGCAGTTTGTACACACAGCACAGAGCCAAAGTTTGGGAAGCAATTTTACACCGTGCTGAAAGATGCACAGAAAAAAATAGTAGGTGCATGTAGCAGGGATAAATATTCTGTTCATGTGATATGTAAGAACAAGTTTCACAAGCAATTTATTTGTGACAAGCCAAAATGCTTAGGAATAGGCTGGAACAGATATTCATAAGAGTAAATTGCTGTTTCAAACAACACAGCCATCACAATGCCACAGAGACATTCGTATGACAAACTTGAACCCATCTGACACACCGCAAAGCCCTTGTTTGGCCCAGGTCTTTTCCCCAGCTGTGCCTGTGCTATATTCACATGTACCAGTGCTCCTGTTTGACAGGCAGTCTGCTGGAAGCAGTGACGCTTCCCTCTCTCATTGGTACGTGCAGGTGTGACGGTGCCATGTGCCCGTAACAGCAGGTGTCACCTGCGGTGCCCACCTGCGCTCCCACTGCTGCTCTGCTGTCCCTCAGCACCTCTGCACCTGCTTCCCTGTGTAAAATACCAAAGGAGTCCACAACTGAATGATTTTTTAAAAATAGTCTATGAAACTCTTGCACTGGGTATTGTCAGAGAGGACCAGTCTTAACATTCCAGTTAAATTCCTGGTTCCTGGTTACTTCTTTCGGGGTCATCTGGGGGTCTGCCTGCCCCATCTCCTACATTGCACTGCAAACCTGGCAGGAACAGACCAGAATTCCCTTACCTGTTTTCTTAGGACATTTTGCTCTAAGGATGTTATTAGCATGTCCAGACTCCCAAGATTCACAATGTTTCTTGTTCCACAGACACCTTATTCCTGGACGGGCATTTTTGCACAGCTCTTCATCTCTGAATGCTTCACAGTTTGGAGGCTTGTACACGAGGATATCATTCAATAGAACACTTGAAAAACCCCCAAATATATACATGGACCTATCGGAAAATAGCAAGTAAATATAACTGTTATTGTAGACACATTTTCTTGATTTCTTGTCTGTCTTGATATACAATTAAAAACCCACATAATTTTATAAAAAATATCTTCGTCTTTCTCTAATAAAGGCTCTGTCAGTGGTTCCTTTATTGATTACTTTTTAAATTTATTTCTCTATGGAGATTTATATTAACCAAAAAATTGCTGAAATCTCACTGTGCTGTATGTACTAGGGAGCGGCATATCCCAAATATCTGGAAGAATGAAGAGCTTTGGAAGAATGCACTCATTTTTGCAATTGATAATGAGAACAGAGCATGAAATATTTGCCTGCAGAAAACAAGAACATTTTTCTTCAAGAAGATTTCAAAGACAGCCAACACCAATTGGCAAGATGGATGTTTCTTTTTGGTAACATTTCTGGAGCAGTAGCTGCTAACACAGGAATCAAAAGACTAGACCTGAGTTCTCACCCATCTCACTTAGTTTTAAGAACAGTCTCAGGTAAAAGATAGCAATGGAAAACCTGTATATTTGTTGTATGATATCTTAAAACCGAATTAATCACAGAGCTACCAATAGCAGAAATCTGGGGAGTATTTTGTATTGCAGTTTTTTGGTGCCGTAAGCCCCTACCAAAAATACCATTAAGTTCTTAAAAGAAAAATTGGCATTTTTTATGCAATTCATTGAAAGTGTCTGATCTCAAAGTATCAGACATGGCTTAGATGTCATAAAATACACAAACCATAATGAAAAACTATCGGTTGCTGAGTTCATTAATTCCAAGCAATTTTCTCTTAATAAATAAATGTGTTCATTGATTAATGTCAAGTGCTCTGTGTACATATTTACAATTCAGTGCTATTTTTGTTAAAAGCACACTCTTATTTGTAGTACTACTCATTACCTCATTTCCGACCTATATAGGATCCTTCTATAGAGGATCCATAAGTTGCCCACAAATACTTAAGGAGTGAGTGTTAGTGTGATGAATAATGTAGAAGAGGTACAATGACCTACAGCACTGAAAATTCAGATATTTGGCCAGTTGGCAACCAGCAAAAGTAAAACTGACACAAGCAAAAACAGTACACATTTCTTTAAACTTGACTATTGTTTTCGACACCTTTTCCAGTAACAAGGAGATGTTCATTCTACAATTTTATCTTTGAGCTGGGGTAAAAGCAGAGAATTCAGCCACCAAATCCATAAAACTCTAGATTCAATCTATCTTCTGTTTCTAGATGAAGAAACTGAGTGCTACACAACAAATGACATGAAAGAATGCTACATTTTCTGGAGGATAAGCAATATAACTTAATATTGTCTTGATGCTGCCAGGCTTTTTGTCCTTCAAGTGGTTAAAGATGATAAATGTATCAGTCTTAGCAAAATCCTCCCTTTTTCTCAGCACCTTTCAGTTACATGGTTATTTTATGATTGCAAAAGAACAAGTAATTGTAGCATACTACAAAGAGAAGAAGATTTGTCCCATCACACCTACGTGAGGATTATAGTTGGTACCAAATATCAAATTCAGTGTAGCTCACAATACTGAGAAAACACCTCAGTATACGGGAATGTTCACCTAAAATCTCATTGAAGAGTTCCCACAGTCTGGCAGATTGGGGATTAGCTGTACTGATTACCTAAGACAAATAAACACCCTGATGAGCACTACTTTTCCATTTAATGAATTACATCAGTTCTATGTTTTTGAACAATACTTCATGTGAGTGTGATTTCTGCTACAGTTTTTTCCTTCAGAAAAATGGCAAGGAAAATTTAAGAGACACTTCATTTACCCATTACTGACAACAGCAGTGTGACCAAATCTGTTGACATCTCGATGCAGATTAGGTTTTGGTAAAATCTTCCATTCATCACAAGCTGAAAGACAAAAAACCAAGCATATATCAAATAATTTGAAATGTTTGCAGCAAAACACATGTGAACTATATTTTAACTGCTGAAGGATAAATCAACAGGTTCCCATTTTAGATGCATTTGTGAGTAGATGCTCCAGGAACCCGTCAGCAGCACTGATCTATCCTGACATTTATCAAGACCACTGAGCATTCATAAAAGTGTCACTTTATTACACATACCCTTGTCTGCCTTCACAGCCAGTTTCAACACCCACAGCAACAAGCACTGCCATCCTTGTTATCAAGGGATCAGTAATATTGCCCTCATGTTTACATGCTCTCAAATTAGCTGAATCATTTCCATTTATAAGTATTTCATGGAACATCAATGGCAGTGAACTTTGTTCTTTTTGAAAGTGTTTTAAGATAAACTATCACTCCTCCAGCTGTGCAACCCGTCTCATTATTGTCTTAGTTTTGGTATCTTGATTTAAGCATGCTTCTAATTACTTTCCACATATTTGAGAGGAATGTTGTATCAGTATCTCCATATCAAATTAATTATTCAAGCATATTTCTTTCAGAACTGCTGTACAACAAATGTGGTTTTGGTGTGGTTTCATTTTTTTTTCCTGATTGGGGTTTTAATTCTTTAGAACCATTAGTCCTTTCTTCATTATTTCCTACTTAAACTTTACTGACTTCAAATATTCAAAATCCCACAGTAAAAGAAATAGGGAGCAACTACAGCTTGAAACTTAAAGGAAATCCCTTTAAAATGGAATAGGGAAAATAGTTTTCCACAGAGCAAGCAAAACATTCCTAGAATTTGTCATCATAACAAGTTTTGGAGACAGGTAGGGCAAACTTTCAGGAAAATTGTAACCCTAATATGAAAGTTTTCTCATTAAAAAAAAAAAATCTTCTATACACACAAAGATAAGGATTACATCCAAAGTTGAAAAGAAGTTGAAGGGAAAGAGGCCTCTCAAATTTAATCCAAATAAAAGCATGGCTTTATTTATATATAAACACTATTTAAAAGCAAAACTATCAATCTGGACACTAAGACCAAAAAAAGAAATCCTATTTGTTCAGCACACTCTCCATACTACAGAGAAGTTGACAGAGTACATGCCTGTAGAAGCTGCAGTCAAAGTTAGTAACACAAAGAAGAAGAGTCCTACAGAGATCAACAACTAGAAAAGGTTGCTGGCAGACAACAAGACTGTTGGGAACACATCTAAAACCTGTTTCCAGAGTTTTAATGCAAGAGAGATTGTATATAATAGTGCTGAATTCATTTAACTGTAGGATTCCAATGATAGTCACACCTAAAGAAGGTATGCTTACTTAATTTTAAGATGTGGAATCATTTCTGCAAATTATGGATATGGTCCAAAAATAAAGAAACATCACCACCAGACCATATATTTAAAAAAATATTAAATCTTTTTTTTAAAGAAATTGTTTTTAAAAGACCCAAACCCCAAAAAATCATCTTTCCTCCTGTGAGAGACTTAAAGAACAAAATTGCCTCAAACACAGCAAAGATCACAAAAGGACTTTGCCCTGAAGATACGCAGAGAATGGTGCTGGTTCTGGGCCTGGCACAGTCTGCCCAGCTCATCCTGGGAAATGCATACAGAGAAAAATTCCCACTGGGGCAAACCAGCAAACAAAGATCTGTCTCTCTCTCTCACTCTCTTTTCTCTCCTCATCCCTCACCTGCTTCTTTCTATCTCTCCTTACCTCACATTTACTGTTAAATAAAATCTGTACTATTGACTTTGGCATACAGTCTTGTTTGCACCTTAATTTTGGTAGGGGCATCTCGTAATAGTCAGATCATAACACCTCCCTCCTCAGCTTGAAAAACACAGAAGTGGATATGAGGAAATCCAGGAGGAGCAAGCTGTCTTCCAGGCTGATCTCGTTCCCACTGTCAGAAGAGTTCAGCCCTGCTAGTGCTGCTGTTCTGGCACTTCTAATGCAGAAAATTATTTACAACAGAAAATTACTGACAGCAACGTTTTGTGCAGCCAGCATCCTGTTAGCAAAGCACGCTGGAACACCTCGGTGCGAGCTCACACGAGGATGGGCTCGGCACCCAGGAGGGACAGGACGGTGCAGCCACGGCAGCAACGCCACGGAATCAGCTGGGGCTTCCACCAAATCACAGCCTGAGCCCATAAAAAGAGCAGCGTGGCTGTGAGAAATTAATCAATTACATCTCTTTATACTTTGCAAACAGAAACTAAAAGCTCATCGTTACCAGAGTAACACAGATGGTTCAAACAGCAATCATTTTGACATCAGGTGGTAGACTCAGAATGGATTTAGCGGTTTGAAGAAAGTGTAGTAAGTTTAATTCACTGTTTTATGGGATCAACACGTCCCAAAATTCTTACTTCTTTCTCAACTTCTACCTTCTGTCACTACCATTAACATTGTATTATCATAAAACTATGGAATTATTAATACAGTATAATAAGCAAACATTTTAACACTACAATTGACCAGCAAAATCTTACTGTTATACTTTAAAATGAGTTTTTGCTGTTGTCAAATCACTGCACATTGACACAGCACATGTGAGCTCAAGTGCCTTTGACGATAAAGGAAACAATTTAAGAAACCCATACTAAATTTCCATTTGATTTTAAAACTCACACTAAATTTTCATCTGATCTTGGGCAGCACTGACATTAATTTTCTTATTTTTACAAACATATGCATTACAAACATAAATATATAGTCTTTCCTGTACTTAAAAATTTATTTAAGAAACAGTGGGATTTAACACCAAGGGAAGACCATAAAACCATAAAAAAGGCTGGTTTTCAGTTGAGGAACCCCTGAGGGCTGGAGATATAATAATTCCTTTCTTACTCACGGTATTTTTCAAACTGGCAGGTCTTTTCAATAGAGTACAAGAAAAAAGAGGGAGGGAAGCTTATTACAAATAGCCTCCCCTCTTTGGCATTCCATGACTACTGAACACTGAACAGAGCACTGTTCTAGAAGAATACTTTTGCTCAGCTTTCAATTCCTGATGTGAGTTCCTCTGTACAGTTGATTAATATAAAATATAGGTAGTTAACCAACTGATTCCTGGAGTTTTTTGGTAAAGAATCAAATAGAATTCATCCCTGCTCGCCATCTTCAAACTTCTTTTGAATATCTCTAAGTACCCAAATTTACAGACTTAACTGTACCATTTTTAGAAAAAAATGACAAATGGCAAATGCAGTACGATTTACAACATGATTTATCAATATTACATCATTCTGTGCGTTGTATTAAGTCTAATAATGATGGTGAGCTCTGTGCAGTAAAGAATAATTTCCTCCATAAAATGTTATGCTCTCAAGGCATTATACAGACAGTGAGAGGAAGATATAGGATTAGTTTTATCTGTTGTATCTGTAACCAGGTACGGTGCATAGCACATGGAAGCACATTCTCCTTTTAACAGAACCAGTGACTAAGCAGATGAAGAAACAATACTATTCAATATTCCAAACTGATGAGCAGAATTTTTAGTCACTGTAAAGTACAAGAAGAAACAAAGGGGTTTTTCTTTCTATTACTAAAGCTTCTACTTTAAGAACAAGTTGTACCACATTATAACATTAAAAGTAAAAGGTTCATCCTCCCCCCTGGTGTAGATTAAATGGTTACCAGATGATACAGAAGTGGCTCTGACAGGGAATCGCCAGTCACACACTGATGTGATTAAACAGCACAGAAATACACTGGATTTGAAGCAACCCAGCTGATGCTGGCAGAGAAAATCTGCACTTGAACTTAGCCCAGGGTATCGCTCTCCAGGGCAATACCAACAGGTCAGGCCTCAACACTTCTCCTCTACAGCCTACTGGCAACATTGCATTACTAATATCAGAAAGGATGACCAAGAATTCCACAGGAAAGTTTTCAATGCTGCAACAGTAGTCATACTTTGCTAGAAGGTTTCCCAGCATGATTTCATCGNAGAAGGTTTTCCAGCATGATTTCATAGGAAAAAAAACAAAAAACAAACCAACCAAATAATTTCTAATCAGCACTGTCATATCAGTAAAATACTTGAACATAGATTTGATTTCAAAAATTTAACTAAGATTAGATTTANAAAAAAACCACACCAAAAAAAACCCCCCACCAAATACTTGAATATAGATTTGATTTTAAAAACGTAACTAGGATTAGATTTGCCAAAATGTGACTGAACAGAGGAAAAAAATAATACAAAAAATAGTATCGTTAAAAACAGGAAGCAAAAGTTGTTAGGACAGTGTCTAAAAGCGGGACAATCAATGTTGCATACTTCATCTCCAGGATCTGATTTGTGTTTGGGCACTGGCAGCCTGGTTTAGTGACACCCTTTTATGCAATTCAGAGCTTTGTTTTAACAGAAGGTATATGAAAGCCCCTACTTTACACTTACATTTATCAAACAATCTCTAAATTTCAAACTATTTAAATAGATTTGAAATGCCAATGTATTTATTCTGCTCCATCACACTCTGCAACACTGCAGTGCAGTCCTATGTGCTACACAGAATCCAGTGCCAGTTTATGCTTCCATCTTCTCTTACATATTTCTCATAATTACTAAGTTAATTTTTCCTTGGGTAAAGAAGTAATATTGGTTCACAATGTATGGACACCATTATACTTCTGTCTGGTTCTCATTTATGACTCTGGACGACTAAACACCGAACATAAACACCTAAAACAACATGAAAGTTATGTATTAACAGAAAACTTATTTTCTGAGTCTTTCCACACTGCATAAATATTTTTCTTTAATCAGATAATAAAAATCTCCTTACTCTCAGGAAAACACAAAGGCAAGTATGTTCAAAACAGCATGAATCGAATTTAAACTATAGAACTAACACCTACAACAGTCTACACACATAACAGTGACTCCCCAAGCAATATAAAGAAATAAACAACCTTAAGCTTCGCTATTATATGAAGCAATTAGTGCATTATATTATTATGGCTTCGCTCGTCTAATAGCACAGCAATATGGAGGTAATTGCTATTACAGACTGCACCAGAACTACATTTATAACTTAAGTGCTCAGGAATGCATAAAACTTAATCTTTCACAGCCACTGCTTTACATTTTCTTTGTGATGGCACATTGATAATCCATTTCTAACTCCAGAAAGTGGGAGAATTGCATAAATAGATGTGTTCAGATTGGAAAAGAAAAAATTACAGATATTTAAACTTGTTCATTTTGTTGACGGCAAAGATTATAGGTGAAACAACTTACTTTACAAGCAAACAATTTATGAATAAACAATGCATTTTATTACAAAATACAATAAATATGTTTGATTACAAGTGGAACTAAAGTCAATCTCATGAGATAATTCTGAATTTTTTTTCCTAAAAGGAGAATGTTTTTAAGCTTTGTTTGAATACCATAGAAGAAATTTAATATTTCACGTGCAATATTGTCTTTCATAAGCAATTGAATTTGCATACTATTTAATCCATAATAATAAACTGAAATCCAGATAGTAACAAAAGACTTACAAAAGAAACATTATTAGTGTAAACATATAGGTTATTGCCCTTCTCCTGCAGATACAAACAATGCAGAACTACACCCACCACTAGCAGAGAGCACAGAAAGAGCTGCCATGTTCCCACGATTTGTTTTCGGCTTTTATAGAGATTCCTTGTCAGTAATTCTCTGTACATACCTAGGGTATCCAGACACCTTGGCACCTGGCAAATGTGTAGCAAAAGGACAGAGACCGAATACTTCATAAACTGAAATTTAAGGCACTTAGGCATGCAGAGATATACTTACTAACTGCACCATTTGGCCAGAAACTAAAATATCCTTACTCTTTTAAAAAATCCTTTCTTTAATTATATTTCAATACTGGTCTCAGCAGTTAGAATCTGTTTTAAACTCTGATTCTGTCTAATTAACCTATTTTTATCTGCAAATTTTGCACGTGAATACTCCTAAAATATAATCTAAATTACTTTTTAAGATCTGATTGGAAGAGAAATGTAAGTTTTAAGCACATGGTGGCCCTTGTAAAGAAAAGCCATAACCAACATCAGTTAAAAAACTGCAGGTCAGCCACAGCATTCAAGACTGTCCCCACTGCCAAGGTTCCTCTTTCAAATTAATGAAGCAGTAACAGCACAGTTGGAAAACACCTGACGTCTACAAGAACGACCCTTAGTGGATTTTTAAGGAGCTGCCAGAGCAACCCAGGGGCAACCTGGCGGTAAAATATCAAAGGAGGACAAAAGTACAACAAGGCCAGATTTCTAAAGCTCATTTTTTTTTAATGCAGATTTCTTATCATGTATTTACTGCTGTCAAAGTGAATAAATCAAACAATATTAAATTATGAAAATTGTGGCACCATAGAAGGTTTTGCAACATCTCCACCTCTCTGTGTCTTCAGTTTTAACTAATATGCAGTAAGCATTTCAAATTACTGAATTGAGCTCTTGGCTTGGGACACATTTAAATGTCTAAAACTTGTGCACAGCCTAAGCTCAGAACTTAAAAAAGCAATGACTGATTCAGAAAAGCAGGGGGAAAAAAAGGAACTCTGTCCTAAGCTTGGTAAAATTAACTGCTCTCTGGAGATACTTATCTCTGCCCTGGACTAGAGGAGTGTGGATTACCAAACTGCATTTCCAACCTTTTGGAAAGCTAAACTCGGCTGAGATAAAGCCACACGAACAGTTATTCCACATTAATATGAAAAACAGTGTTTTCATGGGTAATAAAAAGCTGAAGCAATCTATCCAGAAGACTATGTCACATATAATAAGGGAGATAATCAAAAGTACTTTCCAGCCCAACTTGAACATAAATAGCACAGGCTCTATCTGCAGGATTCAGCTGGTTTCCAGACAGCGCCCATTTTTTACAAGACAAGGCATAACACTCCATCACTTGCAAGGTATCTAGGAAATGTGATGCTGATAGCATCATATATTTTTTCTTCCTAGCATTGTTCAAAAACTCATGATGCAAAGTAAATTCTGAAAGATACCCATTTCGTAATTATTTCATTCTTGGTAAAATATTTCAAGTTTTCTGAAAAAGTATGTCTTTATTTAATGTATGCTGTGAGATTTGTTTTTAAGGTGGTAAAATGAATATTACAGAAGAGTAAGTCTGAATCAAATCCATCTTCATATATTTCATTTTCTAAAGAGTAATTACTACATCCAAAGTGTAATTAATTACTACATCCACTTCCTTTGTACTTCATCAGTTTGATAACACATGGAGAATGTGACATGCAAGAGAATACAAATACCATATTAAACATTACAATCAACTGGACAAACGAAAATATTGTTCTACTTTAGAAAAAAAGGCAGCATAAAACATTTTATGAAAGTTGATAGAAAGCTACTGGTGTGTGAAAGTCAGAAAGTTACACGCACCCATATCTTAGGACTCACACTATTGACTTGTAAGTGCACATTCTACAAATAAATGTAGACCAATAAATAATATTAAGCTTCAAAATGAGAAAGGAGCTCTGTTCCATTAAAAATTAAACCCACATGTAAACTGAAGTGAGAACAAAATCAATAGCTCACACCATCAGATGCCTGCAAGAAACTACGGAATATGCAACACAGGGATCCAGTAAAAAAACTACAACTGTTTTGCAAAAGTATTATTTGCACAGCCATTAAAACCAGCAGGAAATAACCCATATATGTTCCACATACTGAATTTAGTCATTATTTTTGTATTAAAGCAAACACATAGCATTGATATCTACAGCGAATGCCATAAAGTGCCATTAACTGCTCCTGAAAGAAGGATCGTGTCTCAGCCTCTTCCACCACTGTAGGCAGCTGATAAACGCTTGCCAAGAGCAGATCCAGGCAATATCCACAGGCTATTCTCAGCGGGCTCATGCATGAGTCCATGTCCCAGACTGCTCCCATTTCTTGGCTCCCAGGACAAGTGACCGTGCATTTCGGCCCCAATATGAGCTGCACGATTATATTTAAAGCCCAAAGATGAGCTGCGTGTTTCTATTTAAAGCCTATGCATAAAATATGGATATGAACATCAGGGGAGTGAAAAACTATTTATGGTAAGAACAGCAGTGGCACAAGATAGGAAACAGATTATGGACTCATTAAATTCTCTGATATTTATAGCCTCCACAATCCTATAGGAAGGCTTTTCCATAAGAGTACGGCTCAAAGGGTTGGAACCACTCTACAGAATGAAAGCTGACACCCATCTAGTCTTGTCTTATCAAACAGTTTTCCTCCAAACTGTATTCTTATCGTATATTTACAAACAACAATCTTTTCTGCTCTCAGCCACTCTCTTGTGAAATTAAATACACCACATCCTTTTATCATCCCCGAAAGGCTCCTCATGCTTCACTCAGCCTTAATATCATTTGCCATGCAGAGCCTTTTTTGAGTTTGTCTTTCTTAAATGTGTATTGCCAAAATATTACAAAAATATTCAGGGAATTGAGAACATCATGACTGCTGCTATGCTTTGTCCCACAAACCAAACTCTAGACAAAATGGAACAAAAGTCTGTGTAATTCATAAATAACTTGAAGGTGTTTGGGATCAAAACTTTAAAGAATCATATTAGCTGGACTTCAGAAAGCAACACTCCGGTATTTAAAACCCAAATGAGAAAAATACAGTACGATACATACCTATATCATATGCAAGAAAGTCAGCAGAAAAACACTTTGCACCATTGCTCAGGGAAGTATCATTATGAGTGTTTCCACCAAAAATGAGCATAGCTCCATTGATTAGGACAGCTGAATGAAGGTATCTTGCAAAGCCACTCTCTTTCAAAATAGTCCTACAAAATAGGAACAAATTAATACATACTGATGTGGGGGAAAATGTATGCACATCAAGGACATTTATAAATTAAAGCAATACAAAACACAAGGAAACTACTAAATTATAGCTATTACTCAGTAAATAGGATGACATTTAATCAGATTGTTTCTAGGATTATAAATTTTCTCATGGTACAACAAATATATATTTATTATTTGTTTAAAATGTCACACTTTTAATTTAAAAAAACAGTTTGCCAAATAATATATCTGAAATAAATTTTAACATGTTTACATTCTTCAGAAATGACTACCAATATGGTAAATTTTACTCAAAACCGAATGAAACCTCATTCATAGTATTAATTCCTATTCTTATATATCTTTATGTATCCATGTTGGATTTTTGCTCAAGAAATGTTGTAAAAAATCCTTTAGAAGGTTAAAAGAATCTTTAGACCATCTTAAGTATTGTAAAAGGAAATTTTTTTTTTTTTCTAATTAATTGAACACTCAGACCTGCAAAGGAAATGGTAGAAGCCATTCTAGGTATGATAAAAACACTCGCACTGCTCCATAAACTTATTTAGACTGGTAAACTCCACCAAAAAGAAGGTCAGTAGTGAAGAAAACAGAAACCTGTGTGAACATTGAGTTTGAACTCCTCATCCATCTCAGCCCCTGTGTGTGTGTGGTCCCTTCGTGCCAGAGCAGCAGCGCAGCCCCAGCAGCCAGGAGCTCTCAACGCACAGCCTGAGAGCGGCACATGTGGGGCCAGCAGAAAGAACGGAACACAAACTCGACTCAAACCCGGCAAATAAATCTTTCCAAGGAAGAGAGGAGCCATTGGTGGGTTTTGCCAGATGAATTAGTTAAGTAGACCAGCTGGGGACATGTTTGTGAAGAGCTGAGTAGATCACAGTACAAAATACCTTTTACATTCTCCTAACAACCTTTCATTGTCTCAGTAATCTAAGTTTACAATTTTAGGCTCTTATTTTCATTTGTTACTGCACGCTGCTCACATCTACAATTAAACTTGGTCATTTGTTTCCTGTAACAAAAACGACTGAACTATCTTTCCTTCTGATTGAATAATACTCTCTCTTAAATCACTCTCATAATATTTGTTCAATATTTTTACATCATCATTGTGTTTGGGGGAGAGGGGTTTAAAGTATATCTCTTTTTTTTTTATGCAATGACATAAATTAATCACTAAACTTGAGATATTTTTAAGTGATAAAAGATTGCAGGTTTAAACAAATTGAAAGGAAGGCATCAAACCTAAATTCTCATATTATTATTTAAATAAATTCCCCCCAGCCCTAGAAAGTAACATCAAAAGAAATATCAAAGACTAAATGAAAATAAATGAGCTTTTTTATTGCTTAAAAATGTGACAATTCCTTCAATCCACTTGCATACCCATGCATGTATTTCTGCTTTTGACCCCCTTTTTTTTTTTGTCCTATTAAACAACTTGCTTTTCTCTTGTGTATTTCCGATTAACATACTTTGAAAACAGAGCACCACATAAGAGCGCATTTTTAACCAGGAATTGGCTTGACACAGGATACTTCAGGTACACTCCCATAAAAATGCAATAGCTGGGTTCAACTCATCAGCAATAAAGAAAATTAGGAATGACAAGGAAATAGCACAAGACATTATTTTTAAGTTATTTACAACTGGAAATGGAGGAATTCTGCTACCATGACTTGAAAGAATGATAATATCCTCAGAATGTGTTATCCTTGTCCATTCACACTACAGACAACTTTCTGTCTTTTGCTTCTCCAGTTTTCTACAGCCCCTATTGCCTAATTTACACTAATTGCTATACACTAGGCTCTGCCTTGATTATCCTGCCTTGCAGGTGTCTACGAATAGTTGTGTTGATCACTAAAGGCCCAAAGAGACGTACACTGTTCTGGGGAAAACTCAGGACTCTCTTCTCCACTGCGGATATAACAATATTCTCCCTAAATTTGCTTTTCTGGGCTACTCACTTTTCTACTTGTGACCCAGCTGTGTTGCCCCACTCCTGGTCCCTACCATGGTGTGTGTTTTTTTCCTCCCTAATTTTTGCATATTGTGTGCTGAGTTTTATCCCTCCCAGCAACAGTAACTTTTCCTCAAGATTCAGCAGAACTGGAAGTTTGTTAATTTGGCAATGATTTTCACTATTCATTAGCATCACTAATGAAGGCAATCTAGAGAACTCTCCAGCACATATCAACCCCATGCAAATTCTGTGAGAGTCTCAGCACGCTCTCCTCTAAATTCATTATTTATGCACATATTCGTGTATCTGCAAACATTAGTGGGTGTTAACCGTGCCGATGCCAAGCGCGGCACTCAGCAGCACGACTGTAATGGTGACAGAAATACCCAGGAGCCAGCAGGTGCTTCCACTGCTTCAGGCCATTATCCAAGCCCAGCTCCACACCATCCCCCAGTTTCCAGCTGCAGCAGCAGGGCAGGAATGCAAAACAATACAGGTATTAGCAGCACTGTAATTCCCCATCATGTATTAGGAATATAGCTCACACCAGGAATTGAAGTATTGCCCCCTCACATTCCAAGAAACATACAGCTTGTTTAACTGGTATTAAGAAATGAAAACCCTCATGCCACTGAGCTAAACAGGTAATCAGATTTGTACACTAAAACTTAATGAAGCACGTGAACTTCTGCCAGATCAGCCACAGAAATGGAATGAGTGCCAGAGAAGAACAGCGAGGACCAGCAAAAGGCATGGACATGGGCAGGAGAGAGCCATCAAAGTTCCAACTCATCCTCATACCACACCTATCCAGGGGCACATTCAGTCTGTTACCTCCCTGAGTGCCTGGAATGCTAATTATAAGGTGCCAGAGATACAATAAACAAAGATTCAAAGATTTTATTACTATGTGCCATTATCTCATCCTCTGAGCCTGTTTTCAGTCCCATAGTAAAATTTACTCCCAGTGTAAATCTCACAAAACAAATAAAAGAGTTGAGTTCTCTACAAGCTGCAGAGAATCCTACATTAATATAGAGCAGGTCGAAGCATTCTTTATTAGTTTTAATATAAATAATGCATTAAAATATTCCACAATTATTATTTTATTGTTGAACAGACCATCAAAGGAAAAAATATCACTTTGTTCCAAAAATAGAATAAGAAAGCATTAAAATTCCAGAAATTTAAAAATACACGAAAAGGAACAAAAAATTCTCATAATAATGTTTCCAAATGCCATGAGTTAATGGCATTAAAAGTCTCAGAGAAATCAAACCCACATGTTTCCAACATCTGAGAGCAAGTTTTGGGCGCTTAAAGTGAAGCCACCAGTACTCAAGACAAATATTAAATTGCAAGAATAAAATGTTCCAAGAAATGGTTCATGATCTCAAATCATCTCTAAGGTAAGAAAAAACTTTTAAGTTCACTTTCTATACATAAAATGCAAATAGCCTTCAGAAGTTACAATAAATTTGAGGAACAAGGAACTAACAAAAATAGAAACACCAAGAGCATTCATAACTAAGGATTCTGACAAAATACCGGACATTTTCTCTCTTACTTCTAATAGTTTTGTCAAAAACAACCTTCCACAGCTCTTAGGGTTTTCTACTTATTTAAGTAACAGCCACTTTAACACACAGCAGCAGCATATTCACACCCTGAGGAAAGTTCACACGCGGTATTTCGCACGGTGGTCGTGTCTGGATAGGAGAACCTTTCCTTGATTTGTAGAACGCACAAAGCTTTCTCCCTGCCATCCTTCCAATGTGAATCTCCATTAATCCACTGACTCAAGTCTAGTCCCTCGGCACAACTCTTCCATTTTTTTGCACAGAATGCGCTGTTCTGCAGCACCCACAGATAAAGAGGTACCTGCACTTTGCTAGAACTTTACTCCGCCTTACTCTATGCTTGTTTTCTCCTGCAACCTATAACTTAGTTTCCTGCATCATAAATCCAACTTACCACGTCCGAGTATTAACTTCGTATCTGTAAAGATCATCCACCAATCCATATTTATTGCCAGGTAACGCTTTGTATCCACCATGGACATAAACAGATTTTGTCAGCTCATCATAGACACTGGTATGGCCATATCCACCTTGAACAATTGCTCCTTTTGTTTCTGGTACAAGCCAAGAGTTAGACCCTTGAAGACACATAAAAAACCAGAATTTTAAGGCTTACTATTGCTAACACACAGTACTAGGAGTTTTAAGTATATAAAATAATTTCCACTCTAATTCTAAATACAGCAATTTGTTTTAAGAAGTAATTTCATACCAATGTATCAAAATATCTAGAATTAGATAAAGTTGTCAGGCTATTATCTGCTAGTATTAATTTAAATCACAAATGCATCATGGTTACAGCTGCCAGGCAGTATCTCATCCTCTCTCATGTGTGACTTCAGCACTCCCACTAAACAAACAACAAAAAAAAGCCCAAACCTTTTTGAAAATATGAAATTAGGAGTTATGATTAATTCTCACCAGAGATGGCTGATGAGAATTCAGTGCTCCAGCTCCTTCAGACTCACTAGGAACACCTGTGCTCAGTCCTAGGGAGTCTGGGGGAGCCTGGCAGAAACTGAACTGCAGTGAGTCGTGAGAAACACGTAACATAAGGTAGCTCAAAGTGTGCATGGATATGGGCAGACACTTAGGGGAGTAACCATAAAATTACTGTGCTAAAATCCATTTCCAGCGACTGTTTCTTAGTTATTTAACTGCAAATATACCCATTCAGTTGCTGAAAACTCACAAAAGAATAATTTGATAGCAGCTCATTAAATTGGCATTTAAATCCACATTTTACATCACATGATTAATAACTGCAAGGAGATACCAAATAAAACCAGCCACAACAGCTATTATGACTGAAGAAGAGAACACAGCCGGAAAATATTTTACCGTGGCAAAAAATCAGACAGATGTTAAGTGAGTTCTTGCTGCCTGTGGCCCCAAAATGTCTTTGTTTTTCCCCTCCCTCTTCCCAGATGATGATGCAAGCCACAAAAAGAGCAAGCCAGGAGCTGTTTCCTGCACAAGGCATCCTACACAGAAGAGCCTGTGATGACTGGGAGTCAGCTCTACAGATGTGAAACAGGAGAAATTCACTTCCAGCCTCTTGAAGATTATGTCAGAAGAACAGGGAATCTGGACAAGGACTTCCAAAATGGAGCATCTGCTTTTGACCCCCCCTCAATTGGCTGCCATTATAAAGATATTTATCCAAGGCTAGCACACACCACCATATACACCTTGCTTCCTCTGAAAATTAGGTTAAATTCCATTCCAATTTTTATCTGATATTATGGAGGTAGCTCAGGTTAACTCTTTTTCTCCAGATTCTTCTCTTCAGCCTGAAGAGGCTCATGATTTTCAATTATTACTGTTGCTATTGTACTTTCATTAAATAGTTTCCAGGCACTGCCTCTACAAGTTATATTTTTTTCAGTAACAAGTGCTTGTGGCAAGTTATAAAGCATAGATTCTGAGGAAGAATTGAGATGATTTTTGTGTGTATGAATGCTGATATTTGTGTAACATACTATTTATAACCAAATATTTACATTATTTATGTGTAGTGTAATGTAACTAGTATTCTGTTTAAATCCCTGTGTTGGATATTATCAAGCTATTAAGTGTAATTCTGAACGCAAATATAAAATTTTTACCAGTAATACTGTATATTACATACATATTACTTTGACAACAAATAGAATTTACTTGATACAATTTCTGTAAGAGGGCTGGAGAGGAGTCAGCCTGCAGATACATTTTTCTATTACCAACAGTATCGTCATTTATTCATTCAAACATCAGTCCTAGATATTGGCATATATGCTT
The DNA here is from genome assembly GCA_013400915.1 of Pardalotus punctatus. NCBI lineage: Eukaryota > Metazoa > Chordata > Aves > Passeriformes > Pardalotidae > Pardalotus > Pardalotus punctatus. The sequence goes on along the minus strand of VZTX01031045.1, from coordinate 214,510 downwards.
TCCAGGGAAAAGGAAATATTTCTCCACATAAATTTACACAATGCTGTTGATAATATGCATAATAGAATATTTTGCATTGATAGCTGACCAATTCATGTAGCATTTATGGAGCATTATGGTTTATGTAGCAATGGTTGGACTTGATGTTCCTGAGGTCTTTTCCAACCTAAATGGGTCTATGATTCTGTGCAGAATTTAGAACATTGTCAGTGTAACATTGCATATTGCTCACTTTACAGGACTTGGGCAGAGATATGAAAAGCTGCTCCTTCTTGAATAATAAAAGACATGTGCTATGAATAACTACCTAAATCTGAAAAAGGAGGTCCAGTTTTTTCTGAAATAAAAGTCAAAAGCAGTGTTACAGTTGCTCCTTCTACTTCCTATTCTAAAATTTAGCTGAGTTGCCTGAATTTCAAATACTGAAATGCATACGTACAGTTTTGATATCTTTCATAATTCAGCATCTTGAATATTGCATTATTCAGACAAAAATACACCCCTGTCTGTATTTAAAGATATTACTATGCATATGATATGCTTTTTTGAAGCAGTTTATTGATACAAATCTTCACCTATCCTTTTTTTCAACAAAAATTCAATTTTTATTGAAGGTGTTCACATAACCCTTCTCATACTCAGAGATCGCCCTCTTTCTGTCACTGTATTATAAGAAGAACTTGATTGACCAAATCAGTCATGTGGAACTGCATTTTCAATAGCTTAAAAAGTCAAATGCAGAAACAGCTGTGTGAATAAACAAACCAGAAATAAGGAAATAGGATTTTTTAAAAATTTTTCCAAGATTTATATTTCAAGTCTAGTACACAGTGTAAAAATAAGGAAGATACATTGGCCTGATCTCCTTATCACAATACAACCTTCAGCCAGATCAGGTAAAAAGAACAAAACGTCCCAGAAGCACCTTGGTGTGCAATCTTCATTTCATCACAGTGACAAACTTTAAAATTTTTCAAGCAAGCAGGAAGCTTATGCTAACTTTAACCAAAAAAAGGAGACATGTAACATCATGGGGCCATTTCCTTTTACATTATTTCAAAGAAACACTTTTAATCAAAAGCAGTCTATAACCTACTTCTAAAGCCATAAAAATATTCATTCTAAAAAACGGAGATAGTCTGCTAATCTAAAGAAATCTCTGTCTTGTAAAGAAATAAAATAAAATCACAGAAGACTTATTCAGAAGTTTTTTAATATATAAGGACCCTTTATAAACCTCAGCTAAAACAAAACACAATTATTATATTCACCTTGAGACTCACATTGAGATTCTTAGAAGGTTTATGAGGTATTGCCAACCTAAAGGGAAATCAATTTCCCTGGGGAGTAACCCAGAAAAGCTTTATGGTTCAAGTTAGTAAAATCATTCACATAATTCCCATATCAGGATTTACTGGTTCCTCGAAAGTCGTAAGTCTGGGCACAGCGAGAAAGGACAACAGGAAGCTCTTTTGTTCCTGCAGCAACCACACCTTTGGAATAGAAATAAATTCACATGCCTTTGCATGGTACAAATCTGCCTGCAAAATCTGTCCAATTATTCCAGAATTTATTGTACTTTGATAGAAATTACTTCCTCCCCTGCTGACAATGCCAGAGACATCTGCAGATCAGGTACACCTTTGATTGACATGTTTTATTAACAAGAATTACATACCTACACGAAAAGCTAGGGATTCCCCAATTAGCTAAAACCTCTTCAGACATTTCTTAACCCAGACTCCACAGAAATCAGGGTCACAGCAAGTAAAGAAGGCTTTAGCACCACAATTCCATGTAACAAGTTCACCAAAGTTCATCAACAGAATTGGATCCTAGAGGTTTCCGTTCACATGAACCAAAGGATGAGCTGCCTCTATGTTTCTATCAGTAGCACGTGGTAAATGCTTGAAAAACAGCCTTCATTAGGACTAAAAGCCATTACTGATAACATTTAGAAACCATAAAGAAGTACAATTTTAAATGTTAAACTAATATGTTTTTAAAGCAAGCAGAGAAAGAGAAAACATTTTTCTTTATTTTTCTTTCTATAATGTCAGAAGCCCTTATTTTTAAGAAATTTCCTTTCCTAATCAGGTGAGTTCACAGGAATACTTCTCACTTCCTATGTCTTTTAAGTTTGGATTCTGAGCTGCTGAAGTCCTCCCAAAAAACAGTCATTCTTAATTCAAACCACCAGCTCAAATTTTATGGTTAAAAACATGTTCCTACAGCTGCAAAGCTGTAGATAAATGGCACAGCGGACACAGAACTCAGGGAAATTTACCACAAAATTCATTTAATTCAGAGGGGCAGGAAGGGTGGGAGATGCAAGGAGGTAAAATGAAACATGAGAATTCCCTGTGGCAGAAATGGTTCAGTTACACCATGTTCTGCAAGCCCCAATAATCAATCCTTCATCACACGAGGAGACTCGATGAAGTCAATGGGTTTCCACTGTAATACCCTACATTGTTACAAGTCTCCTTTATATTTGATGCAAGTGAAACCCATTTTCTCTAATAAATGAATTTTCTCACAAGAATATGATAAAAATATAATCTCCAAAAGGAGATATTCAAACTTGAGAATAATTGGCACATAACTGACAGAGAAGTGCTTTCTCTTACTCCAAGCTTATCACCATGGTAGGAAAGGTTTGGGATTTTTATTTTGTTCGTGTTATAAATGTTTAGCTATACTCTGTCTTATTAATCCTCCACAAATGTACCTGTAACATTAAAAAAAAAAATTAGGATAGGAACAAGCTGTCCATTTCAACCGTAAGGCCATCAATAAAATTAGCCAGGCAGAAAATTTTACACTACAAATCATGTTCCCTTCTTCATAATTAAACTCACCACAATAATAGGTGAGAATAAAATTGGCACTTCTACTCCATATTAAATTAGCAGCATGTGAAGAAGCAAATAATTTAAAGTTCCAACAGACATTACACTGAATGACCATGCAAAAAGCTAGAACAACATATTGTTTTCTTCACAGAAAAAAATAATCTCTGGTAGGTCAAAACAACAACTTTCTGAAATTAAGTTTTTCAAAAAATGGCCTTTAAAGCTTAACAAATCTTAGAATACTCTTGTGAAACATCATTCTAAGACCAGTGTTTTATAGTAGTTTTCATGCAGTTAAATTGGAATTTTTCAGTGTGGATAAAGCACATCATGGTGTTCTTCCTCTTATTGCCATTCACTTTTATCCCTTTTCAACATTGTTACATAATTTTGACACTGCTATCAGAGATAATGCCAGGGAGAATAAGAACATTCTGAGTTCTGAAGGGATTTCCCCAACCTATAAATCTGCTTTAAAAGTGTTTATATACATAGGCATACATGAAAATAAAAGGTTAAATGGAAAAATTAAAAACAATTATTATCCTTTAACATGTAAATATTACTTTGCAATTTTGTATTATGCCTTCTGCAAATGCATAAATAACTGAGAGACTTAGATAATAGGAAAAAGGAATTAAAAAAAAGTAGAAGGCTATAATTTGAATTAGTAGTCACATAAATATTCCTAAGAATTTATCAGGTGTAGATTTTCAGTATTATTCCATTGAAATACTATCTTAGATGTGCCATGTATATAATAAAAAGATTTCTCCTGGTTTATTTAATTTTAGCATTTAAAATCACCCCTAGGAACAGCTTGCAGTTCACAAGGGAAAAAAACCCAGACAGACATGGTAGGTAATTTACAGAAAATTAGAGTTCATTTTCAATTATTATCTCTAACAGCAACATGCATACAGTTTAGTTAAAACCCTATAGAATAATTGATGATATAAGTTATTACATTTAAAAAGAATGCAATAGAATGAAAGTAATGCACTAACATTAAAGAACCTTTAAAATAACTAAATTATTGTTGGTTTTGCTCTTCTACTCTGTGGTAAAAACAGCAAGTCTGTGTTAAAAAACTACATTTCATCACAACAATAACCACTGTGTGGAATTTCTTGTTTCAACTTTTATCCCCTTTAGGGTACCACAACCATGTACACAATGGAGAAAGTCATGGTCCTCCAAAGACATATGAAATGCTATTGCTTAAAAAGAAATCTGATGTACATAATTTGAAGGAGAAAAGGTGAGGCTTTATTTGTTTTGGAAAATACATATTTTTCTTTCTGAAGACAGGAGTGATATTCAATTTTTTTTTTTTTTTAAATAGCACTTTTCGTATCGGTACGTGATAAAAATTATTTGAAAGTGACTTACTGATGTAGTATTCTTGCACAATGCTTGTGTAACCATATATGGAAGAATATCCAAAAATTACAATCATAACCACATCTCTGCTGTCCAGCTCCACTATGTGTGCTGAGTGACCTTCCACAGCATATTGCTGGCCATGGACCAGCACTGCAGGAATTCTGGTAGTCCACGTCTGACTGGGGATGTTGAAAACCCACAGCTCATCAGTGACGTTGCCATTACTTGTTTCAATTTTGCCTCCATACATGTAGATGTCTTCCTGTAAAAATGGGAAGGGAGAGAAGAGAAAGCAAATAATGGATTACAGAAAGATAACATCTGAACTGCATACTCCTGTGCTGAGCAATATTTCATAACTGAGCAATCAGATTTAAATCTTTACATTTAATCTTACATTAACCAGCTCGATATCAGACACTAATCCCAGACAATGATACTTAAACTAAACCAACAATGATAAGGAGTCTATTTCACTGAAAAATAAACCTAGCCATGAAAATGACACCAAAATGAATCTCAAGCAGATTATTTCAACCAGAAAACCTTTAATTACACGGCCCTTCTAATCTATAGTGCAGCATTCTATTTTTAAAAAGCTAAACAGAAAGGATATTATATTGTTTTCTTAGGGAACAGTTCACAGAATTAAAATGTGATTTTCCACACATTCAGTCTATGGGGATTTCATTCAGCATGTGCACAACAGAGCACATTCTCTCTTGATAGCAAAGTCATTTAAGTCCTGAGAAAATTCAGTCACCACAACCACTAAACCAAGTTGCTCCAAGTTGCATCCAACCTGGCCTTGGACACTTCAGGGATCCAGGGGCAGCCACTGCTTCTCTGGGCACCCAGTGCCAGGGCTTCTCCACCCTCCCACCGAGGAATTCCTGACCAGTGCCGAACCCAAACCTGCCCTCAGACACTTTGAAGCCATTCCCCCTTGTCCTTCATGCCCTTGTAGAACATCACCCTCCAGCTCCATAGGAAGGTGCTATGAGGGGTCCCCAGAGCCTTCTGCTCTCCAGGCTGAAGGACCCCACCTCTCTGACCCTGTCCTCTCAGAGAGGTGCTTCAGACACCTGATCACCTCGGTGTCCCCCATTCAGGACTCGCTCCAACCGTGCTCCAGGGCTGGGGGTCCCAGAGCTGGACACGGGGCTCCACGTGGGTCTCATGAGAGCACAGCAGAAGGGCAGAATCGCCCCCCTCAACCTGCTGGTCATGCTGCTTTTGATGCAGCCCAGGATGTGGTTGGCTCCTCCTGAGCACATTTACTAAAATCAGATCCCATAGGGGAGTTCTTTGAGCTCTTTTTAAGGCATGCAAAATAGATATTCCCGTCAGCATGAACCGCATACCTCAAACAGCAATGCCATCTGTTCTGATAAGTAATGAGTGATTTACCTAAATATTGACTGAAAGCAAATCCTACTGAATTTCACTTCATCTGGATTTGCAAGCCAAGGTATGCAAAGTCACAGAACAAATTCCAGATTGTTGGCTTCACGGACTTGCTCAAGGACAGTTTAAACGGGGTAGAAAAAACTTCCTCTGGTTCTGAGATTGATACTCAGTCTTTGCTAGGACATAACCACCACATGCACTCTGCATACCATTTGTAGTTGTCTTCTGCATACTGCAATGTAATGTTCTAGGGCTTACCCTAAATCCAGCCTTACCAGGTTTAAACAAAGAAAAAAAATAAGGGAGCTGCAGGTTTAGCACATTTAGCAAGGTTTAACTTGGCATGAAAAACTGAGCCGCAGAAAAAGAGGCTGGAAGATAAGGAAACTACCTAAGAAGTTTGTATCAATCACGCAGAAATTTCAGACGTCGTACAAGTTGATGGGTCTACATCAGAAGTGGAAACTTCAGGTTATTGTCATTGTACACACAAAGAAAGATGAACTCTTGACTCTTGGTGAATTGGCAAGCATGGCAAATACAGGTACCAGTACAACGTCCAGTCTTTTTAGCCCAGCCAAACAGAGCCTTAAGAGGGTTTTAATGCTGTCCACATGCCCGTGGTTGATGGTAAGGAACAGAGTCCAAACAGTGAGCAGACTCCTCATCACTCAGAGAGATTAGTCAGCAAGTGACTGACCAAACTGTCCAATATGTCTCCAACAGTACACTTGAAATTCCTGCAACATTTTCAACTGTTGTTTTCATTTGAGGCAGGAGAACATTTCTGAGTTTGGAATTTAAATCATTCCTATGCAGGGATACTCTTTGCTGCTGGTGCTGTTTGAACAAAAGATGTTCACAGAAGGAATTTGTAGTGGGATTAGAGAGATATGTATCTGAACCCGTTTTTTTCCTATGAGATAAAACATTTCAAAGAGCTTGGTAAAGACCCACAAAAACTGAAGAATGATGTGCACTGATCCAAAGGAATGGCTTGAACAAATATTCTTCTCGAAAGGATCCTATATGGCTCATTCCTTACAGTATCACATAGATCTCCAAAGTCAAATCAGCATCACTTACATTGTGAACTACTTATTTTCAAATGCAGAAAACTGACTATGGCATAAAGAGAGAACTAATTAGGGAGCTGCAGGGGCTGTATAACAGTATTTGAAAAAAAACTAAAAATTCTGACACTGAGGAAAGACACTTTTAAAAAGAAAAAAAAAAAGTGACCTAAAGAGCTGCTTGAACTTTGAAATGATTACTCAGACAGCTGACAACAGAAAAGTCATCCTCACAGTTCTGCCTAAATGACTCAAAGTTCAGATAAAAGAACACTTCTGTGAGGAGCAATCTTTTAGGTGACAAAGCAGATCCTGTACACAAGAATATTCACAGAGAAAAAGACAAAAAGGTCATGACAACTGCTTTATCAGCCACAAAACCAGATTTAACTAAGCTTTGCTAAGGGCTATTTCCGAGATTAAGATTCACTAGTGCTGGTGAAAAATGCTTTAGAAATAAGTGATGATCAGCTGAAATGGAGAAAAACAGGCTAAGAGACCAAAGTCAGTAGAAGAAATACAGAATTGAAATTTAAAAATGTTTCATGCATACTTAGGGCAAAAACCAACATCCTAAGCATATAAATATAGACATTTATTTGGAAAGCCTTAACAGGAAGAGATTATAGGAATGACACAAGTGCCAATGTTCCTGTGCAGCGCAAAAATTGTGACAGAAAAGAAGGTATCCCTCTATAAACTTATACTACTTTAAAAATTAATTAAGTACTAAATATAAATCAAGGTATATGCTAAAGGTGACGCTTTCTGGCAGACACAACACACAAGATACAGAGTTTAATGTGTGTTAGTACAAAAGCACTGCTGATCTTTACCTGAATTAAGCATAGCAGATGATATTTGTTTATAAGATAGCAAACCAAACAGGACTGCAAAGTAATAGTTTTTTAAAAGGCAACAAAAAATATAAAATTGAAAGTCTTCACAATTTCTTTCACAAAAGAACCTGGCCCAAATGAAAGATCTTAAAAATTGTACTTGGTCTAGAGGAGAGAGAAGGCCAGGAATCAGACTCTTCCATGGAAGAGATAACAAAACAGGTAGATAAGCACCAAGGAGATACAAGGCCTCCAACACATTCGTATTTTAGTTTTGATACCAGGTACCAAAACCAACACCTTCAATCCAGTGTGAGATAGTGACCTTGAGCATTTACTCAATAAATTAACCTTGGCCATATTAGATATATTACATCATATAAGTAGCATTATCTAAGTTACAAGAACCCTGAAAGAACTTGTGGTTTTTAAATGAAAATTTCATGTGAATATTACCATATGCAAATTGAAGTATATAGAAGTACACTGTTTATTGAACTTCAAAGTTCCTGATCAGCAGGGCATTCCAGCAAAAACTAGAAATTTCTCCCTGTGAGCAGAGCAGGTGGACAGCTCACTCAGTCGTGACATTCCCACCCACAGATCACATCAGTTGGTTCCTTGGCAGGTGTTCAGCTCCAAGATGACAAAACAGCCAGTGCAGCTCCTGTTTGCTTCAATGGAACCAAAACTTTCCAATAAATGCGTCCATTTTCTCAAATCGCATTTTTTTCCCTGAAGAAACTACTTCAGAGGAAAATTCTGATGAGCCATAATGATAAAGAAAGATGACAAAAGGTATATGATCTGTAAATATTTGACTGTGCATATTGGGCAGAGAGGATGACAGCAGAAGGCAGGAATGATAAGACTAAAGCCAGGATTTGAACAAAATAGTTAAATCACATTTCTCAAGAGAAGAAGAATACATCCATTTGATCTAGGATTTCTTTTACAATAATGATTGACATACACATTTTGACTAGACGAAAAGAGAATAATTCAAATATAGGAGAAAAGGTAAACTGTCACAATTTGAATGTTAAAAGAATCAATAAAATTTAGAGCAGCAAAATTCCTTTTAATTTTTTCATCTTATTGATTCCATCATCATCTTTCAAGAAGATGTTTGTTAAATAACCAAATAATTTGAATAAAATTAAATGCCTGGTGGGAGATAAGAAAAAAGAGGGAGCCAGACTCTTCCCAAGATAATCCAGCAAACAAACCCAACATGGTGGGCACAGTTTGGATTACAAGAAATTCAGTTTAAATATAAGAATAAATATTCCTCCTTATTTCATTGAGAATGGTCAAGACTGGAAGAGGTTGCTCAAAGACCCTTGACAGAGGAGCATTTCACAGTGAGGAAAACTGAAACAGACCACGGAGGATATTTTAAAAAGATCACCAAATGACCAGGAGCACCCATTTGTCTGTTAAGTCCCGATCAATAAACTGCACCAGGGCAGAGTAGCCCTTCTAAAGCACTTCACATTGAATCCTGAACAAACACACAGCCAAAAGCATTAGTTCCATTGACCTTGAGCATGTTCTTTTCCCTACACCTGATCTCAGTATTAATATTGATTTTATATTTCATATAAATGCAGTAATTCAAGATCTCTTAAACTTATCATATTTTTATTCCTTAGACTTTACAATTTTTCTTTTCTCCTAAAGGAACAATAGTGAGCTGCTCAGGCTGTACCTGGGAATGAAACACTCATGTAAATTCTGCCTGCATTCCAAAAGAACCTTATCTGGTAGTCACCACTTAAAAAAGAGTTTTAAAAAAATGCAATGAAGGGGAATTTATAACACATTTCTAATGAATTGGAAGCAAATTAATCACATTGAAATAACCACATAATTTTCATTTTGTATTTCTTAACTATATCATGGGCTACACAGAAAACTTTCTCTCTCAGAAATTAGTTTTCTGTCTTAATTCTTATATAACTCCAACTTCCAACTCCAATTCCTGAAGAATTGGCCAAAGAAATGCTACTCAAAAACCACATGAACAGTCATTCTCTATTTCCTTGAAACAAGATCATCAACCTTTTTTCTCCCATAGACTGTGTCCATGCATTGCTATAGAAATTTATTTTATGTGAACTAACAGTACTCTAACATTTATTAGGATTTTTGTTCTCTATACTTTTATCTGAAATTTCTAAAAATTTAGTCAAGTCTGAACATCATTTTAAAATTCCTTGATTTTTTTTTTCCAAGAAAATGTAAGTACATCTCAAAAAATGTCATCTGGCAATCACTCATCCATCACAAGCCTGTTTTCTGCATTCAACATGTACCACCTGGTTTAGGATTGTCTAATACCTCCTCTTTCTTTCCCCAGTTATCTACTTTAATATGGTTAACAGTATCAGTAACATTTTATGGGTTATATCAAAACTGAAAATTAATTACATTTCCATTTGATCCAGTAATCCTCCCATTAGATCAGGGCTAACAGACTGCAAAGCAGTCTCCACTTAACTCTTCCTCCTGTAGCCTGATTTATTAATTCTTAGCTTATTGTGGGACTACATCCTCTCTAAATAAGAACCTGAATAAGTTACATGAGAGGAACATTTTAACTGAAGTTCCCAACAGGATGAAATTCAAGGTCAAGACAATACTGCACCACATTGTATGTAAGGAGGTCAAGCTAATCAAGAGCGCTGTCACTTTATTTCTTCATTATTTGCAGTGGTTGCTGGGCATAGTTAAAGGTATTAATTAAGCTGACCTTACTTGGACTTTGCTTTCAGACCAACTGGAACATAACATTGAAACAAGGAATGAAAAATATTACACTTCTAAATAAGGAACCAATCTCTTGATGAACTAGGACCACTTAATTGAAGGGAATTCTGAAGAGGCTTTTCTCTAGACTACAAGCAAAAAGTCTGTGACAGCTCATCTCACCTTCTTCACACACTTTTGAGATCTGCAAACCAGAATTAGAGAGCAAGTTCTGCATAAGGTGTAATTCAAAGTCACAGAACAATAAAACTACGGAAATTGTTGGTACAACCTACTAATAGAATAGTTAGAAAACACTTTTACACATTCCTAGTGCTATTCAATTATACCGCAATAGCCAACAAAAATAGGCATTAAAAGAATAACAATAAACCAATTGGTGAAAGATTTTATCTCATTCATATTAAGGAAGAAAAGTTTTACCCTTTTTTGCTTTGTTAATACTAGCTTTTGATGAGACTAATAAAAATACCAGAAAATATATACAGACTCAACATCAATACCAATTAATTTGTAAAAGGAATCAAAACAATTACCCTTTTTTAATAAAGTTTTAAAAGTGGAAGTAGCATTCGTAAAACTCAAATGAGTTAAATTAAATTTGACTATGTATAAAATGGTGTACATACTCTAAAGTATCTTTATGATTACTACATTAGCTTGCCTGCCTCATTTCCGTTGCCAGTCTCAAAGAAAACAAACCTCAAAGCCCAGCCACCCTTCCTCTGTCCTGGGGCCAGTGGCAACAGGTCAATTATGAGGCCAAATTCAACCAATTTTGGTGATACAACCAAAACACGGACCAAGTAAAGTCCCAGCAGTGACCGCATGCACACCTTGCAGGTAATTCCCTTTCTCCTCAATTCCAGGGATCTAGTTTATAATTTACTCTTTAACTCCCTCCCTTGTCCCTGTCCATCAAAGCTGTATGTACTTACTCTAAAAACCTCACAAGTCATTTCCTCCAGTGTCTTTATAACCCTATTTCTTACATAAATTACTTCAAAGTGTGGTGATATACCTTTCCCATAACCAGCCTGAGGAGGCACTGAAGGTAACACTATCTAACAGTTTAGCTGCTCTAAAAGCAAGAGCACTTTTGTCCTCTCTCCTCTATAAATGCATAAAAAAGTCTTAGGCATTTGTTATAACCGTGCATCAGTGGGAGTCTTCTGATCTTTTTTCTTCAGAAGAAAGAACAGTACTTCAGCTTTAACTAAAGAAGCTTTCTGAGGGAAATGGGCACAGTAACTTACTTCATTCTCCACAGAGTCAATCACACAGCTGCAATTTACCTTGCACCACAATCGGGCAATGCTGGCTCTGCGCTCTCACTCCAGCCTAGCACCAGGCTTTTGAAATCTCAGGAGCTCAAGTCAAAAACCTAATCTAATTTCTTCTCTGCGGATACTTTTTTCTCTCAACCATAAAGGAAACATTACACAATTACTAGTACACAGCTGAAAACACAGCTCAAAGCTGCCATCTCTAGGTATTACATCCTACTGCTCTTCACTCTAAATTCTTTTTTCTGTTTTTTTTCAAGAGACTAAAGATCTGAAAAGAAAAATATCAGAACTTGATGCTAACAAGTTAATGTAAGAACTTATTGCAGAAGGATGTACTTTTTCCCCTTGAAATTTCTTTGGCTTGCATGATCAGCTCCTTTTGGCTCATGTAACCTTTGACATTTGACATAATCACTAGTACAAGCAGCATATTAGTTAATTATTTCACATGAGCTCATTATTAGTGAATCCTAATTGCTAATTAACATGTCTTCAACAACAGCCACAGCTTCTTCACTATACCTTCGCTTGCAGCTTTCATTATCACTAACACGAGTTGCACTTCCTCACTGAGATTTAAAGAGATGTCTGAATTAATACAGGTCTATTGTATTTAACATTTGCTGGTGAAAGCATTTCTAAAACGGTTACCATTTAGTCTGGAATGTCTCAAGAAAATATTAGCACTGTCAGATAAAAAGGTTAAATTTTATTTTAAGCCTTTATTCTCTGCTGCTAAATGATACATTACTCAAATGTTTCTTGGCTAAAAAGTCCACATTCTCCAAGAAGTGTAATAATCAAAGATACCAGTCAAAAAGACCTGACCTTTCAAAGAACAAATAATACATTAATAATGAATCAGGGAACTGACAGGAAGAAAAGCAGGTTTTGAGTTGATGCTAGGGCATGCACAAAATCTAGTTTATATTACTACTGAAAACATGTCTACAGTATTCACTATGACACACACAAATTCAGCATCTCTAAGAACAACAGATGCAAGGAAAACAAGACAAAACAAAGTATCGGCCCATTACTTCAATTCTGCTTAACTTACAGGAAGCACTCACTATAGAAAAGAAGACCAAACATAAAAGAAACCAAAATGTGCAACTACAAGGGTACAATCTTTAATGACAAGGGTAAAATCTTTAGTGACAACATGAAGACATTGTAAGACATTTTTGCTCAGATCACATGAACGCTTCCTGTGTAGAAAAGAAAACAAAACTTTCCATTACAAATAACAAAATAAAGTTTAACTTAACAGAAAGATAATGGAGACCTAGAAGGAAAAGTGGAATTCAAAACAAAAGTTCGGAAACTCCAGCAGATTAAAACTGACACAAAGGCAAGCCGTGAGACTCCTTAATGAGATGCCTGCAAAATTTATATATAAAGCACTAATACATCATTTTTCAAATGCATTAGCAATACATCTAACTAGATATTTTGTGGTGCAAACAGACTGTCTGAAGGAGTATTCTCAGAGGTGAAAGCCATAGCAATAAAACGAGGTTAACTTTAGCACAGCAGTTCCTCATGGTAGACATTACAGGAATTTCCATAGCAAAAATTAAAAACAGGGTATAGTAGTAAAAAAAAAAAATCCAGACCTGGCAAAGAAAGTCCCTGGAATCAGTTCTGAAGGAATTAAAGAGCTAACCCTTGTCTGTAGCATGTAAATTCCTGCTTAAAAATGTGTCCATACCAAAAGACTGGTAAGGGAGAGGCAAAAAGGACAGAATTCAGCGAGTGAAACCGACAAACAGATTAAGAAAAATTCTATTACTTTTTTAAAAAGGAAGTTATATCTTGCAAATAAAGCACCAGCCTTTTCTGAAGAAATCAAAGGTCCAGAAGACACATTTACCTGAAACTTCCAAAAGATGTTTGATAGTTTTCCTCATGCCCTAAAGGAACTAAGATGTTCTGGAACAAGCAAAACAGATAACACAAGGCTAATTAAATCTATAAAGTAAAGCCTGGGGAAAAAAATAGTCACTTCTTAAATTAACAAAGGTCATTAGTGGTGTCCCACAGACATCTGCGATTGGGATTTGTTTGTTCAATATGTGAAAAAACAAGCTGGCAGAGGGATGAGTGGAAAAATGGCAGTACTTTTTGACTCTGCTATGTTATTTGAAATAGCTGAAACAATGGTCAAATGCAAATAATTGCAGAAGAATCTCCCAATACTGAATGTGTAATATGAGAAAAAATTAAAGGGTAAATAAAGGTTCACGTGTATAAGGATGAAAAGATGCCTATGTATAAAAAGCGATTTTAAATCTATACATACAGGGATGGGTTTTGAATTCCCTAGAATGAGATCTTGAGGTTGTAACTGACAGTTCTGTGAAAATACCAGTTCAAAGCTAAGAGCAGGTTCTCAGAAAGCGAAAATACCCTAAGGAATTAATAGGAAAAAAATGAGACCCTTAATTCTCCATGACATCAATCTCTGAGGTAAGAACACACTAAAGACTGTGATTCCCCCTATTTCAGAAGGAATATAACAGAATTAGAAGAGGTAAAGGCAATGGCATAGTGCTATCCAAGGTATGGAATATCTTCCTTATAGAGGATTATTAAAAACACAAGGACTTTTCAGTATGAAAAAGAAATGATAGAGGATGCGATGTCCTTACAGGAAATCATGAGTAGCATTAGAAAAATAAATGGAGAATAAGAAGTAGGAATTATCAAAATTACCAGTTTTTCAAAAGGTGGTATTTCTAAAAAAATATTCTGGAATTCTTAGGCATGGGATGATGTCAATGTTAAAAAAAATATATGGTCCAAAAATTGGAAAAAAAATAAAAAACATGGATTCAATAATACTGTCCTATTTTAGGAAATCCCAGCTGCAAAGTAGAACAGTGTTCTGAGGAAGCTTCTATAAGTTCCTGTCATTTTTTCTCATATTCTTCCCTAGGCATCCAGTGTTACCTATTACGAGGCGAGATGAATGCTCTGGTCTGACTTGATACAATCCTTTTTGTCCTTCCCTGCTGGGGGTGCCTTATGCAAACAAATGAAAATTCGTGATACAAATTCTGTATTTCTCTGTCACAGTTAACACGTTTGTCACCCTGGCAGACTCCTCAGGCACATGTGGGAGCCTTCACTCCCATCTCCCTGAACAGAACCCAGAGCTGAGCATCCCTTGCCACAGGACCCTGCTACAAGCAATGGCTCTGCCAGCGGGGTTCAGCCCCTGGGGATGGTGCCTGGTGAGCAGGAGCACTGCCCACAAGCCCAGCTGGATCACACACACACCCCTGCCCTTCACTGGCAGGTTCAACTCAAAGTTCATGGTCAGCAAAGTGACTGAGATCCATTGCACAATCTCTGTTCCAAAAACTCTGCAATACATCTAAGTACTGAAGAAGACACTAACACAAAATATTTAGGGACCATAACTTAAATTATACTCAAGAATCTCTGTTCACAGTGACTCATTTGAAGATCACTAACAGCACACACAAAGAAATTAATTATACAGAACACTGAAGAGTCCAAACCTGATACAAAGCAAGAGTATGTCCATATCTCTGGAGTGGCCCTTTGGATACAGGTACTACATTCCATATACTGCTTTCCAAATTGTAGCTAGAAGAGAAATAGAAAAGTAAACATTTTCAGCCTGCAGAGGAAATAGAATAGCTTGTATGTTCTTACTAACTCCTGCTTGGCAGACTTGATCAGTCCCTGCTTATCAGACATGGTAATTTGTTAGCAGCAATAACATCATGGCCATTGCTTTGAACTCCTACAGCAGTACACTAACTTGTGGCAGTGCATTAAACATTCCTCAAGCAAAACAGGAGCAGCTCTTTAAGGCACCCAACAATCTCAGAAAATAGGAGTAATTAACAAAAATCACAAGACTTTTTGTTCTGTTATCAGCCATGTAAAAGACCCCACCCCACTAAACTACTCACACCACATTCTTTTGCACTACTTTGAAGATTTACAGTTGGGCACTCTCTTAACTATATATGGCTGATTTTAATTGCCATTATATTTTAATTAACAATTAAGACACAACACTGGGGAAGAGAGGTAAAAAAGTAAATTACAAAGGTAGAAAAGAAAAATCCAAAAGATGATGGGATTTGTTTTTGATGACCACAAGCATGTGGAAGAAAGCAAGAGGTAGACAAAAACCGAGTCCTTGTA
This sequence comes from Pardalotus punctatus, assembly GCA_013400915.1. NCBI lineage: Eukaryota > Metazoa > Chordata > Aves > Passeriformes > Pardalotidae > Pardalotus > Pardalotus punctatus. Next base: position 198,698 of record VZTX01031045.1, on the reverse strand, counting down.
GTAAACATGCTAATAATATGCTAATAAATATATCCTAACATTGGTGCTTGCCACATTTAGGGCCCCTGCATATGAAGTTGCCATCCAAATCACTTGGGTACTATTTACAGCTCACTCAGCTTTGTTTTCAACAGATGGTCAAACACATGCATACAAACATCACAAGCATAAAAAAGTGGAATACAGGTGACCTGCCTGACCCTACTGGCACCGCACCAGCAGGCGAGGTGCAAGCCCTAAATACAAGGCTCCTGTAATCATAAATTGACATCAATAACCAAGATGGCTTTCAAGATATACTGTGTGAAAACATCAGCAGTGAATTTCTTTCACTGTTTTATCACCATAAACCTCTTTATGTTTTGCAGTTTTTCACAGAACTGTAGAAACTACATATTAATATCACACACAGTTTGATGTTGCCCATATTTTCACATTCTATAATCATAAGAAAATCACAAGCATAAAATAAGACCATTAACAAAGAATCTAAAAGAGATATAAACTTTCAGCTGAATTACAAGATGGAAGCTCCCTCCCAGGTGAGATCTGTTTTCCCCAAGCCCCATCAGAAAGGACATGCCAAAGGAGAAATCACTTACTTCAACACCATTTGGAATGAGCTGTAGTTAAAGGTGTATCCACCAATCACCCACATAAACTTCCCGTGCAGGACGGCCTTGTGCGAAGCACGACCCACAGAGGGGCTGAAGGGCTTCACGTTGGGCAGGATCCAGTAAGACTCCGTGGAAGGGACGTTCAAAGAACAATCTGGACCTGTTTTGTAAACAAATGTGCAATTTGTACAATCTGTTAGATGGGGATGTTGAAGCCAATAAAGCAGAAACAGGGGAGGCTTAATTACAGATGTCAGGATTGCTCATTCTGATAAAATATGGTGTGCACTTTTATGTTTAACAGATGCTCAATGAAAAAATTGACAACATGGGATGTCAATCTAATTGAAAGCGTTAGATTAGCTCAAATAATAACAATTCATTTCCGCATTCTTCTCAGAAAACAGGCTATGAGTCACAAATTGAAAGAAAAGCACAAAGCATCACATTTTTAAATGACCTGTCATTTTGGTCTAAAGCTTTTAACACTGTATGGTACCATTGGAGAAAAACGATACTGTATCTGAATAAGTGTATATCAAAGCAAATAACGTCACAGTAAACTAAGTTACAACATGCATTATACCACATTAAATCTTAGAAGTAAAAATTTGCTTTTTGCCAATGCCATTCTGCATCATTTTTCAAGAGGAAAATACACTATCAATTGCTTTATTAAAGGAATGATTTGAATATTTAGACTTTATAACTTTTTGCAGACCATTCTACAAAGCCACCAAACCCACAACTACATATAATTTTCAAATGTATTTCAGTCAATCATTTTTGTCAAACAAAGTCAACAAAATGCATAATATTTTTTATTTATAGGACTATTACAATCATGAACAGCAAGTTTATGTTTTGTTCTGTAATAAGACAAACATGCTCTCTTCATCATCAGTTTATGCTCTAGATATTATTTAAAACCTGAATGTATATGAACAAGTTCTTGTCTGACCATGTGATTGATAAATAACATACAAAATTCAACATAGCTAAATTGAAAACTAAGCAAGGTACAATTTAGGATCATCTCAGGATAGCTCATGAAAATATTACGTCACCACTCAGCAATCACCAATAAGAAAAAAAAAAATACCACATCAGAACAGAGAATACTGTTAGTCCACTGCATAAACCTGTGGCTTGTGTAGCCTTAGCAAACTGTGTCCTACGGAAGAGATTAGTGCTGGAGACCGTCTCCAGGAGAGTAATAAAGATGTTCCAATTACAGAAACCACCGAATTCCTTTGAACTACTGACTTTTTCACTTCAGCAAAACAAAAATTTGGAAGTGAATAATAAATGTCTGTAAAAGAAGTGATAAAGAGAGGGTAGATATGAAGAGTCCACACTCTCTCTCGAGATAAAAAGCTGAGATTTGTGAAATGCAGCTTGAAGAAGCCAGGTTCAAAACAAACGAGAGGAGACAGCTCTTCATGCAAAAAGTATCAGATCTCTTTGGCAAGGATACTCCCCTGGCAAAGGATGCTCTGGATGCAAAGATTTACACGTATTAAGGAGAGACCAGACATAATTTTAGAAGAGAGAGCTGCTGAAGTTTTCTAAGTAAGCTAAATAAGTAATGTACGTGAAGTTTCTAATTTTAAAACATTATCTTAGGGGAATGGGAGCACAGGGAAATTATGTTTTTCCAATGTTTATTGTAATTTTGGGGGCAACTTGTTACAATTACTTCCTATACACAACAACCAGGCATCCAATCTGTACCTAACCAGCCATCAGCTTTTCCTAGTACACTACACAAGAATGATGTCCACTTGTATCCAAATTACCTTCCATTCACTAAATGATAGAGACACTCAATTCCCATAGTTCATTATACCTTCTACTCAGAAAAGATTAATGGCATTTGAATGAGGTCTAATGAGAGCATGAACAATTCAGTATATTATTTCTTAAGCATTAATAATTGATACTGTAATAGAGTTGTAACCTCAGCAAAATCGTGATTTTGTAAATCACTGGAGGAAACACTTAATTTGAATATAAAAGGGCTTTAAAATAAACAATTGATTAAGTATTCTTTGATCTGGGAAGAGCTTAAAACGATGGAAGCGGTGCCTGCAGAGAGCAAGAGGAGCCGCGTCCCGGCCGGGCTCGGCGGGAGCCGGCGGTGCCGGGATGGCGCGGCCAGCAGCGCCCCCAGGTGGCCACGGGTGAGCACAGCAAGAACCGCGCGGTACGGCCGGGCACCGACCGCGGTGAGACGAGAGCAAAAAAAAACCCCGAACAGGGTAAGAACGTAAAAATCTTGACCAGATCCGTGCTGGAAAGGATGTCACGGACAATCCTCCTGCAGCCCCGGTGCGACAGGAAAGGTGAGCTGGAAACAGGAACGCCACTGTCACAGAGTCGCAGAAAGCCTCCGGTTGGTAGAAGCTGTAAAGATCACCCAGCTCCAAACCCACCGCCATGGGCAAGGGCTTACCACGTTATGCACCAGTTGGTACAAAGAAGGAATGTGTCACTGCAAAAATGCAAAACAATAGAATAATACTGGCCTCTACCAAAACACCATTTAAAAAGCAAATTCTTTTGTATGGCTATTGCTTTATAAAAGTAAGGTAAATGTAGGACTTATTAAATATAATTTATAGATTTTCCTATTTGAATACACGTACCATTCTTTCAGCAAAGATACATATTCTCTTCAGAAACATCACATTCACTAAATATGTGCCTTTTGTGCAACAGAGAGCACTACAGCTGCAGAACAAAGATAATGAAAAATATGTTTTGTTACATTTTATGCAAATATTCTTTTTCTCCATTCATTTAAAATTGAATTTCTTTCTTATCTTCCTAATGTGTCAGTCAATCCACTGGGGTAGGGGTGGAAAAATGCTTTAAAAACAGCAAACAACTTTATAAACCTGAACTGGAAGTCAATTACGTTATCCTCTAAGGTAAGAAAAAATTCTATAGGTTTAAAAAAAGTGATTTATCCCCACCACACAAGAGGAAGAATCTAATTTCTATTTATTGAGGAGTTTCATGAAAAGCCAAAGTAACAATCTGTTCCAGCAGTTTAAGTCATAAGATCAATTTCCACCTAATGACTAAACATCATCTACTGCCTTCAAACCAAATCTTTTCCGTTGGGATCACAGGAGAAAAAACCAAAAGTATTGATGTGTTGAATATAAATTTCACCACTCTTCATACAATTTAATCAAAGCGATTTAAAAAGCATTTGTTGTTTATTCTGGTTTTGTTTGTCTGATCATTTGAGGTGAGGATTATTACTTTAACATAATTTTTTGACCACCAGGACTCCCAGTCAGACCAGTTGTGCTGACTGGCTCACTGATTCCCTCTAGGCATTCGAACAGTAGGGATCCATCCCTACGCTGCCCTGCACAGCTCTGCAGCATCCACACGGGACGGATTGATTTCTGCCCTCCGGCCAGCAGCCTTGCTGAAAATGAGACGCAGCAGCAGGCAGAGATCCTGGGGAGGTGCCCAGCTAAGCAGGAGGGCAGCTCAGGGGGCCGGGACCCGGGCTCCTCCAGGAATGGCACAGAAATCCCAATGCACACGAGCTGATGCAGCTCCTGAAATGCCATGAGTGCTGTTCTTCAGCCCCGTTCCTTTCCTCAGCCTCTGGTAGACGCTACATGAGATTTGTCACCTAAACAAAAACAGGTTTTGCTTCCCACTCTCTAAAAGAAGCAGGGATTTTTCAGCTGACAACACCCTTTGGACTAGAGACTTTGAGATCCATGCTAATGACAGCAAAGTACCAAGCTCCAAAATCTCTGCTAACAACTTCTAGAAAACCTTAAGACAAAAGCCTCCTTCCAATTCCCAATTGATGTGTTGGTAGCTAGTTTATCCATGCAACTTTTCTTCTGCCAGTGTTGATATCATTGGACTTAAAGACCTGGTCTGTCTACACACCCCACAAATGTTCATAAAGAGCTACACTGTTCCCTTCTGATTTTACTTGTTTAAACAAACCATGCTCTGTTAGTACCTTCCATAGCCCTGCCTATCCTAATGGTTCTCCCTCTGTTTTTATCTGTCTTTATAAAACTGTAGTAACAAAGCATGAAGCATACTACTAGTGCTTTCATATATTTAACTCGAGTTTGTGACTGATCATCCTACCAGTGCACTTGGCACTTTACAGCCTAGAGTTTGCAAACTACATAAAATTAATAATGTTAATTAATTCATGTTCTAATTGAGATAGACAAGCAAGTTTTCTCCCATGTCACTTTCCATGCTTCAATCCAAGATTATAAAACGAATTCTTAATACTCTTAGTCTCTCAACGTATTAATTTACAATTTATACTGAAGTAATTACATCCTACACATTACTTGAAGACTCTTGTGCAAGATATTCTGGTTCTCCTTCATATTTTAAGTAGCTTCCACCTTTGAATTACCAGACTTCATTAGCACCCTTACAGGTGGATTATAAAAATTACATAACAATATCAGTCCCAAGATCAGCCTTCAAAGAGCACTGATATATTTCTCCCCAAGTTACTCGTTCAGCACACCCACTCACATTTCACAACGAAGCAGCTGAGTTCCCTTACTGTATGTATGCACTGCACTCCGCAGTTGCAATGATTTCCCGTCATCAGATGCTGAGGTTCAGATAAAATATATTGCATTTTCATGTCAATTTTCTGACAGACTACCTTCGTATGAACTGTGTTGATAAATTCAGATTTCAAATGTTTTGTTATTAATCACAATGTATGTTTAATTATTTCTTTCCTCAAATGACGGTCTAGAACTCTACACGGTGCTGAAATGAAGCTAACAAGTTTTGAGCTGCATGAATCACTTGCTTCCTAATCTTAAATGAAGGTTCTACAGATAACAAACTAAATTTACTGTCTTACCTTATCAGGGAGATCAGCACTATCTTCTTCTTGTACTCAGGACAGAGTTTTGCATGGGATCATTATTTTAATCAAGTGTTTACATGTTCTATTTTACTACATTTAAGTGTATGCATTTTAAATAAGACTTACTTTAAATGGATTACATTTTTCATTGAAACTCACAAATAGCAGGGGACTCCCTTCCTAAATCTCATCCTAATGAGGCATATAGAGCATTATCAACCCCTTTAATGCAGCCGTTTAGTGAAACGAATAAAATAAATTCTGCTAAAGTTGCTTTCGTTAATTGTCAAATGACACCATAAAGGTATTTAATACTGAAGGTATTTAATACTAGCTCTTCATTTACCTGTGATGTTCTTTCTCTTGTAATAAGGACACTTGGTTTTTCTTATGTAATTGCCAGACACTGAATTTCTAATTATGATAGCTATATTTTGTTTACAAATTGCACAAAGTTCTCCAAGGATGATTGGCAATTTGTAAAATTCCATCTGAAGATAAAACTGAAGAGCATTTCCGGTATACAGAAAATGACCATTCATTATAAGACAACTCCTTCCTACCAATTCTATCTATGTAACATTTTCTCAGACAACTCTTATTTCTATGATCCTCATTAGAAGAAAAGAATCTACAGGAGTGCAGAAATTGGATTTTAACTTAAAACTGAGGGATGAAAAGATTCCTTGGATATGCATCTTTACGTGTATATACAGTATAAATGTATATATATTTAAGAGAACATTTCCCAGACTGTAAAACTGCAGTTTCTCCTTTCTAAATGGATACTTACCCAGGAGATAACCTGAAAAGTAAAATTAAGGCAAGGAGGGCAGAATGGTTTTAAGAAACTTGCTCCTACTTTCTTTCTCCTTTGAAAAACAGGTCCTCATCTCTGAAAACACACCTTGTATCCTTTCTGTTCCAGAACAGTCCAAAATCTCAGATTTCAGACCTCTGGGCATTTGGCACAAACTCTTTCCAGTGCTGCATTCCAACTGCTGCTGCCTAAGCCCCCATCCCAAACCTTCTCCACCCGTTTCTGTAAACCAGCTCCACAGCAGCACAACTTTGCTAAACCTCAGTGCTGAGGAGCAAGGCAGGACAAACAAGAGAGTGACATCAAAGCCTTCCACCGAGCAGTGGGAACAAACTCAGCTCTGGGGAGTCCTTTCAAGATAACCTGAATATAGCCAGACATTGACAGAGTAGGTCTGGTCATACTCAAGATGCTGTTAGAATAAATGCCACAATACCAAGCAAGCCAAACACTGATTTTACACTGCAGCAGTCATAGCCCCTTTATACTTTCATTGTTTACTCTTCTCCTTACATAAAGGCTCATTTTTCCCTAGAGAGATGTTATAAAATTCAAGCAGCCTGAATTGCTAATGGACTTATTTCAAAGTTAATTAATTTAATTTCAGATTCTGGTCTTCTGCTATATCTCTGTCTGCTAGGAGCAGATCTGTAGGGAGAACCAGCTAACTACACACATTCCAGAAATGTTATTGGTGTTCTAAGTTCGGATTAGGGCAGAAGGGCTGCTTGTGGCTGGTGTGCCTTACATGCAGCCCTAGAGCTCAACTTTTGGTGTAGTTTCTTCCCAAAGGAATGCACTTCCTCTGTTTCCAAGCCATCACACGATGCAATCCAAAACACAACACACGTGAAGGATCAGATTTGCTTTGAAGGTACTGGACTGATCCTCTTGAAGACTAATTTAAACACACCCTGTAATTCCTCCCGAGTAGATTCCCCTTTTGCTTGCAGTGATGATGTTCAATGATATCAAAGTATCAATAAAATTTCTCTTATAGAGCCTCCAACTCTTTTTTTTTCCTGTCTACACCCAGTAGTTGGCAATGTTTTCAGCATGTTCAAAGACAGTCCACTTAACCCTCTTAAAAATGTGGAACTGTTTGCTCTCCTTCCAGTCATCCTGAATTTTTACACCTGTCACAGAAGTTTTATTTCAGTGGAAATCTCGCTGCTCCTTTACAGCCTGAAACAATCCAAAACACGGTGTTCCTGGTATCAAAGAGAATTTTCTTGGTGTGAAAACATATTCAGTAAATGCATCTTTTTATAAACTTCTTAAATAGGTCGAACAGTGAAATAGCCACCACTTTTGTCTCAGCCAAGTCCCCATTACACTTTTACATGTGCCTAGCAGAGAAAGAGGGAGCAAGTCAGTAGTTTTAAGGCATATTTTTTCCTCTCTGAATTAGATCCACAGCTTTTATAAACAGGCATTGACATTTTCTGCTAGATAATACCAAAACAGATTAGCCAGGAATGGGGCAGTGCAATATGGTACAGAACTCATAAAGGAAGTACTCCTTAGGAAAAAGTTCAGCCTCCCCTATGTTGGCTGAATATTTTAAATTAACCAGATTTTGTGTAAATAGGATTTTTTTCTTATATGACACCATTCACCTCAGAAATATTCAAAATTACTAGCATTATTAAAAAACACTTTGATTTAAAAAAAAAAAAAACCACAAACATTTAATTAGTGCATGTTTTGTTAAATGCAATGTCTGTTAAAAATTATGTCAATTATTTGCTTTTAAAGTCTAAAAGTTTTATTGAGGCGTTATTCTGTATTTGTACAACTAGCAGCCAGCTGCAAGTATCTACAAGATCCTTGTATTACATTCCACAAGACAAATCTAATAATGAGAGGACCCTACTTTTTACTCAAAAGTTATTGCATCCCAGAGAATACCCCAAAGTATTCTCTTTTCTCAGTTACTTGTTTTAAATGTGAAACATTCTTCAGCGCTGCTCCTTCCACAGTAACCACAAGATGTCACCATTGTAAAAGAAACACACCATGCCATTAAATAAGAAATCCAGGGATTTATGCTCTGAATCATGAGTTCTAATCATTATACATCCAAATCGATGCAGTCCAATGATTTTTTTTTTTTAAGCAGGTACTAAAGTTACTCAAAAGAAGATAAAAAGAAAATGGTAATAAAAAATGAAACATAAAATTGTCTCCAAAAGCATACAGATCAACACCCTTCAGCCACTTGGTTTGAATTACCAAACACAAGAAAAACTTGTCAGGCAGTAAGAGAAAAATTTATGATTCCAGCATTGCAAATAACCCACAAAGAATATACTATCAGTGTAGAAACTACAGAGAATATAGGCATTAATAAATCAAGAAATAAAGACAAAAGTAGTCTCCCAGAGAGCTTAAGGAAGGTTTGGTATTTAGTAAAGGAAAACTATTATGTATCTAAGCCAGCTCATCTGTGGCAGAATTCTTAAAAATTAATTGAAATCTACGTAGATTCAGTAAAATTCCAAAGGAACGATGAAGAAAATTATCTTTATATAATCCTATGCACTGTTGGAAAGAGAGAATGGAGTATGTACAGAAATGCTAAGAAAAAGTAAGGTACTAGCAGAGGAAGTTAGATTTTTTATTTTATTTTGTGCTCCAAACTCCTAATGAAGTTTATAGCACTGTATCTGAAGGCACAGTCTAAAAAAGCATCTCCAAAGATTTGTGACATTTCCCCATTTTGTACACAACAATCTGACATTACAAGGAATCCATGCACAAATAAAACAGCAATAAAAGGATGATATTTTTGCTGCAAACTCTATTTTCAGCTTCTGGGCAGAGAATAAACCTTCAGGATCTTTCTGTGCACTACAGTCCTGGAAGGTTTTAAACACTCAGTAATAAGTCTACACTATTTCCATTCAATGACCATATTGCTAAACCCCTTCCCTTCTGTGGGTGCACTGACTGCCTTTTAATGAACAACTCATTAATTATTAAGGGAAGAAATGTATTAAATCTCATAATGACTGTAGAGCAATAGGTGTGACAGCTAATAGGAGTTAAAAAGTCATTTCCTTTGACATGCCAAAAGAAACAGCAATAAAACAGAAGAAGAGGCAGGAAGTCATGGAAAGAGGGCATATCAGCTAAGTAATCTGGAGGTTATTTTAATATTTCTGTTAAGAGAAGAATGCTGACTTCTATGCATAGCCAGCTAATCTAATTGAGACTTGTAATAGAAGTGGTAAACGATAAAAACAAAAATCCACAAGCATCTCTCATAATTATAGTAAGTGAATTAAACATTTAGGATCTTAAATAATTTATCTGCAATGAGAAACAATGATTTATGCTACTGAGAGTAAAACTACAGCACATGCTTACAGTACATCCATTAGTCCACACAGACACTCTGGTACCATTATAACAAAGCAGTTTACCAGTTTACCTTCCTTTTTCATTGAGAGCCTGATACAATAAATACCCAACAAAAACCAGACAATGGATACTTACTTCAGGAAACCCTAAAAACATGATGTGATCATGTGACACTCAAACAGTGGGGAAGAAAATCAAATCCAGCTAGGCACTAAAGACAAGCTTACCTTGCCAGCTGTCATTGCAAACACACAGCTTCTCTCCTGTCAGGTCACAGTAGCCGTGATCCGGACTGCCACAGTTGGCTTTACAGTATGGAATGTCACAGGCCTCTCCTTTCCAGTACTTGTCACACTCACAGTACACCCGGCTTGGTACAGACAGACTGGTCGTGCACTTTCCGTGTTCTGAGCAGTTATTAGGGCAAGAATTAATTCTGAAAAACAATAAATATGTAAGGTAAGGAAAACAATGACCCATGAGCTGATGACTGTGGTTTTCTCTGACAGTACTCCAATAGTATTTATTAAAGTATATTTTACCCTGAAAAATTTCTATGTTTTGATAAAACACAAGCTTAATGATGATTTTACAGGCAAACGAGCTCACAAGGTGTTGACCCAGTCTTACATACAAACTCTGTGATGCACTCAGGATCACAAACACCTTGCACTGCACCAAGTATTGACATTAAGCAGAAGGACATGCCCTGCCTGCGCAAATCACCACCTACTTTCCTCCTACGTTCCAGTATAAGTACTCAGTCCCTTCAAATGCTTGTGATCTCTAGGAAAAACCACACTGGAAGTGACTGAGCTTAAACTCTCCACCACAGGCACACAGTTAAAGAGTTTTCCTTTGTAGCATTGGTCCATACTATGAACAGTATGCCTAACATCTGGGGAGAATAAAACAGGGAAAAACAAGTAAGGAAAAATACAAGATGGCTAATATCCTGAAACTACTAACAAGCAGCACTTCATGCTTTGAATCCTTAATAAAAGAGCCATCTTAACTCTCAGTCCAAGATACAAAAACAGGAGAGCTTAGGCTGAAAGAAGTCTGTGACAGCTATGGGAGTAAGCATTTCTGTGATACACCCTACCAAACACTGAGATCACAGGCAACTGGACTGCAAAGCTAAGCAAAGTGGTTCCAGAAATGCAAGCAGCTCCTTGGAGATGAGGGGAGATGGGAGACGTGGAAGTATGTGGGTCCAAGAGTTTCCATGAACTCAGGCAGTATGTGCCTGATGAAAACAGTTTGAAACTTTTTTGATGACTCACAGCAAAGGGCTGGGTTGAAACTCAGAATAAAGTGTTACTACAAACCTCTAATGATAATACAGACCACTCCCTGTAGATGTGAGAGACAAATACTGTTCATAGTCTTCCTTGCTCATACTGAATGAAGAAAGAACTCTCAAAAGTTTGCAAAGAATTGTTCAAGGCTGGCCTTTGACAAGATGTAGTTGTGGTAGGACAGCCAAGAGACATTTTTGTCTTTTAGAGACTCACATCTCAAAGGACTGATTCTGTTACACTGCTAAAATAGAAAATTCCACATCTGAACTGCAGACACCGCATGGGTTTTGCCTGGTAACACACATGGCATTAAATCCCTTGGTGGCACTGACAGCTGTGTGCTCCAGCTGCGAGGACCCTCGCCCCCAACCACACAGGGGGAGAGCTCTGCAGGAAGGTAAGGAGTTAGTTTTTCCTGCAGGAGAGATATTCGTTTGAAAGTAGACCATTTCCCACTCCAACTGGTTCATTAAGGATTCAAACGAAATGAGAAAAACTGGATCAGCAGAATTGGAAGCAAGTTGCCTGACTCCAAGGAACACAAAATTTACTCAGACTGTTCTGGAGTAATTACATTCATTTGTTGCTGGAATGGCACTTTAGTCACAGATTTCGTGTTTCTGTCTTCACCAAAATAAAGGAATGCAAGTGGTCCATCAAGATAAGTCAAAAAATAAGGCAGAGGGTAACAGAAGCAGAGTGCAGTAAACCAGTGACAGAAACAAAGTTAGTGCAGCCATAAAAAGTAATTGTAGGTACTTCTTTATCATAAAAAGTGTTACTGTTGGTTCATTTTAAAAAATATTTTAGAAGTATCCATTGCAATAAAAGACACAGAAGAACCCAGTACACAGAATTTCATGAGTTATATATGTAATGGAATTAAAAACTGGCAAGTTTTTTTCACTTATTTTAAATCTACAGAAAAAATTAGGTAATGATATGCAGCATGCACCACATTACCAAGTAATGGAAGAATGCAGAGCACATACACTCATTTCTTAAGAATGCCAAGTCTTATTGCCATTTGTTCCCAAGACAAATAAAAAAAGTGTAATAAAAGCTTCAGGGATAACTGAAAAATGTATCTAATTACAACAGAAAGTCTGCCAGGTGATTGCATTTTACTGATGTCAACTGACAAAAATTAAAAATACCCAGTCTTTTAGGCTGCCATTTCCAATGCAATATATTTAGTGAGGTTTCCCAAACTTTGTATAGCTATTTGTTATCTGGTCAAAGGTGGGCAATCTGCTGCAAACTACAGCAATAATCTTTCCACAGATAATTTAACAAGTACTGTGCCAAGTGCAAAAGCTATAGTCAGAAACACAAATAAGAATTTTAAATGAATACAAAATATGACAAAAATATGACATGTACTTCCAGATAAGAAATGCAGTGCTGGCCACCACATCCCATTAACTGCTATTTCAGAATCTGAAGGGACTGAGAGAAAGGAACAGGCATATCTTCAATCATGGAAAAACTATCACATGAAGAAAGAGGTCCAACAGGACCAAGCAATTCCCTCTTGAACCAAGGCATCCAATATGAAGAGAATGTTGAATTGTGTCACATGCACGTCCCAAATGAGACAGAAGTTGCAAACAACTGGTGCGAATAAAAAGGAAATGGCTCAGGTCTGCTGGATGCATCTTCAGAGCTGCTGACACAGAAAAGAAGGCTGGACAAAAGCAATCGTGGATATATCACATTAGACTTTGCCATCTAAAGAAACCAAAAGCAGACAGTGCAGGCAAGATCTATGAAGGCAGAATGCAGACTGATATGGAAAATAGGAGGGGAAAATAACCAAGAAGAAAAGAAATGGAATAAAATCTTTGTGGCTGGCACAAAAACCCAAGTGGAATTGCTGGGAAGGTTTCAAAAGCCACAGTATATTCAGCAAGAAAAATCAAGCAACAGACGATCCTAGTTCAAGAGAAGGGAGCCGACATGACAGCAGATATAATCTCCCTCTAGTCCATATGACAGCTATATGTGTTGGATAAACACTGGAGGGGATACATTCAAGTTCCATATGGCATAGGAAAAACATACTCTTGGAAGGGCCACGTGACTACACTCAAAAAACCCATACTCTATCTCTAGGAGATTTTCCCCTAACTCACACTTTAATCATTTATTACAAGCCCAGCTCCCTGGTTTTAGACACTTACCACTAAATATGACTCTTCTGCTATTGAAAAAAACAAAGGTATTTAGTTAGTAGACAAATACTCACGAATAAAAAATGTTAAATCCTGTTAGGTTATAAGCAGCATCACTAAAAAAGTGTAGCAATGCATAGCCAGATGTAGTAACCACTTCAGGCACAGTTTCGTTTCCACGCACTTCAGGGACTATTAGACCACTGGAAAAGAGAGGGAGAAAAATGTTTTTAAGCAATCTGTGGCGTAATTGGGGGGAAAAAAAGGGAAGAGGGAGTTAAGTATTCTGCTGGTTAACTCTACAACCAAGATAACTTAATATAACTTAATGAAATATAATTAAAAACTTATTTTTCAAAAACAGATCATAAAATGTGTATAAAAATTGTCCATTCCTCTGCAAGGTAAGATGGGTTTCCAAGGAAAATGCCTGTGTATAAGCACCAACACTCCAGGCAAAATAATGGATTTATGCCACAATTATCTAACCAAAAGAGTAATGTTTTGGAATACATTATAATACAGCTTTACATATATGTTCCCATAATATTAAGATAAGAAAGCAAGCTAGTTAACATATGAAAGCCTCTAACGTTACTTTTTTCCCCAATAAATAAAAGTGTCCATACCTGACTGCTTGGACTGAAATTTTAATACATACACTCACCTAAATACAGCTATTAAAGGTGCATATATTGAATCTCCATCATATACATACATATGGTCCCAACTACATTCTGTGGCAAAGTGATTAAATCTTAATCTTAGTATCGCATTTGGGCTGGAAAAAAAAAAAACAACATTGATGTAAAACATTATTTACAGAATTATTGAGCTCACAAGATAAAGAACTCACAGTAGAACTGACCATGCCAACATAACTATTAAAACATTTTGAGTAGTAACTAAACATTTCAAAGTGTTAAGTAACAAAAGCCAGGGCAAGCAAATATTTCACTTTATCTTAGAAAATTTTAAAATAACACATTCAGTCCAAGACTAATAATCCCTAAAGTTAATGAGAGTCTTAAATTCACCAGATTTTATCAGTATTCAGAACAACAAATTTAGAGCAATTAAAATATCTCGTTTTCATACACTAGCTTTACTTTACAATGTCAGGACTATTGAACTTGAAAGAATCTTTCAAGATAAAATCACCTACACATCCTCTTTCCAGTATTACACTAATTATTGAAAATAATAATCCTAAAACACAAATCTAAAATTGCAACCAATGTTAGTGCAAGTGCCTGCCTCCTCCCCTCAGCCAACACATGGGAAATGTCACCAGGTTTTGGCTGAGGTCCAAATGGAGCTGTAAACTTTTGAAAAGGGAATTTCCACTAATCACAAAATTACCATACATATATATATATATATATTTTAATATATATATATATATTTATATACATATGTCATGAAATATAATGATTATTTTCTTCTGGTTCTCCCCCCTACTGACAGGCTTGAGTGCCATTTGTCAGTCAAATCCTTTGGAGAGAGCTCTTTGTTCATTTCTTAAGACAGTATTATACACATATGTGACTTCCTTGCGTGCTGACATTTACAAGGCGTTCCTGGGTTGCTTTCCTCCTCCCCATAGTGATTGATTCCTCCAGCTCCCCACTCTGCCCTCTCCTGAGAACAGGAGGAATGCAGTGAGGAACAGCTTCAAAGCAGAGCTTGCCTATGGGTCCTGAGCCGTGTTTCCACCTTAGCACCGTGCACTGCAAATATTCCTGAGCCAGCCTGAGTGAAAAAAGAAGTCTGGCTAGGTCAGAAAAATATTCAGCTACTCATATTAAAGCTTCTATCTGAAGGATTTTGCAAACTACCCATAACTTCACTGCTGTTTTGTTTAAATTACTGTCTGAACATAAGCAGACCAAAATTAGACCAGACACATCATTTCTGAACTGCAGCTGCAGAGCAGAGATCTAAGGTAATTGAGATTATGACAACATGGAAACACAGAAGGGGTTAATTTTCTTCTAGAATGTTAGTAGAACGCAGAGCCAACAAAATCCTGATCCATACCCGGGTCAGGGGGTGGGAAATCCCAAATTTCCCACAAGTTGAAATGTAACCAACTTGGGCGATTAACACTTAGCCATACTAAGGCCCGTGTCTCGTTATTGCTTCAGGCGTGTCTGTTTGTTGCTGTGTTGAAAAGTTTGCAACAAGCATGAGACATCTAAACTGCAGGAAAAAACTACTTTAAGTACATTAGGAATTGTAGAATGCAAAAGAAAACACTTTATAGAAGCACTAACTTCTGAGAAACACATAACCACCAAATAAGCATTCTGTACCTGAAGCCATTCCTCATTTATCACTGATATAAGTTAAAGAAGGTAAGTCAGGTAATGAGTTAAATAATGGAATTCTGTAACTGCTTTTGGAACACATGTAAAGGTACTCAAACATGCAACAAATTGATCTCTGTGTTATGGGAACCTGCAGAACTGCTCAAATACCAGTGCCAGCCTAATTTTGCCAGTAATTTGAATGGGAATGGAATTGGCCAACTCTGAGCAATCCTGAAAATCCTAACACCTTTTTTTTTTTTTTAATTCTATATAATACTTAAACAAAAACAAAACCAACTAACAAAACACCAAAACTGTTCATATTGTATCCAGATGCAGTTTCTACTTGAGGAGTTCTTTTGATCTCTAGAACACACAGTGCCAAACTGGCAGAAAATCTGAGCTATGAAAATAGATACTTACTATCCTTCAATTAACCATGTACATTTCGTTTTATATTTATAATTTATAGGTCCATCTGTTAAATATCCAGAAGGTTCTGTTAACCTACAAGAGGAAAAACAGTGCTGTAATAAACCAGAGACAACACAACAGAACACACATCATCAACATGCCAGTAGAATCTTTCTAGATGGAAGGAAAAAGGGAGTAGAGAAAACAGTCAAGTCTCTCTTCATATCTCTCATCACACTGTTTGTGCTCATAAAAACTTGAATTCTGATTATTCTATATCATTGATTTGCTTTCTTCCCCCAGGCATTCACTTGTATTTTTTCTAGTTCAGTAGCAAATAATTTAAATTATCCTTCACACAAAATGGATCCAAGCCAGCATAAGGGGTTTTGTTTAAGAGCATTTTGGTTTGCTTTGCTTATTTGCTTTGCCACTGCCTTACAGCTTACTTCTGAAATTAGACAACACCAGCCATGGGAAAACTCTCCTAGATCAAGACAAATTAAGACATAAATTTAAATAAGCTTATCTGTCAGCCTGTTCCTTCCTTGTTCCCAGTAAGCACCCTGTCTCTTCACAGTGCTCCCCAGTGATTACCCAGGAAGTTTAAATCCCTGCAGATTCTCCCCACAGCACTGCACCACCTTCAATGACTCGCAGCTCAGGGACACTTTCAGTCCCAAGTTGTGCCTTTGGGTTCATGCTTTGTACCACTCCAAATGTAATGATCTCTGTTATTTCCCTTCCTTCCCTCCCCTGCCCCTTTTCCTACATGAGAAATCCTTGCTGCCTACTTTTAATATACCTTTTGTATTCTCCTAGAGCCTGCTGAGATGCAACACAGCGATCAGCACATTGTATTCAAGATGCAAGTGAGCCATGAATCTTTACAGTAGCAATATTATTTCCATTTTATTCTCTATTCCCATTTAAGATTTTATTTGCTCTTTCGACAACCACTATTCTGACATTTGAAACAGAATTAGCCGCTGTAACCTTTTTTTTTTGAGTGATAATAGATAGCTCAATATTCATCACATAAAGAAATTCATTTAATGTAGGAGAACCTTTTTCATCCATTCATATATATTACTTTGTATTAATCTATGCAGTGATAAAACAGCAGATGAAATTCAATAATCTATTAACATAAAAGCTTTCTGAAAGAGCCTGGTATCTTCAGCACACTGTAACTTCACTAATCCACTCCATTTTCTGCATCCTTTATGATTATGTTCAGGCCTTAATACACATCTCTAGTGGCCTTACTCCACTGGGGAAACAGACCATGCTACTCTTTAAAATGTCACAACAATAATAACAAATAGAAATACATCCTCAGAAATGCTCATTTCTTTCACCATATTGTTGAAAAAGAACCATTAAGAATACATATCACTGACTAAGGGAAAAAAGCTTTGTTTTTCTCTTTTGTGTGATTTTTTTTTTTAATAAAAGGCAGTAATACATAAGATTCCAATAAAAATCATTTCAGTGCCGTTATATGATTTATATACAGAAGTCAAGTCTTATTTAGCAATCCACAGAACACTTATTTTCCTGGGAGAAGTGTGAAATACTGCAAGTATTCATTTGCAGTCATGACCATTGCCTTCTTAGCTGTATAGTGCAATGGAGGTGACTTACAAGAGTTGTTTTTATTAGATCAGACCTTTGGTACTAGTAAAGTACAAACAATTTCCCTCGTCTCCTAGGCTGATAATTTTTTGATAAGCAGTTTCTTTTGGAAGAGCAGATAGCCTTTGAAACAGCTGTTTCACTTTGTTGAGAAAAAAGTAAATAAGTAAGAGCACAACATTGCGTTGCAATAATGTTTGTAGAAAATGGTAAGATAAGGGGCTGTTCTATTTAAAATAAATACATTGCAAGACAGCTGGAAATTACTTTAAGTTTCTTGAGTCATACAAAGAACTTTTCTGTATTATTTTTCTTTGCAAGGGTTATCAGATACCAAACCCCATAACTAACAAAGATAAGCAGTACCATTTTCAGGTAACCCCTTGCCCAGTCAAGGACAATATTCTCTTTCAGACAAAGCCAGGTATTCATCGGCACAGTTTTCCTCTGTGACTAACAGTGATTCTGTCAAATAACCAAAATCCAGATGAGTCACCCTGACTACACACTCACAGAAGTGCCTGCACAGAACTCCTTGCTCACTGCTGAGAAAGCTTCAGTGCTGAGAAGAAGCCAGGACAATTTGTGTGGTCTGCTCAGGCACCACAGGTTTATCACACCTAGACTCCAGCCTTCTAAACAGAACACACAGGGGAGTAGCTGATGCTGTATATTGTCATTTGAAACTGCACACCAGCTTTCATAAACACAACAATATTTTTTCTAGTTAGCAGAGCAGGGTTATAATCAAAGCCTATAAAGAATTAGAGCGTGCATGCCAAGAGAACATTTTCCATCTCTGTATACTCTTAAACAGATCTACCAAATAACAGAAAGAAGTCAGGATGCTGCACATTTAGAAGATTCAAAAGCACCACTGACAGACCACTCACTCACCAAGGTGATCAGTCAGCAAGAGCTGCCGTGAAGGACGTGTGACACTACAGGGTGTTTCACTCAGCAGGCAAACACACCAGAAATGCAAGGGCTAAAGCCAACACAGGGCAGCCAAAACGTCCAGCAAAGGGATATCTACATTCACCTGGAATATTACCACTGCCATAAAATAATGGCAAATGTAAATGAGTTAGAATGTACAGTGGCAATGTTTACCACTGCAGACACTTTAGACCAAGACTGATACATTTCAGGAAAAGACAAGAGTATGTTCTAGTTCAAACAGAAATTATTGG
The DNA here is from genome assembly GCA_013400915.1 of Pardalotus punctatus. Lineage (NCBI taxonomy): Eukaryota > Metazoa > Chordata > Aves > Passeriformes > Pardalotidae > Pardalotus > Pardalotus punctatus. The sequence goes on along the minus strand of VZTX01031045.1, from coordinate 179,966 downwards.
TCCAAAGTGAAGGAGTAGTCAGATGAAATCTGTGCCCTGCAATGCATAAGACGTCAGAGCAGGTTATTAAAATGGCCTTTCCTGCTGTAATATTTATAGATCTGTGAAAAACGCAAGTCTTGTCATCTCCTGTATCTTCCTGCAAAAAATAATTTCACCAAATCTTTCAGAGAGGGGCACTAATTTAAACCAGAATAATCACTGGCTATTTTCTGTCTTCAGGAGAACATGAAGATCCACAAAACTGCTGGTAGATGGACAGAAGTCTGAATTATAATACAGGTGCTTGAGGAGAAACAAGACATTCCTTTAGGTCTAGATTACTTAGTGTCCCATTTCTACTGATAATTTTATGAAATGTTGGATTACTTTGCAATTCCTACTTCAGACCTATCTGAATATATAATAGAGCGTATTTTGCTATACAGATTCATGACAATATCAGCATCGGTGTGTCAGTCAAGAGCTATTCTCTCCATTGCTGAAAAATTTTGCTCCACCTACTTTTCATCTTTTATGAAAATATGTTTTATTAAAAAGAAATAAAAATCAATAGCTGTGCTTCAAAGTTATAAGATCAAGTTGTTCATAAATAGAAGTACTGGCAACCCTTCTAGCTTGAGACCTTGTGATTAACATTTACAGCAGGGACAGAGACTGCACAGATCTGAGATCAGCTGAATATATTAATAAAGGAGGGGGAAAAAATTCAGACCACCTGACAGCACAAGCCTGAATCAGTGAGGAAGAAATGCAGAAGTGATCAAGAGGCCATTTCTCATACCAAAATATTAAGTGACAGACTAAGAAGTTTTTCTAGTATTTTTTTCAAAGGAAGATCTGAGAAAGAATATGGTTTGAAAAACCTACAAAATCAGATTTTTCTTTTCGAGGCATAAAGTACTGACTGGCACCTGACAAAAATCCAAACAATTTGCACTTGATTTTCCTGTATTTTTACATTTATTGTATAACTTGCTGTTGGTTAATTCTTTTTTCAGCAGATACAAAAACAGGATATACTGAACATACTGTAGCTCTAATTTTTCTTCAATGACTAATCAAGAGGAATAAATATTTAATACATTTAAAAATTTGCATATGCCAATCACACTCCTCTACTTGTTACATACTGCCTTGCACTAATAGAAGGTATATTTAGAAACACAATAAGGACATTCACGACAACTTCTCACATGCCAAGTAATCACAGGCCTGCTCTTAAATAGGTTGCAGTTTATTCACTGGTGAAGTGGCACTTTCTGTTGCAAAGTGCAAAACCTAGTGATTAATTCAGTTCATCCTGAGTTCATCCTTCTAAATTATTTTAAACAAAACCATGCTCCAAAACAATCCAAAAATCCCAGAACAGTAAAATCAAGATTACAATGCATAAACATTTTTTCCCCATAAGAATATTCCCTGTCTTTCAAGAAGCTTAACACTTCCTTTAAAAAACAAAAAACAAAACAAAACAAACAAACAAAAAAAAAACACCAAAACACTAAGTTAGCTAGGATATAAACTCTGATAGTTGCAAAACATCAATTTAAGGTTTACTCCAGCAGGTGGTCTGATTCTGGAAAAGGTTGTTATTTTATATCACGGTTTTGTAATAATCCCCAAAACAACTGAAAGGATGCTGCACAAAAGTAGATGTTGCTTTCAAAGTCCAGACTTACATGGCATCTTCCTTATGCAATGTATTTTCACTTACATAAAAGAAATCTGTTCCCTTGCTCAGGCTGCACAGCATTACATAAACTCACAGAACATAGACCAGGACAGGCTGTTTAGAACAGGATATCTGAATGTGTGACTCTGAGGGAATCCACAAAGTGACTCGAAATAAGAAAGTGTGGGCACAGTCTTACGAAGACCTGCTAAACAAACCAGATGCAGAAGATAAAAGTAGTATAATTAATATTAAATGTAATATTTATTCTATTTTAAATTAAAAGGTGAAAATACTGCATGAACTATTAAAGAACTACTGCATGAACTACTGCACAAACTACTCAAGAATTTTCTTCAAGTACTAAGGTGGTACTTGACTTTTTTTTACCCAAAACCCCTTAAATTGCCATTTCAATTACAACATGCCCTAACACCTATCCTAACCATACTGAAATCTTTTTTCACAGTTATTTGTCTAATCTGATCTTAATAATTCCAATGACAGAAGTTCACAATCTTCTTAGGCAATCTATTTTAGTACTGACTTCTTATTAGAAAGTACTTCTAAATGTCTAATTCACCTTTTTTCCTTACTTAACCATATTTTCTCGATGAACTTGGAAATCAGCTAATATTCTTCCTCTTTCTGCTCATCTTTTACAACCATCTACCTTCAGGCTTTTCTTCTCTGAATAAAGCAATTTCATCTATCATTCCTCATGAGTCATTTTCTAGACTTCCTTCCTCTAGAACTTTTCCAATTCATCTTCACCTCAAAATGGTACCTACTTCTCCATCCGTAGTCTGACCAGCACAGCAACCAGAGAATTATTTAATATACATCATGTGTCCAGTTCTCCTGAACTTAAGTAGCAGAAGAACTGCTTTTATGCTGATTTGTGTACAACCTGTAATTCCCCAAGACTGCCAACTTCCTCCACAGGAGGAACTACATGGTATTACTCTAGTTCATCTTCCTGAGGTTAATCATGCCTGCTCAAGTGTAGAAATTCAAATCCAATTCTGCAAGTATCAGGCAGTATTATATGGGATCAATGCAGCCCGCATCAGCTGGAAATTGCTGCATGGAAAATTTCATTTATAATCACTTGGTCAGTAGGAAAATCTTTTTTTTGTTTCTCCAATTTAAGCATTCGCTTAAAAGATAGTAACTTCTGGCCACAATGCATAGTGAGGAACCCAACTTAAACAGCAATGAACTCCACAAGAAAATAAGAAATTCCATCTGTGTTTATTTGTGATAAAAGGTCTTAAAAAAAATTCCTGCATTTTTCATAACAGCCCTTTTTCTATTACCCTACTATGTCAACACTTTCTGAATACTCATATTCATTATTCATTCACCTTACAAGGCACCAACATAAAGGCAGTACTACCAAAAATTAAAACTCCCGTGCACCCACGGTCTCCATCATGACAGTTGCATTAATTTTGGATACTATAATGCAACTCCTTCAAGCAATTCCAACATGGCAGCACTTTTTGTGTTGGTTAAAACTCAGCAGCTGCCAGACACCAGCACTGCAAATTAGAGGCACTAACACAAGAGCGTTTCTTCCTCCTCACAGTTCTAAATATTAAGTCCAAAGAAAAGTACTGATGTACATAAAGAGCTTTCCACTTTTTCTTCATGTAAAGAAATTTTCCCCTTTAGTTTCCAGTAACAGCACATGTCAAAATGATCCATTTCAAGTTTTTTTTTTGACAAAATGATTCACAGAATTATAGGTGAATGGAGTCCAAGAGATAATGTGAATAACAGGCACAGTAATCTCTCCCACTGCACAAATGACTGGAGTATTTTCATTTAAAAGCTTGATATATAAATGGAGAAAATAACACTACTGAAAGTACAGCTGCATAGAATGGATCTGGAAAAAAGCCATCCTGATTTTTGTCTGCAGATTTTTCTTCAGATTACATGCATATACATTCCTTATAATACGTGAGTATAAGCCATATTGATCTAAAAAACACAATCCAAATGCTGATTGCCTTCAATCTAAGCAATGAAATACACCACTATTAAGCACTGAATCACCCCCAAACATTCAGAAGTTATCAACAGCTAAGAAAGTTTTTGTGCTACTTAGTTTTACACAGATGGATTTACATGTAATATTTATGAAAACTTCCTATAAAATTGAGTGGAGTCGAGTCAATCTACTGAGTTCAACAGCAAACTCCGTATTTTTTACAGAATCGCTACACCAATTAACAGTTCAAATCTTGCCAATATTTTCCAGGTGGCAGTGGTCTTCCCTCTCAACTTGGAAATCAGTGCCTTTTAAAAGATACTGCAAATATCACAATATCCTCCACCGACCTGGAAAAAACTTAGTGAAAAGAAATGAAGGCAAAGAAATGTAGCATCACCTCTCTTATCTGGAATAATACAGACACTTCATATTTCCTATTTTAATATCACGGTTGGACAAAATCATACAAGACAGGCACATACTCTATTAGAAATGCTCAGGCTAGTTCATAGATGGCATCCAAAATTCTGCCTAAAAACAGGTCCGCCACCATACTTAAAATTAAGAATTGGTAGAAAATCAAGTTGGCATTTGATACAAACACAAGACATGATATAGTTCCTTGTATCACCATCTCATCTAAATATGGCTGTAAATGCTACACTGGATACAAAATCCCAAAGGTCAAAAAGCTGTATAAAAACAATTCCTGTTTTGAGTAAGAGGCAGACCATCTAACCAATCCACTGACTAAACTTCTTACACTCAGATTCCCATCATGGTAACTCATTTCTTCAAAAAAAAAAGCAAGGTTTGAAATATTCAAAGTTCTGACAATTCAGTTAATTCAGAAAAATATTAACAGTAATCCCAAAGTTTTCTCATGTATCCACATAGTTACTAATAGAAGCGAACAGGAATTAGAAAAGACTCTGCCAGGAAGCCAGGAAACACCCCATTGCTCTAACATTTTAGAATGTTCACTTCAGCCAAGAGTTATTTTTATGGCCAAATGTTGCCAAGATTATGAAGAAATTAATTTTTTTTAAAAAAAAACAAACACATTACACCAGACTGAAGTGGTCCTATTACTTTTTCCTACCACATTAACACTGTTACTATTTCATTTAGAAAAGTTCTGTACTTTCATAGATTATATTACTTTAAGATCACCCTTATGTTACTTTAAGATCACTCGGAGTAACACATTATCCTTATGTTATTACTCACACTGAAAACAAACAACAAAAAGTTATAGTTTAGGTTACTTTAGTACCAAGAGCTCTTTTTTTTTTTGGCTTTATTTTCCACGCAGCAGCCCTCTATTTCCAGAAGTAATATGGTTAAGTGTATGTTCTAGCATTATTTTGTTATCATCTCTAAGCTCTGTCAGGGCTCACTTCACCCCATCTTCCAGATCCCCGCTTGTTGGCCCCAGTATTGATCCCTGGGGGACCCCACTCTTGACAGGAGCTGCATTCGCCACCCACTGGGTGGATCCCTTGTCTATATCCCAAAACATCCATTTCTGTACCAGCAGGGTGTGGGAAACCGTATCAAAAGGCTTGGAGAAATTCAGGTAGACAGCAGCTGACCCCACATCAACAAGTCGCTTACTCTGCTGTAGAAAGCAATCAGGTTTGTCCAGCACATTTTGCCCCCGGTGAATCTCTGCTCACTTTTCCCACTCATGTGCTTCATCTGTCCTGTGACAGCCCCCAGGAGAATTCCTTCTGTAACTTTCCCAGAGACAAAAGTAAGATTGATGGGCCTATAAATTCCTGGACCCTCCTTGAAGTCCTTTTTGTAGATGGAGTTGTCATTAGCTTTTTTCCGATCTTCCGGAATGTCCCCCAATGTCCACGATTTCTCAAAGATTACGGGGAGCAGCCTCACAACACGAGCCAGCTCTCTGAACGCCCTCAGGTGGATTTTGTCAGGGCCCACGGATTTGTAGGGCTCAAGCTTCTGTAACAGGACCCACACCAATTCCTTTGCTGATGGTGGGTGTGTGCTTGCATCAACCTGGATTTTCACTCCCAAAGCCCAACAGTGCCAGTAAAGAGAGATGAGAACCAAGTGTTGAGAAGCCCTGACTTTCCACACTGCTGCTGACCAGTTCACCTCTCCTGTTTAACAACAGGCAATGCTGTGATCCGTTTCTGAGTGTTTACATACCTGAAGAACATTCTTCTTGTAGTTTTCGATACCTCAGGCCAATTTCAATTCACGCTGAGCTTCTGCTTTCCTGACTGCATCTCTGCAGACACTGGAAATGTCCTTGGAGTGCTCACCACGTGTTTGTCTGTTTGTCCATCTCTGGCACAGCTCCCTTTTCAGCAGACTCAGAAGCTCACACTTACACCAAGGGGGTCTCTTGCTCCGCCTACTTCCCTTACCTTTAAATAGAATTCAATCTCAGTAGTTCCTACATTAAAGTAAGACTTGCAACAGGTTTTTGTCTAATCACAGGATTAACATGAGTGAAGGATAACGTTATTTATGAATGTTTATGCATTCGTGTATATACTTTAAACGTGTATGTATACATTTATATACTGAGCCATATATATGTATTTTATAAGACTTCTATTATTAATCAAACATGCTACAGTATCTTAAAGTGTGGAGCAAAAAGCATATAGGCAAGGCCGGCTGAGGTACTTGGCAACAAGGTAATGCACTGTGCCAATTTTTCACTGTACATCACCATAAATCTCATTTTCACTTGTGACCTAGTTCAGGGTTTTAACTTAAGCTTCCTGAGGTAACAGGCAAATGCTCTAAATCCAGTGTGTCACCAACTCCTAAATTTCTCCTTGACTATTTAAATCATGTTTCTGTGCTCACCAAGAAGCACCTATTTCTGCCTTTCAATCATTTAGAGTGATTAATATCTAACCATCACATTTCATGTCTGTTAAGGACCAAATTCTCATGGCAGGAAACTACCTCATACCAAAAGGCTGCAAGTACCAGCTCCCACCAGCTATATTAGTTTTGAGATTATTATTACAAATGCAGTAAATCTTGACACATACACACTTTTCAAAGGAAAAAACCCTATCATTATCTCTCAGCATCCCACCCTAAGACCACAACAGCAGAATTCTTTTTATTTTATATTATTTATTCTCTGTTTGGTTTTCAAGGCTTTTAAAAATTAATTTATATGTATATAAAATTATATATATTTATGGATTTATATTTATATTTTTAAAATGGCAGCTGCTTCTTCCTCTCTTCCCCTTGCCATCAGTGCACATGCAGCTTCATAAGAGCTCTCCAGTGTCTGAGCACAACCTCAGTACAAATGCTGAGATAAGAAGAAATAATAGTTCTTTTAAAAACTTAATTGATTATTAAATTCAAAGGGCTGGCTACTGAGTAGATTTCAAGTACTATCTTTCAGATAATTATATAGATAAACATTTACTTCCAACTTCTCTGGCTGTAGCAATTACCAGGACATTACATATTTGCCTTAAATACAAAGCACATAGCTCTGTTTGCTGTAAAGAAATGGAATAATGGCATTCATGTCTCTAGGGTATTACAAAGCATTCTTGTTTGGGGAGATGAAAGATTCTTACTAGTAATAAAATATCATCATTTCAGACACTTTTCACTCATATGGCAGGTGTCATTTCACTCATATTTTCTGTTTGACTTTATAATTTATGGGTAAGTCATAACAGTGTTAGCAAATTCCAACACTCCCTCCAGAAGTGGAAGAGGTATAAGAAAAAAAGACTTTGATATTCTGTGTGTTACCTAAGATAGGTGCGAGTTTCACAGAATCAATGATTTCATGCATTGGTAGAGAGGCTTGGGGGTGTTTGTGTTTACATGGGCAGGTTTTTTGGTTTGGGGGTTTCTGAGGGGCAGAGGGAGGATAGCTCTAGCCTGTTATTTGTTCTGTATTTAAATGCAAAACCAGAATTAAAGAAATACTGAAATCAAGTTTAAAATGACAAACAAAAGTTTTTAGCAATTTTAGCTAAATTTAGGAATAGGGAAAGAACATATGAAAATGTATCATGTGTACAGGTCAGCAGAACATTGCCAGGAATGCCCTAATTTACCAGAGTGCCACAGCAAAACACACACCTACAACACCAGAACCCTCGTGGGCCTGTCCGTGCCACCCTTCCAGGGACAGAGCAAGGCACGTGGGACACACAGCCAGCCTGCTTTGTCACTGAGAGGCTACAGAAAGTGTAGGAGCATCACTGATGGGCAGGAATTCTTGTGATTGCTCCCAGAATAACAGGCTCTTAAAGGCTGATGATCCAACTTCTGGTACGGGAAGTTCTCAAAGCTGCTACTGAGCTATTCCCACTCGGTTCCAACACAAAGCAGAATGGATTGGAAAAAAGGACACACTCTTCATCGAGACAGTAAACCAGAAATTACACCTGTGTACAGAGGAGCCACTGGTACACAGCTTAGTGCTCGAAAGCCAGCAGGATTCAACAAAGCCATCCACTGAATTCCAGAGTTCCAAAGACAGGAAATTAGGCTCTTGGAAACAAGTAGAGGAAAAGAAATGAGAAGGCAAGCAGTCACTCTGGAATAGGGTCAGGAAAAAGCAGTGACCCTAAGGCTTAGGGAAAAAGTGATGAGTCAGGTAGCAAAATGCACTAGAACAGGGAATTGCTTCAACTCAGCAGCACAGTCAGGGAGCATGAGAAGGGTGAGGGTGGGTTGGTGCTGCCCCTTCTCAGATTTCATCAATCATAGCCAAAGGAGCGTATGGGTCATGCTGGGGGACCCCCAGGGGTCATGCTGGGGGACCCCCAGGGGTCATGCTGGGGGACCAGCCTTCCCAGCTCTTGGCAACTACACACTGATAGAGAGGCATTCAAACAGATACTGCTGTTATTTACTATGCCAGTTTAAAAACACGCCTATTCCTGTCAGCATTTCACTGATTCTACTGTCATTTAGTTGTTTTTTTGGAATGTATCAAACCAGAAATCTAAATGGCTCCGGTCACCTCACAAAGTGAGCCATCTAACAGTCAAAGCAGAATAAATTTCCTGGCAATGGTGGAATTCCTACCCAAAGGCCTTTGAAAGATACAACAAATATAGAGCAATTACTGCTTTATTTGATTTGCTTAAATAAAACTGGAATACATAGAAAATTCAGAAGGAAGTGCACTGGTTTTCATATAGAAGAGACAGACATCTGAAAGGACATTATTCAGCTGAAGGAAGATTATTATTGCAAGGATGCCAATTAAACGTAATCCTGTTTAAATAAAATTTACTTTCCTTGCCTACATGACCTCATCTGCTCTACCATGTGGTTTCTTGAGTACCTTTCCAGTCCTCTCCTCCAAACAACAGGCATGCATTGACATAAGCAGAACCTTCTATACCATCAACAATTCAATCACAACAAACATTTTCGCTTGTTTTTAATTGTGAGCAAAGACAATGTATTTTTTAATGTTTTAGATGCTCGGTTTTGCTTTTCAGAACGTTTCACTACAGGCAAAAAGGAGTAGATAGAAAAACTAACAAAAGCAATTCTCCCTCTAAATCCTAGAAAACCACACAAACTGCAATAAATTCTTAATTTTTATTGGAGAAAACTAATCAAATATTCCTTGAAAGACTCTGTGTTACTGACATGGTCTGAAAGCAATATTCATCAAGAATTTCAAAACTGGTTTAGAATCAAGATGAAAAGAAACCACTCACAGTAACAGTAAAAGTCTTAATATGGCTTTTATTCAGTTCTCAGTTTGTGGACTAGAATTTGGTATTTGTGCTACTGTCTCCGATAACTTGGGCCTCTAAAGTTCCTACTGCATTAATGTTGGATGATCAAAACTGATTCTGTGCTTATTAATGCAAAAATAATTTCTCTTGGAAAGAAAGTGTTCTCAAGGATAAATTCCAGTAACATTAATAGCTTAATACCAGCAACAAGTCACAGGAAACAAATTTCCTTAAACTTTCAGTTGACCTTAAGGGCTTTCAACACTTCTGCCATATATAAACAGTCTTCTTTCAACAAGTAACTATTTCTAGACCAAGGTCTTGCCAGAATCAAAGATGTTAGAAATTAAAACAAGTGCAAGTGAAGTTATGGACAAAAGAACATACCCTCCTGTTTCAGGAAAAATCTGCGTTATCAAGACCAGAGTTGAACCTCAATTTCTAACACAGTTTGTGGTGGTTGCTACTCTTCTGTTAGATCTTATCCTGCATGAGCATCTGTTCAGCAACGCTTAAAAACAGAAGAGATTTAGAGCTGGGGGAGGAGGGGGGGGGGAAGTTTCATGAGCAGAAAGGCTAATATTCTACTATATTCAGCTGTAAAATGAATCAAATCTGTTTTCAGGACATACTTCTGGATACATCTGTAAACATTCACCCCACAGTCAAAACAAACATATTTTTTGGCCTTTGATTAGTCACCAGAAGGTGCTCTTAACTCATTAATCTGAGCTTCAATCACTCCTGACCTCAGCTCTCTGAGGACAGCATCATGCACAGGACTCTTAGTAGGTCATTAAACTGGAACCTATTACAGTTATAGCAAAATTCAAACTAACTCTAGCAGGGCTTGCTTTCCAGTAAGGAAGCTGAGAGTTATCACCAGCCTTAAAAGAGCCAAAGGGCTGGTTGAATCATCCCCAAAATATGACTTTATTAAAAACTGCAAAAAACTAAAACACACCTCTATGGACATATGCCCTTAAAAAAAAAATAAAAAAATAAATTAAAAAAAAAATAATCACAGAAATTCCAAAGAGAAGAGAACTATGTATTCCCAAACTAGACAATTAGGAAGCTTCATTCATTGCCTTAAGAGAAAAAGGTTAAAATTTAGGATTTATAAATAGAGCTATTTTGATAAAGTATTTAGTGGAAGACTTGAAAGGGAAAAGCACATTTATCAAAATATGTGTACCTTAGTTTCAGTGATAATATAAATTAAGGCAAATAAAGTACATAAATTATATGCTTGTGGAAAGGGTTTTACTTTGATCTGTAAATTGGTTCACTTTTGTCCACTGTTTGGAATACCCACACCTGCATTTATACTTTATTCCCTCCCAAAACAGGTGCCAGATGCAGATCAGGCTGTATGAAACACCAACAGCCCCAGAGGCAGAACAAGGCACAATCGTGTACAGAGGTTATTTTGCACATTCCTGCCTCCCAGCTAACCAAACATGAAGCAGAGCCCCCTTTCCCCTCGAGTTTCCCGTCCCAATGGGAGCCGGGCAGGAGCTGCAAGGGGAACGCACCAACCTGGCCAGCGCAGCAGAGCCTGGGGAGCTCGGGGTCACACAGAGAGTGACAGCGGCTGGATCCATCTCCCCCAACGGTGACACTCCAGTTCAGGGGGATTCTTGTCTCACTTCCTCACTCTCAAATATCTACCTTAATAAAACAGCCACTTTTTAAACACCGAGTCTAAAAGTTATCTGAATTTACAAGACTGAGATGGCTTCTTCAGCTTGAGATTGGGAATTGCCAGCCTAATGTCGGCTTTTGCATTTAGTTAGAAAATAAGCTAAATCTTTGCTTACAAAATCACTAGGAATACAATTTTTTAATCCCTTTACATTTTAAAATGCTTTTTCTTGAATACGCCTAAGGATCTGAGTGTTCCAATTCATAGAAGTTCTTACGCTGTAAATCCATTTACTAAAGATAGGATTATAGAGCACATCTATATCATTTTACATATGATACTTTTAGGGAATTTAAACTGACAGGACTGCTTTAAAAAGCTTTCAGTTGATAAGTGAGCTTTAAGGAAGTATTTACTCATATTTCTTGAATTTAAATACATACCCTGTACTATCACAAAAACTTGAAGGGATCTAAAAATTTTACTGAGCAGAAAAAAGGACATAGTCCTTGTCTAAGCTGGTTTGGTGTAAATCTGCAAGAGTTGCCTGTTGTGTATAACAGGGATACAGGACTGGGTCTTATAGTCAAGACAGGGCAAAGCCCAGATTCAGAAATCTCTTGGAAAGCTTTCAACACTTTCAAGCTGTAGTTCTGAATATTCTTCTCATTAGTGTTTTCACCACTCATTAGAGAAGAACAGCAAAAACACATAACTAACTTTGCACATGCCAAGAGAGTGAAGAAGGATCCTTTAGGAAACAACAGGGAAAACTGGAGAAAGTTAGGGTGAATGACTTGTCTCTGAAGTGGGTAACTAAATTGCAAATAACAATATTTAAGAGAGAAAGCATCATCCAGAAGCAAATTTAAGCTACTAAGCAGACAATATTTATCTGGGGAGGAGGTGAACATGTCTTTGGTAAACTGTCCAAGCAATTTCTAGAGATCAGTAGTTTCCCAGGCTTTTCCTCTTTTTTTTTTTTTTTTGTATTTTGCACGGCCATTCAGATCTGTGCTACTCATCTGTTTCTGGATTTCCTCAGCATCACACTGCATAAAAGATTGATACATTTGCTGCATATACTAGATAAGGCAACATCCCAAAGGAGGTCAGTGACATCCACCTGCTCCAAAACAGGACAGAACCCTCTTTAATGTCTTGACACAAGCAAATACTGGGACATATGAATAAGTCATATGGAAGCTCTAAGTAGCCACCTGCTATTCTATCAGAAAATAGGATGGCTACATATTCTTAGGTCTAAGGTTACCTTGTATAAGTGTCTGCATAAAAAGAATTTAAGCAGTTTTAAGCAGTCCCTGGTGATAGACCAGAGCAGAAGGCACAGCTATGTCTCTTATGAATACAGTTGAATAGAGCTGTATTCCACTCATTGATTTGAAAATAAAAGTTATACATGAACTGAGTCAGTCGGTGAGGTATGGTAATCACTCATCAGGGAGCCATCTCCTCAGCATTCACCACACAGGATGCCTCTTGAAGGGTTTTTTTAAAAGAGTATCTGAAAGACTAATTTTTCCTATGTCTACATGCAAATGTCTGCCTCTTGAACTGTGTACTCATAAGAGTAAGACAATAAAAAAATTTTTTTTTGCCTTAGAGGTGCAAGAATTGGATTAATTTACAGGAAAAACAGTATGCTAAGACTCCATCTTAATGACATCTAAGAGTTGCAAGCAATGCTAAATATCCTAGTGAATTGTCAGACATTTAGAGTTCCAGAACCCTTTAAAAATATTTGATTACCTCAAGAGGTGAATGAACAAGATTATTTAAAGAAATAAAATAGGCTGAGTTGGAAGAATGTATTTTAAAATCAGCAGCAAGAGACAGTTTGCAGACAAGCATTCAAGTTGAGAATGACAGCTAAAAAGGGTAAAGAGTAGTTATTTCAAAGGTTTTTCTACCCCTCGGTAAGGAAAATATATCAACTAGATACTGAAGGAGCAGTAACAGTAGTTGAGAGTCTCAAGAAAGAACCATCAAAGTCAAGAGAGAAAAAACAGTCAAGGAAACCACACAACAGTGATGGCAGAATAACCAAAAAAAATAGAAACCACCCTGAAGGAGACTTCTTTTCAAAGAGCAACAACAAAGATTAAATAAGAAGACCATCTTAGCAGAAGACGAATATTTTAATTTAGGTGAACACTGAATGTCCCAGTTGCACCCCTGCTGCACAGAGGCCAACGAGTTCCCATCTCCAGGATCTGCAGGGATCACCAGGGAAAGAGGTGCCTACATCACCTAGTACCTGTTGATTCATTCAACCATATGGCTGCATTTGCTTTTCTCATTTCAAAAACAAAGCCTTCCTAAAAAATGTTAAGACTATAATTATAAAATTAACTATATAATGAGGTTACAGAAATCTTCAAGTATTACCTGTTTGGGGCTGTGATGTGCAAGTTATGCCACAGATCACTTTGCAAGTGCTGTTGATCCCAAGTTAATATATTGAACAAGGATAGTGTGCATTCTCTACACAACACTGGTGCTTCCAACAGGGAATTCTGCATTGCAAGTATGTTGCAAATGGAAAAAAAAATTAAAAAAAAAAAATATACACACACATGTATATACATACACATATATCTATATATATATGTAAAATCAGACAAATGGGCCCCAAAAGGATCCAGAAAGGGAAGTTGCTTTGCTTAATTAAAGCAATGAGGTACAGTAAGCCCAGCTCTCTCATCTCAGGAAAAAGATGGACATTCCTGATAGTATTTAAATAAATCCATCATGGAGGGATACTTTATCATCAGAGATTTGATGAGAATTAATCCAGCTGTTTTCAGATTGTGCTCTATTGAAAAAGTTGTCACGGTTCAAAATTTTAAGTTCCAGTGGCTGCCCAGCTGCTGTATTTATTTCACCCTCATCAGGAAGAGCTCTTCCCTGGCTCAAGCACCCAAGAGAAGTAGTCAGCTTTCACCAAGAGCCAAACAACAGAACAACATAATACCCTAATCTTCTCGGTATTATTTGTGGTTTTGCTCTTTAAAAATGGCATAAAGATATCAGAATGACAGACATCTTAGGATCCTAGTGGCACTGCTGGTGAACCAAGCACACAAGTCATCATCGTCCAGAAAGCTGCCTGCTACTCACAGCTCTAAATGACACACAGCTTACTCAGCCTCCCAAAAACAAAAAAAAAGCCACAAAATACTACTAACCCACTAATTTTAATATCACAGTTCATAAGCATGCAAAATACACCAACAGCAAATTGTAAAAACTCTCCAAAGCTGATTTATTTTCTCAGAAGTGGGGATGAAGGGTTCTTTCTGCAGTAATAAGCTGTATCTGTTTGCTTTTGACAAGAAATAGATTGAAAACAACAGAAAAACACAAAAGAAATAAGTTAGTTTGTACTTCAGCTGTACACTGACATAAAAACTTCCATTTTCTTTGGATTATGGAGCACATTGGTTTGTTTGTTTTTCTAAATTACTTGTGAGTAAACACAGAAGAACCTCTCTTGAAAAACCTTTTAATCAGTCATAAAAAACACCTGAGGTACAGAAGGATTATGTAAGTTTATTTTGGTTTCACTCATATATTTTCAAGAGAGGGATGCTCATGAAAATCAGGTACCTGTGAGCAGTACTGTTGGATACAAAGTTTAATACCTTCTCCTGTATTAACACTACTGGTGCTCAGGGAGGGATTTGCTGAAAGTCATACAATTAATTATAAACCTTTCCTCCACCACACAATTACAGGAAAAATACTTATTTTGACACCATATCAACCAGAGATGCTAAATCAGCTGTACCAGGTGTGTTAAGTATTTAACAATAAAACCATTACTGGAGCATAGAAGAGCACCAAAGCTTTTCTTATTGGGCAAACTGGATAATTACTATGAGTACCAAGAGTAACTAATTAGCACATCTTAAGCCAGGATATGCAATCCTAAAGTCTTAGATATTTCCATTTAAATATTTCATCAGTGACTACTTTTTTACTGCAGGGAAAAAAGAACAGAGAGGATGGAAGACTATTATATACGTGCATTATGTACTAGTATCAATTTGAGTATCCATATGGACATAACAGAAAAGCCAAAGTAGCTATACGTACTCATTATCACTCCAGATGTAATTCGAGATGAAGATCAGTCACTGATTAAATTGTTACCTTTAATACCTAGGCAAGCACAGAAATAATTCATCTTTACAAACTATTTCGCAAAGTATGTACCATGGGATCATAAACTTGCTATAAGTAGATATTTCTTGGTTATTGCCAGTTAGAACGTGCTCTCTGAGTGACAGCCAGTATTCGTATAAACCGAAGGATTTCATAGTTTCATTTATGCAATTAATAATTAAGATAATTGATAGAAAGCAAATAGTAAAGTCATACGGAACATGTGCATTCTAACAGTGTTCAGAAGAATTAAGTTTATTTTCTGCATAGCGGAAATTTATGAAAAAATGGGGATTAATCTTGTGCTATTCACCCTAGAGTCAACATAAAAATTGCTTTGAGGTGGAAATTCAAGTCAGAATTACAACATTGCCCAAACTCTAAGTGAGGTTAAAATAACCAAAAATTCTAAACAGGCCATAAATTACTTAATATCTAATTACATCTTATAAAACAAACTGAGACAATGTGATTATAATCTGTAAATTGGTCAGCATTACCTCCTGTTCTAATCCCACTTTGTTTTTTTAAGAAATGTATACATGACAAGGCAATCAATTATAAAACCAAAACATCTGAGCTCTAATGGATAGCACTAATACTAGAGCACAGAGTTCAGGTCTGAATTTTTTTTTTAAATAATGTTCTCAGCTAAGGAAATTTGTTAGATCATGTGCTTGTATGGGTACATATTTACATGACTACAAACTTGTCAAGCAATGGCAAAAACATCAGGAAGCGTGAGGCAACAGAAATTAAAGATAGAACAAAACAAAGAAAACGTTCAGTGATTTTGACTCAGGATGATGATGTAAAGTATTACCTTGAAAAAGCAAGACAGCTCATGGAACAAAGTGTATTGAATTGGATAATATCACATTTTTAGTAGTAAAAAATTCAAAGAACTTATTGTCCTACCAGAACAGAGACAAGAATCTCTACACAAGAGCCCTAGGAAACAAAAGAACCAATACATTAACTTGCAAGTTAAGCAGTAGGCACTTTATTAAATAAATTATAGCATTTGTCATATTCTAGCAAATATTGTACCTAAATTTAATGCAAAAAAGGAGAGAATTAATAGAACCTATTAGTCTAGCTTTTCATTATTCTATATTCATAATTTAATCTAAAAATATGGATGTGAGGGGAAAGAAGAATAAAATGCATCATAAATTTATTAATATCGCACACTATCTTTGATAAAGCAACTATAAAGAAAATTACCATTATAAGAGAGTTCAATAATAAGCTGTGCAATTAAAGTTGGAAACCAAGTTATTATGAGAACCAGAATGGAAGTAATGAGTTAGATAGAAATAGGACCAACATGTTGAGCATAAAAAAAATTAACCCTATATGGGGATTAACATTGGATAGTGAAGGCAGTCAAAAACTGGCCTTAAAAATACACCTAACGATGATGGCACAAATGTGCTAGTGCAATTTATTGACAGCATGAAATTGCTCCCATTATTAGAGATTAATATATCCCATACAAAGAACTAGGTGATGTTAATGCTGCACTAAGAACAGAGAGGAATTTTAGTAATTTAGTCTGTAAAGTCACGCACTTAGAAGTGAGAGGAATAATTTTAACTAGTCCACTGGAGAAGGGAGATAATTAAACCAGCAGCAGAATGACTCTATGCCACCAATGGAACATTTCCAGAAAAAAGGAAATGATCCTACAGTGTGGGATTTCCAGAGATCAGGCAGTGATCCAGATGTGGGATTTCCAGGGGCAGGCAGAAACAGTATCACAGCAAAGGAGCCAGGCAAAGCCATATCCAGGAAACAGAAGAGGAAAGATTAAACTGGCACAGAGAATGCCATTTGAATGACTAGAAGAAATAAGAGCCTCATAAGAAGACACTTGCTTATCCCAGCATAATGAAGTCTGAGCAAAAATATGACACTCTCTCCATAAAAAGAGGACAAAAAGAAAAGCAAACGGGGAGAAAACAGCTCTTCTGGCTAAGTGGCTGTGTACACAAAAATCTGTGTATAAAGCAGATTGCGTGAACAAATTCAGAGTCACAGTCTAAACTCAGGCAGTCAGAAATCACAGAATTCCACAATTAATGACGCTGGAAAAGACCCCTGAGATCATCAAGCCCAACTTATGACAAGCACCACTGTGTCAACCAGACCATGGCAATGAATGCCACATCCTTAAGCACCTCCAGGGATGATGACTCCACCACCTCCCTGGGCAGCCCATTTCAACTCCCAAATGTGAGATTCAAGTAGCTTGAATATGTTTACGGCATATTTAGTTACATAATAGTGCCATTTTGCTTCACAGAGTTTGGGGGTATGACATAAAGAGTTTAATAAATATTCTTTTATCTAAATCATGTATACAAAAGCAGGCTTCAGAGAGATACCTGCTCAAATTTCAAATTGTTCTGCCAGAGGCGATTGTAGAGGTTTGTGCTGATGTTTTGTTCTTTCTTTATTTTTTTTCAAACACAACATAAACCCCTCCATATAAAAATGTTCCTGAACATAATACCGGGGAACCATGTATTTGCCATATACAGGTAGCCAAGAATTTCTTTGAACACAATAATTAAAAAACCAGAAGCATTTTATGATGTTTTCACACAGTTCTTAGATCCCTGCAAACAACTGATTCCTTTGCCTCTCAAATAGTGGACATGGACTAGGGTAGTAATCCTTCAAGGGCTGGGGAACAGAGAAAAGCAAGAAATAGGAAAGAGATGCACCCTCTGCAGAGATGCCACGAGCCAGCAACTTCAATCACTCTGTCTAGTAACATCAGACACAAACCTGGAGGGAAATGAAGATGATGGTAACCTGTAGACTGAAGTAGGGTGAAAGCAGTATTCAAGCCTGAATTGCAACACAAAACACTTAGCCTTGCTGTCCAGACCTGCAGGCAGCCACTCTTCACACATCCCTGATCCTTCCCCACACTGCAGCTCCTGAGCTGCTCAGCAGCCGCACTGGCAGGCGTTCATGAGAGGCTGCAATGGGCTGGCTGGAGCTGGGTATCGTGTCTCTGCAGACAGATAAATCTACCTAGCTAACTCCTCGGAGATCCTCATGGGCAGTCTGGGAGCACAGCTCACAGGAATGATCTGGCAGTGGTTTTATATTAAAATATGAGCCCATAAGGGGAGGATGAAACTCCTCCTCCTCCTCATTCGCACTGCCATTCAGCAGCACAGTGATTAGAGGCACTAATGCCAGATAAGGGAAGGTCTGAAGTAATCCTGTAGCTGCTTCGAGTCAAAGAACCAACAGCACGGAACAGGGACTTTTCATGTAGACTCTAGAAAATTCTGTTTTCAAGTATATTTTTATATACATACATAGATATAAAGGTAGATACATACACTCACACATATATAAGGTTCTATCTGGTTTAGAAATATTTTGCTTTTATATGCAAGACTTCACCTTTAACTCACACAAATCCCTGCTGCTTTACAAGCATGCCTTTTTAATTAATCCCAACTTGCCCGCCTTCTTAATTAATCCCAATTTGCCAGAATGTTGAGGAGGCAGGCAAGTCCTTAGAAAAAAAAAATCAAAGCACTTGAAAAGGAAAGAAAAAAAGAGTACAAAAAATTACAATACTTCAAGAACACCATCAGTAAGTTTCATGTTAAAATAAAAATTCAGAAATTGAGGCAAAAGCTCGTATCAATTTTAAACACATTTAGATAACAGGAAATTGCAATACTCTAGAAATGACAACTACAAATTAACAGACCACAGGACTCAATAACTTTCATTTATCTAACAAGAAATACAACAATAACAAGTATTTGCAATTTCTAATGCAAGGCCAAATAATATCCTAGGAAGGCTGAATCATAATAGAAATAATAAAAAGAAACTTAAACATTTATGTTCATTCAAATTTCACAGCTGTAATATTTAATTTTTACCCTCAGTGTTGGTAATTTCCTTTTTTTGGTTTATTAGAATTCCCTGCTCCCTCCTCCATAAGACCCAGAGTTACCTCTTCACCCCATTGTGAGTTGTAATGTTTTTAGCAGTTTCAGACAACTGCAATGTTCATCTGGAGAAGAAAAGAAAATTTAGAAAGAAATTACCAGAACTTTGATGATAACTGGAGCATTGTAAGTTAGAAACACATTTTACAAATCCTACTTATTTTGTCCTATTAATAATTTAAGTAATTCATTTTATGTTGAACTTACTAAGAATAGTTCAGCCATTAATTAAATATATCATTTTGCTCAAATAACTCTGCACTGGTGGTGAAAGACTGTCATCAGAATCCTTACAATGTTGTATCCAGGGTGAGCACATTCCAGCATCACAGAACTCCTTTTGTTTAAAAAAAAAAAAAAAAAAATACAGCACACACATACACAACTTGTAGCTCCAGGATCAGAGGTTAGAAATTATCTAAAGATTACTGTCAGTCTCCTAAACTGTGAGGAACTGAAATTAAAATACAGCTCATGTGGGACTGCACAGTTTCTTTTCCTCCCATTTAGGAGAGGACTGAGGAGAGCAGGGGTCCTTACATCAGATTCAAGTGCCTCACAGAAATCTAAATCATAAAGCAAAGCATTTTATTTCTGCACATACAAACACTGGAGAGGAGACAGCTCAAAACACAAAACTGCAGCACTTGAGGCACAGAATGAACTTCAAGATCAATAAAGTTTTAGCTATGCTATGAAGGGTGCTACCAAGTCTTCTGTCATTTATACTTTTTTTTCCTTATACATAAATTGTCATCTACAATTACCATTTAGGTTAAAATGAAAACAAAATAACCATTTGGTTCTGCATTTCATAAGCACTCAATTGCTTTTATAGCTTAGCAACAAAACTTTGTCTTCTCCTATCTGTTAATTTCTAGTGCTATTTATGTTTCCTCCCCTTCCTCAATCCACCTCCCCTCTTCCATTAGATTATGCAATTACATCTATTTATGATCTAATAAGCTGTTTCCTCAACAAATGTGCAACACAGCAATATGAAACAAATTCATAACCTCTCTGCTGATTTATAGAGCAGTAAAAAGATACAGGAAAAGAGAGCACATAATTTATTGTAAAGGCAGCAAGAAAACCTCTCGAGCATTTTTCATCAAAATTAAATTCTCAAACTCACTATCACATGGCAGGATTTAAATAGGGACAACCAGTAAATACTCACTTCAAAGCCTCCAAAAAATCAATTTGATGATCATTATTTTGCAACAGAATTTAATGCAGACTCACAAGTGAGTGTTAGCCACTGCAACTTGGTCTGTGTGATTCTTAAAGAACAACACAGTGTATATGGGAACGAAACACAACCAGCACATGAAAAGCCCTGCCTGAGGCTTTTGGTCCAGAACAAAATAAACTGCAGCTTCTTCTGAGGCACAAATGGGGAAAGTCCATCACTCTGAAAGGCTGGCTGGTGTAGAGTCACAGGACTCTTGCAAAGACCTTCCCTCAGCCTGTGAGCTGGACAGAGCAGCCCCACCTCAATGGAATTCTGCCAAACAGAAGAACCCTTGGAGTCGGTCCTTCTGCTAAAGACAGCAGTTCCACAATACAGATAGCAGAATTCAAAGCATAAATTTATATATGAAAAAGGAAGGCTGATCAAGTCTATTGGTCTTCATAAACGTCACTTTTCTACATCTTTGATTTTTGTTTGATTTGTTGCTGATGTTTTTCCCCACAACGCAGATTAACTTGAAATCCTTGGAAGACATGCAGTGACCACATATTTCAACCAAAAATAGCCCTCTAGTTGTAATTAAAAACTTCCTGATTTCATGCTTTAACTGCTGATACTTGTTGGTTAGATGCATTTGCCAACTTATTGGCACAAAAGGCCTTTCTACTCATATAATCATACAAGTTCAGTCCACACAACACAAGCAGCAGAATTCTGCTTCAGACACGGTCCTAAATCAGAAAATAAATCCACTCTGATAATATTTCTGAACACTTACAAAGAACTGTCGCTCAATTCCTACAATACCAAGTACGTCTAGTACCAATAACAGAAAATATTAGTTGAGAAATAAGTATCTCCCATGACAGCAATAACTTCAGACATTCCTGACAAATACACCACTATTGAGTAATGCAGACACTGGGGTTTTTATTGAAAACAGAAAGAGAATTAATAAGATGCTGCATTAGTTCCATAAAGCAACAGAAACAGGCTTAAACAGCCACACAATCAAATATCCAGATTTTTTACTGGTTGTACAAAAAAACCCCACACTTACTCAATTTTTTCCTCCTACCCATCAGCATATAACTCTACAACAAAAAAAAAAAATTCATCCTGAACATTTTGCTCTGTGCTTTTTTGCATAAATTCAAAACCCAACTACTCCAAAATAATAGTCACACACTGTAGTCCACTGCTTTTAAAGTGCCCATTCCACACTAAGATTCTGATTTCTCTTCTGCATCCAAAGACAGTAAGGCTCCCAGAGATTTCGTAATAGCATCTCATCTTGTTTTTCCCAGGAATCCTCTGACAAGGATAAGCTAAAAATATTTTAAGAGAGGATAGGGAATTCTACTTAAACAAAAGCTAGCATTTCCCTTTCTTCACGTGGATAAAACATGCTTAAGGAGAACATTCCCTTGGACATCTATAATTCAAGCAAAATATCTGAAACCACAGCCCTAACTAAAAGCAGATAGAAAGGAAAATAATTACTGAGTGCCATAGTGATATAATTAAATTCATTCAGAGGAGAACTGTTCATAACATGAAGACATTCTTAGCATGAGACAACACCCTAAAAACTCGATTCTAAAAGCACTGGGAAGAAAACCACTGTACCCAACAGTTCATTAGGTGAAAAAACTATTTCATCAACTAACTTCTTATTTATATCATTTTAAAACCTCTCTTAAAAGGACTGATTGTATCCAGCCACACAAACTCCAAAAGCATATGGCACAAAGCATCACAAACACCGATTGTCAATGTCACTCTTCCCTGGTATCCTGATGTTCTTTTACCAGGAATTTTTTTAATTCAGTGTTGTGATTTAAAAAGAAAAATTATACACAATAGGTAAACTCAATATTCTAAAACATAAGGTGATGTATATGTACACCCATACACATTATATATGAAAAAAAGTCAGGATAACAAACAGTTCACCACCTATACATGAAAGATGCACTACTGTCATATACACATAATGAGAGTCCGATTATCCATTTCATTCTACGAGCTTCCTGAAGTATGCCTTCATATTAAAGAACATCCTAAACAGGTTAAATACAACTTAATACTATAGCAATTGAAAGTCAGGCCAGCAGTCTACTTTCAAGTGCAAAATTATGAACAGCATTATTAATCCTTGTTATACCATAAATATTAATATAATAGAGAATATAGAAATTTAATGTAATTTTATTTCTTTATAGATTATTAACTATTCTATTAATAATTAAGTTACCAATAAATTATTTATATTAATTTTTTATCCTACAACTACTGCTATGTCCATGCTGGCGTATGCCTTCATAAAAGTTAACATCTCTACAAAACCAAGAGATGTTTCCTATCCTGAATCAATTACAAGCCCAAAATCTTACTTTGTGGATATCCTCAAATTTCACCTGTTTCTAAAACACTCCTTACTCTACATAGAGTGACTTCCTTCGAGTGTTTCTTTCAAATCCTGCCTCAAGCAAATACTTCTCTAAGTATGTGGAACCTCTGAACTGAGCTCATTATCCACACATATCCTGAAAATTACTTTTTGAAGAAGTCTATTTTCCCCTCCCAAAACCTCAACATGATGAATTAGACAAGCAAATATACAGTGTTTCTGATCTGCAGCCATCATGCACATACACACTGCTCTGCCACGTTCTCTTCACTGCTCGAGCGAATAATTTAAGAGTCAAAAAAATCACACATACGCACAAAACCCTGAAGAACTACACAGGCAAATCCAGACTAAGTACAATTCAACAGCAGGGAAAACAAAAACCATTCTGCTAGTCCTAAACACAGATAATTGTTGCCAAGAGAAGTTGTGGACTCGCCATCCCTGGATGCACTAAAGACCAGGCTGGACAGGGCTCCGAGTAACCTGGTCTAGGGGACGTTGTCTGTGCCCACGGCAGTGTGGTCGGAACAAGGTGATCTTTAAGGCCCATAGCAAGATTTATGCAGATTTATGCAGCCTATAACCCAAGTTACCACTGAAATCAAGGCCACAGATGCCTTGAACAACAGCAGCACCTTATGCTGTTGAGCACATGCACAACAAGAACTACGTCATGCCAGTGTGTGTTGACCAGAATATGCAGCTTTTTCTGCGCTGCAGCAGCCCTGCACACAAACCTGCTCATCTCAGCTCATAATTCCCTTCAGAGTTAAAGTCTGCAGCCTCCCAGGCATCTCCATACAGATTTTTCACAGCATTTTCCACTTTTCTGTGGAAGCAATGACAAGATCTTTTAGACTAAAATAATCTTAATTATATGGCAAAAACACCCTACCAAGAAGAATGTAATGTGCAAAGAACAGTCAACAAGAGTGATTAAAGTATCCTTAAAAACAGAAACACACACAAAACAAAGGCATTCTATAATTTAAACTACATGACCAGAACGCATCTACTTCCTGACTTTGCGTTTTATGCTCCCTTATAGTTTGACATCAACTCAGCCAGCCTCCTCAGTACTTCTGGTCTGTTAAATGCAAACAAAATAAAACCAACAAAAAAGGAAAAAAGGTCTTAATAGAGATGAAAACCCCAAAAGCTGTTGCTTCTTAAAGAACCTAGATTACTAACTATGGGATGACTAAGAATTTCCTTCATCAAATAATGCAGTTTTATTTTAAAAACTAAGTCTTCAAGTAGCCCCAGAATAAGAGATATGATACACTGAAGTCTAAGCCTCCACTCACATAATTATGAGAACAACAAAGAATATTTCTTCCACTAAAGAGCATGTGTGACTATGCTCATACTCACCAAAATTAGCATATTTATATTTGTCATTCTCCCAGCATTGAAGCACAATCTATACCCATGCCTAGTGAATTACATAAAGACAATAAAGAAAGTTATAGATTGCAAAATTACAACATAAACCAGAATATCACACGTTGCACAGTGTTCTCCTGGATGATCACAGAAAACCAGACTAAAGCTCAATTGCTGTACTTAAAATGAGGACTAAGATTAAGTCTGTCCTTCATCTGCTTTGGTTTTCTTTAGCAGATGGAAATAAAACAACACATTTTATCAGGATGATTCAAAAATAGTGACTATGAAGAGCTACAGGTGATGTGTCAAAAAGAACAAATCAATCACCAGGGTTTTTATTCAAAATAGGCTTTTTAAGATCTTTATTGAGCATGACCTCAAAATTATCAAGGCAACTCAAAGGAAAAATTCAGAGGAAGATGTACTCAAATTCCATTTCAGTGTAGCACTGCAAGCTTTCATCATTTCAAGAGAAGCTAACATGCACTGGCTCTGCTTTCCAGTCCAACTGCTACTCAGAAATGCAGCCAACCTAAACTGGAAAACCCATATCTAACTTTAAAGGAATATTCTGCTTACATTCAGCTGTCTGTCACTTCAGACTTTTATGTTAGAGAACAGATTTCTGAATGCATACAAAGCCCAAATGCAGTAAAAGTACATTTCAAGGATGTATGAAAAATTGCAAATAAAATAATCCAGCAATGTTCCTGTTTATGAACACCTTTTGTGAAATCAATATATTAAGCTGTAGTTTTGCTTGTTCCCTGCCTTCAACACCACCTCCATCCTCTTTAAAAAAAAAATAAAAATACAGTAGATCAGCTACAAACTCAGTCCATCTTTCATGTCTTCAGTATGCCTTTCAAGATCAATTCTTTAAGTATTCATCAACCTCTAATCTATATTGGCCTTTAAACCTGCATTCACAGAGGCCCCCCTGTATATTTACTCAATGACATATATTATGGGTTTAGAATAGTCAGGGTAAAATACCATCACAAAACTCCTCAGTTAGTAATATATATATATATATATATATATGAATAATAAACTTCATATTCTCTCTTGTAAGCAATTGTGTTACACAGAAGTCCCTAAGAAAACAAAGAACTTCAAACTATATTGCATATTTGCAGGAAAAAAAACATACAAATTGAAGACAATTCAGTCTTCCCAAAATGAGGACTGATACAGAATTACAGTAAATTTGATTTACCCCCAAGCTTCCATTTCAATTCAGTCACTTATTTGTTATGTCACCTTAGCCAACCACACAACTTCAGGTTTCCTAGGTGTAAAACAGCTCAAAAAAGAAGTGTCTGCTTCCCAAAGCCATTGCAACAAGCAGCTACCCAGTGCTTAAATAAGATATCCAGACAGAGTATTATACAGATGGGTAGGAGCAAGGCCTTCCTTGATTACAGATTGGGGGTTTTAGCCCTGTGAAAGCTAAAATAGTACAAGCAGTTTAGAAATTAAAAACTCTAGGGAAATGGTGCCATTTTTAGTTCAAAATAGATGGTTGCTCCTGCAAAGTGCTACAGTACTAAAACCATCAAGGTGGTGAGGGGGAACAGGGTGTGGAGTTTAAATACACATATTCTGATTTTAATACTTATATCAGCATTAGGTTTTAGAAAACATCTGCAAAAATATTTTCTAACAAAATTGTCTTAATATGATATTACAGCTGTGCACACAAGTACAAATCCATGTTTTCAGAAGCAGCCATTTGTTTGTTCAGTATTTTTCATTTTTCAGGACGACCTTCCAGCACCTGTCCGATGATTTGGTTTAAGTTACCTACCGGGGAAGACTCAGGACACAAACAAAACAGATCTGCTGATAATGAGAGAAGGTCATAAGCACACAGCTTCTTTCCAGCAGCTCTGTGACACTTCCTACGAAACATTCACAGTTCATTTCCCTCTCCCCACACCTGCTTTGGGACACCCCAAAAGTCCCACGTACGCATTTGATCAGCAAGAGTCAACTGGGCTTGCACACACAAACATGATTGAGAACTAGTCTGCGTTTGTTTGGATTTTCCCTGAGAGAAATACATACTTTTACATATGCACACTTTTACTCTATAGATTAAAAAAAAAGAACAATTCAGGGTGCAAATTATCTTACAGTTGGATTAATCAGCATTTCAGTTTTCCTAATAAAGCTGAAATTATCAAAGTATTCCTTTATAGAAGTCAGAATGTAACCAAGTTTTCTTCAGTTTTGAAAGCTGAGATTAATTAACATGAAAAATCAAACTCACCATATTTTAGTCACTTCCATCCATTACAAGAAGGAAAGCATTTTAAACTGCAGCATTACTAGAAAGATATTTTTCTCGCTAATTTATCTTTGTCCTAGGATTGTGGGTGGCAATCAATGAAGCCCATTTGTCTTCTCGTTCCACAGTGCCTTGTGGTTTGCTTACACTTTGAACAAAGTTTCTGCAAAGCTCACCAGAATATTTAGAGATGTTACTCACCCCAGGTCTCCTCCCAGGCTTTTGACTAAAATCCCTGCTGCTCATATTTGACTGCCACAACTGGTAACCCACACTGTTAAAATCGGGCCCTTTTGTGACACTGCTGTTTGTTCTACAGCCCCAGCTCCTGCATCCCAATAGTTACATGATATACTCAACACTAATCATTTCTTCATAGAAGGCAAGTTATCAGCCTTCAAGATAACAGAGAACTAGCTGAAAACTCAAACACATGGAAACAAATATAAATTTATGCATAAAAGTGCGTGTCTATAATAAAAATCTAGATTTAAAGACTGAATTCATATTCACAATTCTGTAGTAACATCAATGCCATCAACCTACTAATTAGGAATGGATTATTCTTTGATACTGGCATAGGAATGCAATGAATAATATGGACCATGTATTTCTACAAGTAAAGCAGTCACTCTTCAAAATATCCATTAAGTACTGTCGCATCTCACAATATTTTGTTTGGAAGATTTAATCCAAGGTTGATGGTTAGGTCTGTGGGGGTCTTACTTCTGAAACCAAATCTTATCAGTGACAGCCAATGTACAATTTTTTCCAGTGAGTCTATAATAAGAGTATTATTCCACAATAGTACAGACTGCAAGATTTTTGCTTCATTTGACCTAATGAGGCAGTGAATTTACTCATCTCTTTGAGATACACAGCATAGTTAGGACAACAGCACTCCATGCCCTAATATTTATCACATTCTAGGAAGAAATGCAATCTCTAAAATTTTATCTAGCTTATTAGCTGTGCTTCATGGGTCACCTCAAGTCTTTAAACTCACTGGAAGTGTTATTTCCTTTTCACAGATGAAACACTGAAGCACATAAATTATGGAAGAAATCCATAAGAAAATGTAGACATTGAGTGCGATCATTTTATGCATCTGCATCCAATCTTTAAGTAATTCAGTACTTGTCCTGTTGCCAGGTAATCCTAGAATATCCTGGATTCAAAACTCACTACCCAATTCAAGGTTATCAGATATGTGCTGCTTAAAACTTGGAAATATTCTGCGGCTAGCTTGTTTTTAAACATCACTGGCATGAACAGAGTAGATATTTTGCCATCAGAGAGAGCAGCAGCCCATTTTCATCCTTAGCTAAGAAATACAAAAATACTGATTCAAACAGATCCTAGAATCCATTTCTTACAGATGAGTAACATAAGCTTTAAATTTTGGGAGAGCTTGTGTAGTGGAATTCAATTTTTTTAAATGCTGTTGCATTAACAGAGAGTTTAAGATGTTTACCCTGGAATATTCTATAGCTGCTGGCTAAATTGTATTTTAGAGGTCTAACAACTTGAGGTTTTTCTCTCTGGAGGAAACTTCAAAGCCAAATGTAGTTCTTGCACCTTGGGAATGAACACTAAGTAACAAACCGTGTTGAGCTTAGTTCCATCATTTCTCCACAGGGTCTTTCTTGGTCCTCATGGAGCTCTGGAATCAATGCAACTCTTTGTCCACTCCTTAGGTTTCTAAAGGACAGCCTATAAAACTGGTTTGAAAATTCCCACTGCTCACCCACCTCATGAAAACATCTATTTTGCTTATGGCTTACTGTTGTTCCTTTATTACTGTTAGCAGCTGCAATTCACTGGAGTGTTCATGTTTTCAGGTATCATCATCATCATTTATTTCTCCTTACATGAACTTTGTAGCGTGTTTTCCAAGCCTAGACTATACAGCTAATAACAAATTTCATAGACACTGACAGATAATTATTCTTCAGTACTGCAGGAGTTTTCCAATGCATTTCTGTTGTCTATGTAGTAATGTTTCCAAATAAGGTCTTTTTTCACCACCATTTGTTAGGATGTGTAAGAATATCCCCAGGGTATTCCTGTAGTATCTCACATTACCTCCTACCTTTTCTGCCTATATTTTGATACAATTAAATCAATTTCTACTGCAGTGTGATAGACTGAGCTCTCAGAAACTACCCATACTTATTTTTAAAAAGATGACATGAACTATGGTAATGTCCTCAAAAATATGATCATCATGCCTTTCCCTTGATTAAAGGAACTAAGAGAAACCCAGTGCAAGACTATTTATTCGCCAAATTAAATTTAAAACATACTAAGTATTAAATGCTATACCTGTACAACCATTTATGTATCATTTATGGATAGACTTAAGCATGCATAGCTGTAATTGAGTTTTTTACATACCCAGAGCAATGGCAACCAGCCTCGGATGCTGTCTGAAGGGCTGGCAGGGTCATCAGCCATCTGTTCCCACACTTTTTTGCCTAAGTAACAAACGGCTTAGCCTGCAAACAAACCACACTCCAGAATCCATGAACCCTGCAAACAAACCAGACTCCAGATCCATGAACCCTGCAAACAAACCAGACTCCAGATCCATGAACCCTGCAAACAAACCACACTCCAGAATCCATGAACCCTACAAACAAACCACACTCCAGATCCATGAACCCTACAAACAAACCACACTCCAGATCCACAAGCCCTGCAAAAAAAACAGACTCCAGAATCCATGAAATCTGCAAACAAACCAGACTCCAGACCCCACGAGCCCTGCAAACAAACCACACTCCAGAATCCAC